>CM028343.1:27515156-28115156 GCA_016618105.1 Dendrobium huoshanense
AAATTAATTAAAAATAATAAATGAATTTTAAAAATTTTGAAAATAGTTTTAAATTAAAACATTTAAAATTCTAAAATATTGATATATTATTCAAATTTATATGAGTTATTTGAATTTAATATTAAATTTTTAAAGTTCAATGTTAATTAAAGCATTTAAATTTATTTAAAATTAATTGAACCTTAAGAATTAATATGAATTAAGTTTTAGTTATTCTCTGGAAATTCAAAATAAATTAAAATAATTTTTCTTAAAATATTTGGATTTATTCTAATTAAATAATAATTAAAATAACCAAATAGTTAATATTTAAAATTATTTAAAATATATAGAATATTTTAAATCAATTTTATTTTAAATTAAAGGCCTTGAAATTTCTGAAACAGTTTGATATATAATAATTAATTTCTGAAAAGTATTTAATTTTTTAATATTTTTTTAAATTTCTGGTAATTAAAATAGTTTAAATATATTAGAATTAATTAACGGAAATATGCGGCGCGGCTGACACGTGGCGCGTTTTGGTTCGGCCAGCAAAAAACGCGGAGCCACGTGGCGTTCCCTGAGTGGCTAGATGAAAACGCGTGGCCCCGCGGCAGCGGTCAGCCACGCGTCAGCCGCGGAATACTTCACGCGGTTTCACTAAACCCACGTCAGCAGCGGACACCCGCCGTTTGATCCAGCGCTCATTCGACGTCGGACGACAGAGATCAAATCCCGTCACTTGATCTCTGATAAGCTAAATCGGACGGTCGAAATATCAATCCCGCGGTTTCGAATGGATGGTTAGGATTTCGCTGAACCGCGGGAATGGATCCGCGGTCTGAAATTGCCGCGGAATGGCTGGATCGTAACCGTTGATCCTTTGATCAACGGTTAAGATCTCGCACAGCAGAACAAGTCTGCGAACCGAGCCCTAAAAACGTTTTCGAGCTCGTTCTTTCAACCCGATTCATTAAATCGATTAAAATTTTAAACATGGATAGCATAGATGAACAGAAATCATGGGGCTTGATTTTGCGGGAAATAACGCACTAATAGAATGCTAATTAACCTAAGTGCCCTAATCTAGGTTTAGATTTCACCTCGATTTAATGGACGGTTTGGACCGTTTTTGGATTCTCTGAATTTGTAGACTGTCCACGTTTATTTGTCCTGTTGAACTCGAGGCTTGAGGGCTACGGATCGGGCTGGTAAAGGCCTAGACCGGTTTGAGTTGAGTTCGCCGGAAGATCGCCGACCACCGCTTTGACCGGCCGGATTTGAGTGGGGATGAGTTGGGAAGTGTCTGGGGAGCTCACTGGAACAGGGGGCTGGGCTTGAGGGGGCTTAAGTGGAGAGAGAGGGTTAGGGTTAGAATGAGGCCTCATTAGGGCATATCTCCTATTTAAAACCCTCCCAGCCAAATGGATGGCTGGGATTGACTCCTGGGCTTCCAGATGCTGCCACCTGTCCCTGGGAAAGCTGGGAGGCTGCCCCAAAGGCTGGACACGCCTCACTTCCATTGGGTGGTCTTGGGTGAGTGGGGGGGGACCATTGCCTCTTAAGGCTAAACCAGGGCCTGAGCTTGGTTAGGGGGCCTTGAGTGAGCTTTAAACCAAAAGGAGGGTCGGCCTAAAGCAGCCCCAATAGAGAAAAAGAGGTTTAGCTCATGATGGTGCTCCCTTTAAGAGGTTTAAATGAGGGTTTGACAATGTTGACCAGTCAACTGGTCAAGGAGGCTGAGGTGGCAGCTGACTTAGCATGGGGAGGAGTCCAAGGGCTGGAGTGGTGGGTCAAGGGGGTTCAAGTGAGTTGAAATGGGTTGAGCCAAGGGGATTTGACTACTCAAATGCTTGTTGACCATGAGTTGACTGGTCAACTCTCAAAGAGACTGCTGATGTGGCAGCCTAGAGGTCCTAGGGATTGAGTAGGTTGGATCACAAACAAAGCCAAGGGAAGGGTTGGAGGTTTGAATTGATTTGGGATTTGAAATAGGTTTGACCAACTCATAGAGTTGACTTAGTCAACTCTAAATGGGTTGGATTGGCCAAAGTTTAAAACATGGTTGGACCACATTTGGAGTTGATTTGGAGCTAAGAAATGGATTCAATGGGTTGAATGAGCTAAAATAGCCCATTAAGGCCTTAAGGGAATTTTGAGTCAACCTAGGTTGACTGGGTCAACTGGGGACTCAAGGGGTGGGTCCAAATTGGTCAGGTTTAAAATGATATTTGAAGTCTGGTAGAGGTGTTTTCGATGATTGAAATGTGGTTATTCGAGTCAAAAGGGCTTAATGGGCCCTTATGGGCCCTTAAGCCAAAATTGGTTGACCTGGTCAACCGACTGGGTTCAGGGTCTGGAAATGGGTTCAACAAATTCAAAATGTCATCCTGAGTTTACTGGATGTGGTCCCAGGGTTTGGAGTGGTCAATTTGGTCAAAATCACTATTTGAACCCTTAAGGGCTTGTTTGGTCAACCTAGGTTGACTTGGTCAACCAGGTTGACCCAGGGTCTGGACTTGGGCTCAACAGGTTTCAAATGACATTCCAAGACTAATGGAAGTGGTTCCATGGCCTGGGGAGGTCATTTGGGTCAAAACACCCGTTTGGACCCTTAAGGGGTCACTTGGGTCAACTAAGTTGACCTGGTCAACCAGGTTGACCCAGGGCTTAAAAATGGGTCCAACAGGTTTCAAATGACATTTCTAGACCAATGGAAGTGGTTCCATGGCCTGGAGAGGTCATTTGGGTCAAAAGGCCTAATTGGACCCTTAAGGGGTCTCTTAGGTCAACTAGGTTGACTTGGTCAACCAGGTTGACCCAGAGCTTGGAACAGGTTCCAACAAGTTTGGTTTGGTATTTGAAACTCGCTGGAGGTGGTTGCGTTCAATTCGGAGTTCATTTGGTTTGAAATCACCATTTGAGCCCCGTAGGGGTATTTTGGTCATTTTGACCCCTGGTCGACTAGGGGTCAAAGTGGGTCAACCAAAATGTAGTTTACTGTTCGGTGAGTCATAATTAAGGGTCTGGAAGTAATTAGAGGCTTTGAATAGAGCCCTAAGGTCAAAATCCTCTTAATGGCAAGTCCAGTGGCATAGGCTGTAAATATTTGAAGGTTTTACAGCCTTTGGATTTTGATTAAGTTTCTGGGGTTAAAGACCTCGGAATGGGCTCAAATTTGGACGGTTGCCTCCAGAGACATGTCCCATCAGTATGCAACTGACGGACTCTGAATCGGAGGTCAATTGATTGATTTTGAAGTGTTTGAAAATTTGCTGAAAAAGGCTTTTAGGACTTGGCCTTTTTAGCATTGGATTTGGGTCTGGACTCTGGATTTGAACTGGATTGATTGGAATTTGAATTGAACTAAGGTCTGGACATCTCCTAGGGTCTAGAATAGATCCTAATATCTGGATTGGTCTGGAAGAATCCTAGGGTCTAGAGTAGATAGAAGGGCCCTAGGATCTAGATTGATGTAGGGTCAGGATTGATCTGGAGTCTAGATAGATCCCTAGTGACCTCATACAAATATGAGGTCAACAAATGGACCCCCAATATGTGTAATAGAACGAAGTTCTATTGCACATATTGGCGTTGACCGAAAAAGGTCAAGTCTGGAGTTTTGATTCTAAGGGAAAGAAAATCCATCCCTGAAGAATCGGAGTTTGGTCTGAAACTAGGGTAATGCCATGGAAGGCGCACTCTATCACTAGCGAGTCGAATCTTAAGGAGAGAAAATTAAAGATCTAGTGGGAAGGAAGCATTGCTTCTATGATAGATCAGATCTGGATTGATCATATGTAAAGGAAACTTGCTTTACACAGGGGATCAGGTTTGAAAGATCGTACATAGAGGAAACTTGCTCCATGTAAGATCGGGATCTGGAATGATCATGGTAGAGGAAACTTGCTCTACGGGTGATCGGGTCAGGATTGATCATATGTAAAGGAAACTTGCTTTACATAAGAGATCAGATTTGAAAGATCGTATATAGAGGAAACTTGCTCTATATAAGATCGGGATCTGGAATGATCATGGTAGAGGAAACTTGCTCTACGGGTGATCGGGTCAGGATTGATCATATGTAAAGGAAACTTGCTTTACATAAGAGATCAGATTTGAAAGATCGTATATAGAGGAAACTTGCTCTATATAAGATCAAGATTAAGACGATCATGAGTAGAGGAAACTTGCTCTACGGATGATCGGGTCTGGATTGATCATATGTAAAGGAAGCTGCTTTACATAAGAGATCAGATTTGAAAGATCGTATATAGAGGAAACTTGCTCTATATAAGATCAAGATTAAGACGATCATGAGTAGAGGAAACTTGCTCTACGGATGATCGGGTCTGGATTGATCATGTGCAAAGGAAACTTGCTTTGCACAAGTGATCGGGTTTGAAAGATCATATATAGAGGAAACTTGCTCTATATAAGACCAAGATTAAGACGATCATGAGTAGAGGAAACTTGCTCTACGGATGATCGGGCCTGGATTGATCATGTGCAAAGGAAACTTGCTTTGCACAAGTGATCGGGTTTGAAAGATCGTATATAGAGGAAACTTGCTCTATATAAGATCAAAGTTAGAATTGGAATTTTTAGGGTGGTGCCACGAAAGGGGTACTCCACCACTAAAAAGGCTTGAAGTTAAGACAAGAAGACCTGAAGAGATATTTCTTAGCCTAAAAAAAAGGTATTAAATTATAAAAAGACTTGTAGACAATTGAACAAAACTGATTGAAACTTGAAAATTTTATTGATTGAAAATTCGAGCTACATCAAGCATAGTATTTCTTAAGGAAACGCCCGTTTACAGGAAGCATTGGGTGATTTCCTTTACAATCCACTAGCTGATACGAGCCTCCTTCGTAGGTTGTTTCCACTACGAAGGGTCCTTCCCAAGTTGGTTCAAACTTTCCACCGAGTTTTCGGTGCGCTAAGATAGGCCTCCGAAGAACCAAGACCAAGTCGCCTACTTGGAAGGTTCTAGGTCGCACTAGCTTATCGTGAGCTTGAATCATTCGGGCTTTGTACAACTCTAAGTTTTGCTGAGCCTGAAGACGACATCCTTCGAGGCTTTCAAGTTCTTCTAAACGGAGTTGTGCGTTCTGTTGAGTTGTAATCTGGTTCTGAATCGCGATTCTGAGCGAAGGAATTTGAACTTCAAGAGGGAGTACGGCCTCGGATCCGTACACTAGTGCAAACGGTGTGGATTGGGTCGGGGTTCGATAAGTGGTCCTGTAGGCCCACAGAGCTTCCACCAACCTCTCATCCCACTGTCGTTTATTATCGTCGAGGGTCTTTTTGATGATTTGAACCAAAGTTTTATTGAAGGCTTCAGCCAATCCATTAGCCCGTGGGTAATAGATGTCGAATATCTCCAATCAATACCATGGCGATTTGCAAAATTGTTGATCTTCGTCTAGACTTGAAAGCGGACCCATTATCGGATATGATTCTGCGCGGAACGCCGAATCTATATACGATATTGTCACGAAAAGAATTTCATTACATGGTGTGATGTTACATTTCTTAGTGGGACTGCTTCTGCCCACTCTTGAAAAAAGTAGTCAGTCGCTGCTAAAATGAAGCGATGACCCTTCGAGGAGGGAGGGTCAATTGGCCCGATGATATCCGTGCCCCAACTTTCGAAGGGCCACGAGGCTATCGTGGGATGCAACACGTTAGGCGGCTGATGTAAAATCACACCATGTACTTGGCATTGATGACAACACTTTGCAATTTTCATGCAATCGTCAATCATCGTAGGCCAGTAGTATCCAAGTCTTTTGATCTTCATTTTCATCTTTGGACCCGATTGATGAGCACCGCACAGTCCGGCATGGACTTCGTTAACGATCTTCAGGGCCTCACATTTGTCTAAACAACGGAGCCACATCTGACAAACGACCGTCGGTACCGTATTGTTGACTAGTGCGTAGGATAGGGCACGTTTCTTAATTGATGGGCAAGTGATCTCTCGTGAGGGAGCTTTGCCTTCTTGAAGATATTCAATTATCGGTTGTCTCCAATCTGTTCTTCTCGACCGCTGAGGAGGTAGAAAGGACTTGGAGAATTTGTTTGTTGACGTGCTCCAAATCTATAGGAGACAGGATTTGGCGCCCTGCACCTCTATAGGGATGGAGTCTTCTTCTGGACAGGAAAATTCCTTTGCAAGCTTTGCGAGGGCATCCGCCGAAGAATTGCTTCCACGGGAATCCTATACATAGTTACAATCGGAATTGCTCGAGCAAGTGACAGGTGTATTGATGGTACTTCAGGAGTTTAGGATTCAAAACTTTATAGGTTCCTGCAATCTGGTTGATCACCAGTTGGGAATCACCAAAAATTTTAATCTCTTTAATCTCCATCAGAATTGTAAGTTCCAGGCCAGTTATCAGAGCTTCGTACTCAGCTTCGTTATTCGTACAAGGTTCTGATAAGTGGTAGGAAAAGTACATCATTCCCTTATCCGGTGTTATGAACACCAGGCCAACTCCGGCTTTCCCGGGAATAGTAGACTCAGGTGTTTTGCCCGTTGAGAGGACGCAGCACCATCAAAATACATTTCCCAGTTTGAGTAGTAGCTTCCCCGAAATTCATGATTTGCTCATCAGGTAAATCATCGTTTAGAGGAGACTCTTGCGGCAACGGTGTGTGCCGCAAGGAAGTCGGCGACGGCCTGCCCTTTCACAGCACGCAGGGGAATGAAAGTGATTTCAAATTGGAGCAATATCATAGACCAACGAGCCAAGCGTCCTGACAACGTAGGCCTGGTCATAAGATATTGCAAGGGGTTAAAACTGGAAACTAGATTGATATGATGAGAAAGCATATAATGTCTTATTTTTGGGCTGCAAAAACTAAGGCGAGATAGTGTTTCTCAATCGCTGGATACCGAATTTCCGTTGGTAAAAGTCTCCGACTTAGGTAATAGAGAGCATTCTCTTTTCCTTCGTCATTGACTTGAGCAAGGAGGGCCCCGAGAGATTCGTCAAGGGCGCGCCAGTGTAGAGTATTAAAGGTCTCCCCGGAATAGGGGCTGCCAAGACTGGTGGATTTGTCAGATATTGTTTGATATTTTCAAAAGCAGATTGACATTTCTCGTCCCAAATGAATTTGGCGTCCTTTTTAGCGAGGACCGAGAATGGTTGACATCTTCCGGAAAGATTAGAGATGAATCTTCTTATATACGCCAGTCTACCTTGAAGAGATCTTAGTTGAGTAAGACTCCTAGGAGGCGGCATATTTAAGATAGCTTCGATTTTAGCAGGATCAATTTCAATTCCGCGGTGTCTTACTACGAAACCTAGAAATTTCCCTGACGCGACACCGAAGGCGCACTTCAAAGGATTCATCTTAAAGTTGTAGCGACGCAACCGCTCGAAGACGATTCTTAAGTCATAAAGATGAGCCTCTCTAACTTTACTTTTGATAACTAAATCGTCGATGTAACATTCGACTTGATTGTGGATTAAGTCGTCAAAAATTTGAGTCATAGCCCGCTGGTAGGTTGCACCGGCATTTTTAAGGCCAAATGGATCACTTTATAACAAAAGATTCCTATAGGACTTCTGAATGCAGTGTCTTCTCTCATCTTGTGGGGCCATCTTGATTTGATTATAACCAGACGAAGCCGTCCATAAAGGAGAAAAACAACGTGCGCAGAGGCAATGTCCACCATTAATTCGGGAATTGGTAAAGAAATTCATCCTTAGGACACGCCTTATTCAGGTCTCTATAGTCAACACAGACCCGGATTTGACCATTTTTCTTCGAACGGGCACAACGCTGGCTATACCAAGAAGGATATTGCTCCTCCCGGATAAATCCAGCTTTCGGCCAATTCTTAACTTCAGAAATGACTTGTTGTTCAATCTCCAGACGCATGCGTCGTGGAGCTTGTTTGACAGGAACGGCATCACACCGGATTCCGAGTTTATGAACTACTATATCGGCGGACAAACCCGGCATTTCGTCGTATGTCCAAGCGAAACAGTCCTTAAACTCAGATAGAAGTTGAATCAGATCCTTAGACTCGTCGTCACTCAACAAAGAACTTATGAATGTGGGGCGAGGGTCATCCTCTGTTCCAAGGTTAATTTCTTTAAGTTCATCAACTGTGACTTAATCTCTTCTTCAAATTCAGGGGGTGCATCCCGAATTGATCTTCATCTGAATCATCTAAGGTCTCCAAACAAAGTCTATCGAGCGAATCGACGACTTCAGTAGGGACACTTTCAGATTCAAGATGGATAGTTATCATCAAGCAATATTCATCGTCGTCGAATGAACTAACGGAACCAAAGCCGATACCACTCGTCCAATTTTTATTGAATTTGGAATTCCAAATACCTTGGTGGTATCTAGCTTGACCCTTAGTCCATTGACTCGGAGCAAACCTTTAGAGATAAGAGCTTTAACACCAAGAGGAAAGTAGCCAAAGGTAATTCCATTAATTCATTGAAATCCGCCTCTTCAAGGATTACATCACCTTCATTCCTTGAAGAGGAAGTGCCAGGGAAGAAACCTCTGGACTTTCTTCACTTTTCCATCTAAGTTAGGGGCATCCTTAGTTACTAACCCTGAGACTCTGTCAGCGGACAGTGGGGTTAAGGCTAAAGATTTAACTGCCCTATTAAGCTTTTCATAAATAGTCAATTCAGGCTCGTCACTTTGAGATTTAGATTTGTTACCCTCTTGGTCGCTATCTGAATCTAAAGTGAGATCAAACTTTGGAAGAGGATTGATTTTTTTTCTGTAGTCGAAAAGCAATTCTAGCACCCCTCCTTCTTGGTCTTCATCTGAACTTGTTTCAAGTTCGATGTACATTGGGGGATTTCTCTTTTCGATGTGGAAGGGCGGGCCTCGACCGCGTGCCCTTTGAGCCATCCTCCCACCTCTTTGAGGTAGATTGATTGGAGGCCTAAAAACCACCGCGCTCGACGTCGTCTTCACTATTAGAATCGTCTTCTTTTTGATTCTTGACTTTTTCTTTTCTTAATTTTTGAATTGCTTTCGAACTCTGATTTTCTGCCTTTTCCTCTTTAATATTGATCTCTACCTTAGATTTGGTAGTGGACCCTTTGGGAACATAGTATGCAGCATCCTCATAGATCCCGATCTCGTGAATAGAGAATGGTTGCAAATCACCCTGATTTCAAACTCAATGCCATCTCGTTGGTACTTGATGCACTGATGCAGGGTGGAAGGAACCATCCTATACTCATGGATCCAAGGCCTACCTAGGAGCGCGTTAAAGGACGTAGCCGAATCAATTATATGAAATTTCGCTTCAGTTTTCAACTCTCCTATCTCTAGAAGAAGTGTGATCGAACCTAAAGCCTTCTCGCCTTTTTCATTGAACCCACGAAGCACTAACTTGTCGGTTGAGAGCTTGCTAGTATCAATTCTAAGATATGCGAGAGTCTTTATGTTCATCACGTTGACCGATGCACCCGGATCAACAAGAACTCTTGATAATTTGAAACTTTCCACATTTACAGTGATATAAAGTGGGCGATTGTGGTCGGCAGTTCCAAGGAGTAGATCTTCATCGGAGAAGGTAACTCCTGGAATTTCTTTGAAGTACAAAGCTTCATCCTCAGAAGTTGAAGCGAGTTGAGCTAAGCAAATCTCAGGGTCGAGAAGTGCTTTAATTAAGGTCTCCCTCATCTCTTTGAAAGGATGAGGGCATCGTAGATGCTCAACTTAGCAGGCAACTTTCTAAGGTGAGCTAAGACGTTGTAATCAACACTTGGAACATTAACATCAGGACCCGGTGGATTTGAAAGAGAGTTTGATTGTTGAGTAGAGACTTGAATCGGATCAGTGGAAACAACTTGTTTTCCCTTTTCCTGTGGGGGAAGCCTAGGGGGTAAAACCTTGCCACCACGTAGTTGTACTTGCACGATTTCATCGGAAGGACAGTCTACGGGGAGGTCTACGCTCTCCTTAGGCGGTTGATTGTCATTTTCTGAATGGGAATCTGAATCGGAAAAGTCTATCACAACGGGACTCCCTTGGAAATTAATTTCAGGGGTATCACATCGGATACGACATTAGATTCATCTTCCACTTGAAGGGTCAAATCTGGAGAGCTGGGTTTTTGAACTTCTTGATTATCCCCAGCTGGCTCCGAGTTATTTTCAACAGAAGAATCATTTAAAATTTCATTCTCAACATTTATCATCAAAATATTCGCAGAAGGATCTTTCTTTTTATTCAATTTTTGACCCTTTGCCTTTGATGGGGCAAAGTAAAAGTCAGATAACTTAAGTGGGGCTAGTGGCTTTGAACCACCATCCACCACTTGTACAGATCTCTCATCAACAAATTTCCTCTCTACAAAATGTTCTCTCTTTATTTAATACAGTAGTTCCTACAACTACTGGGAGGAAATCGTCCCAACATCCTCCTGCGATGCCTCCAGCTCAACCTCCCAGATCGGGCCCTGGGCTCTCATCGGTAACTGTTGAGGAAAGACGAAAAGATTGGTTAATCGACTTTTAAATGCCCGGGATAGTGCTATATCCCAACATCTTCAATGGACAAAGAAAGATTAGAAATTTTACCTGAAATGATTTGACAGATCCTGGTCCGGATTAACCAAATACTCATTTGGAATTATGATGTTACCTTGACGGAAGTTTTTCTCGACCAGTCCTTAAAGACTATACAATCTTCGATTGTGTGGCCCAGCATGCGATGGTAGGGGCAAAAGGTCGGATCATCCTTTTTATTTGCCTCTTCCGCTTTCTGGCCTCCGGCAATCGAAAATCTGGTTTCTTTAGAAGGCTCCTAAAAATTTTCTTAACCGACTCCCTTTTGAATGGATACGAACGAGCCAATCTCTCTTCAAAAGTGGGTCGGTAGTACTCTCTGGTAGGTTGAGAAGTTACCTAAAACGGTTGAGGTTTCTGAGTTTGTTGAACAGCAGAATTACTTGATTGAACATTAACAGGCTTCTTTCCCTTGTCGACTGCCGAAAACCGTTGCTGTCTTTTTCTCAAAGGACTTCAACGGTTTACTAACCTTTTTATCTTCAGTAGAATCCTTCAAGAATGGCATTTTGGGAGCCTCTTCTTGTAGATTACTAGCTTTGTTAAGAAGCTTTTCAAAGGTTTTAATTGTAAACCCCTTCAACAGAAAAGCAATAGGCCCGTGGATGTTCTTTAGAAGAATTTCCACTGCATGTTGCTCTTGCAGTTGGGGTTCACACTTCATCGAGAGGTTTCGCCACCTCAAGATGTAGTCGACTAAAGACTCGCCCGGTTTTTGCTTTTCGATGACGAGATCACCAACGGTTACACGTTGTTGAGCTCCTGAGAATCTCTTTAAAAAGAGACCCTCGAGCTCTGTGAAAGTTTTTACAGAACCGTTCGGTAGATCTGCGTACCACTCAAAAGCAATACCGGACAAACTACTCACAAACTGACGAAAGAGTAGAGCATCCGACCCTCCTGCATTGCAACAGCTTGCTCGGAAGTGGGCCAGATGCTGTCTTGGGTTTTCTAAGCCGCTAAAAATTTTGAAAGAAGGTGGCACAAAACCCTTTGGATAAGGAACCAAATCATATTCCTCGGGGTAGGGTCTACCCTTTGGAATAGATACAGTTCCTTGTGAATGGGCTAAGGCCCCTTACCTGGGTTTCGATCATCTGGCGAATATCTTTTCTGGTGGAGGGGCGACTTCTGGAATCTTGAAACTGGAATCAGCCTTCCTGCTGTGCTCGCCCATTGTAAGTACTGTGGGCTGCAACTGCTCGGGTTTAGACTGCTGTGCCTGGAACATCTGATTCTGCATTTGTTCTACTTTTAGCATCATCTCTTCGACCTTCCTTTCCAGGCTCTTGATGTAATCATCTTTATTTCTCAGCTTAACGGAGGTGTCTGAATCTGAATCAACTGCTGCTGACTCTTCTTCTTTATCGGAGCGGTGTTTAGAAGGCTCAGCATCTTTAGTTGATGCTCGAGTCTCAACCATGTGGACATCCGCTATCGGTTTCTTCCTCAACTAACAGGTCATCTTCATCGGGATTGAATTCATCAACGGCTTTCTTCTTGAGAATATCTCTGATTTCTTGGACTACTTCCTCAACCGGCCTCCCATCTATTGCCTCAGCATAAATTGGCAGGTATCCATCGTAGTCCATCACTTGATCATACTCTTTCACATTTAGTTTATCAAAGATATTACTGATCTTAGCATCCTCTTCAGTGATTTCTTCACTAACTAACTGCTCTAACATCTCTTGATCAGGATCTCGGGTCATCTCCTCCCCTCCGACTGTCCCGGGGTCGGTAGTCGCAAGGGTGACATCCTCAGTAGGGTGAGGGACATCCACCTTAATTGGTGATGGAGGGCTTGAACAGCTGGGGCTCCAACATCAACATGAGTAGAGTCCTCACTTCCCTGAACTGGGAGTCTAGGGAGTTTAACTGGTATCTGAACTTGAGGTTCTCTGAATTGAATCCCAATGGATCTACTGAACTTCTTTCTTGCAAATGATTTGTCTGGCGACATGGGCCTCTTGCCCTTAACATCAACTGGTTTCAGCTCTTTAAAGACTTCTTTAGACCTTGCAATCACTGGGGCTAGCTTTGACAGTTTTGAAGGTGGGGTCGGAGGGTGCCACTGAGAGAGCGACTCTGGCCAGACCCGGTTAATACTATCTCCTCCGTTTTTGTAGATGGGAGGCGAGGCACCCAGTGGTATCCATCCACCAAGACTGAGGACACAGGTTGTTTGACAAATTTTTTGTTTCTCCTCACTGGTTGAGGAGTCAAGTTCTTGGCTTCAGACTTCTCTTCCTTCAGAACTTCTTTCTCAAGCTTATGTGAAATCACTCCCTCAAGTGTTTCACATACTGTTCCTTTGTTTGCCCCACTTGAGCAGCAACAAGTATGGATGATATTCTAAGCATCCTGGTTTTCAGAATTTGCTTCTCCTTTGGGGTTCTCTTGACAGAATAGTCTACCGGGCTAGGCGGAGTGCTAGCTATCCGAGGCAACTCTCTCCTCCCTGCAGCAGCTGCGAGGGGGTGGAAACGACTCCCTTTAAGGAGTGGAGAAGAGGCAGGGATTGGCAGCTCCTCGGCAGCCTCAAGGTCGACTTTACTTAAGGCCTTCAGTTCGGCCACCTTCTTAGTCTTGGTAATTTTCTTCCTTAACCTCCTGAGGTAGTTCTTCTTGGAATTTTTAGTACCGTATAGAGTCTCAGCACTAGAAGAACCCTTCTCAACACTGTCGTGGCTGGTGTAGCGGCAGCTTCCATTTTCAATGCATCTTCCAGGAACTCTTTTGGGCGCATTGGCAATATCTAGCGCTGACACAGACTAGGAGGGGCATCATTCCCGGCTCCTATGGCTAATTGAACTACAGGGGCATCTTTCTCGCCCTCGAAGCAAGGTCAACCAACGTGTTTCCGTTCATCACCAGTCTAAGGGACTTAAACCCTATTCCAAACTGAATTGAGTTCTCGTAGACTAACTCTTCAATCAGCAAGTCACGGTCCATTGAAAACAACAGTTTGCCAGCCATTGCAGTTAATTCGATTTTCTGAGAATTGAGAAGGAGAAGATCTGAATTAGAAACTTGAATTTAAACTTTGAAATAAATTTATATTTATACATCGGGTTATAAGAGCTATAACCCGGTGTACAACGATAGAATATAGAGTTTGATTTTGATTGGAGGTAGAGTTTGAATTGTCGTTGATATATTCAACTACAGAAGGATTTTGTAAATATATAACAACAAAAATCTGAATTGATTTGGATAGATTTTTGAAGAGAAGATAATTTTTGGAAGTGAATTTAAAATTCAAAAATCAAAAAGCAGCATTTCCCCTTATTTTTGGAACTCAATGTGTGATTCCATCACAAAAAATAAACGTTCAAAAAAAAACACTAAGAAAGGCCTAACTCTTTCAATCTTTAAAGGATGAAATGTTAATGGCGAACTTGTACCGGATAGAGTTTGAAGGTTTGTTGTATATGTTAACTACGACGATCATCGTAGAAGAAGACATACAACACAAGAAGCAACATGATTTGAAAGAATTTGAAAACTTTTGGAAGAGAGCATCTGATTTTTAAGATTTGGAGCAACTCATCCTTTTTGGCAAACTCATCCAGGAAGTGTCCACATTAATTAGGGGAGACTTGTTTGGAATGTATTACTTGACTCTTTCATTCTAGTTAATGCCTAGAAAAATGTCGTAGCTAACTCTACAGATATAATGAATTTTAAAACGAACCCTGAAAGTGAGTGTTATGGGTTGATCGTATATATCGAATTGAAATTTTTACAATTCAGTATACGGTGATACAATCATAACAATTATCTAGACGTTGGAAGGATTAAAACTCTACTAAAGGACTAGAATTTGGATTTTGAAAATTGAGGAAATTTTCTATAAGGTATATAACTTAGCATGCCACTGGTGGCACGCTAGTTTCTAACATATTATAGAAAGGGGTATTTAGAGGTTAGGCTTGACTCTTTCGCTCTACCAACCAAATTGAGGCAGCAATGCCAAAAATTAAATTTAGACTAGGCTTCCTACACTCAACACTCTCTCTATTAACGTGTCTTAATTGAGTTGACACACTCACCCAAGAGAATCAAAACACAGAGCCAAGGAGTAAAGGTAGTCAAAACTACCGATGCAATAAATTATACCGCTATTAAAGATGGAGAGTCGGCATTACCATTTTTGTGAAAAAAATTTATCTTAAAATATATAATTTTGAAAATTTTAATATCTTTGGGAAGATTAAATTTTGTTTAATTTAATTTTGAATCTAACACAACCATTAGGAACGATAAAAAGGGAAGAATATCATTCACTAATTGGTTCAAATTTCAAAATCAAATTTGAAATCAAATCAAAAATCATTAATTTCAAATAATCTATGATAATAATTGATATCTTTCCGAAGAAAGGAAATATCAATCATTATCGATCATTTGAAAATGACGATAATGATCGTTGTATTTTAAATTTCCAAAAATAATTAATTAGGGATTTTTGAAAGATTTTTTTTTTTCGATTTATTTTGAAAATTAGATCTGGGTTTCTAAATCTCCTACGAGCGCAAGCCCTCGTAGTTAATTACATCGTAGGAGAAATTGGAATTTCCCTACGAAAACTCTCGATTAAATGATGGTATACGGTATAAGTTTCATTTTTGGATTTTCAAGATCGATATCAAAGGTAGAAAGAGGTTAGAATTTTCAATCGGGATTGGATCAATGTTGAACAGTTATGAACTTCTGGAGTCAAAGGAAGAGTAGTAGGGAATGTTTTGGGATTCTGAATTACTTCAGAAAACACTCCAACTAAGTCTAATTGTTAGGCTTGTATTTGATTGAAAGAAGATTTTTAGTTTAAGTGATTCGTTTATTAGAAATTTGGGACTCAATTCCCGAAAAAGGTCCCCGAGGTCTTATAGCCCGAGCTCGCCTCAGAACCTAAGTCTAAATTGGGCACTAAAAATTAGCACCCCGAACCTAGCTAGTGCAATGCGAGTCTGGTCTTACCCCGGCCTGCTGATTGGGGAGCCAGCTAAACCACCTTTTAAACGATTTTAAAATATGAGTCCGGTCAATTTATGTAGAGTGGTCGGGACGTTATTTAAGAAAGGTTTTTGAGAGCGGGGTCGACATCTAGAGCAGATCCTAATTGGCCCCTTTGACTTATGTTGGGTATTCGATGTCTAAGTAATGCAATTAAATATTAGACTCTTTTAAATTTGTTACTAATGCGATGCATGCTAGTTGACTCGATTGAATGCAAAATCTGTATGTAGCAGTTTAAAAATTTTGGCTTAGAAAATAGATTTTTCCCTAGAGATTGCATAACACATCCCCTTGACAGATCGGCACCCTCATAGGCCAGGTGGTCTGCCAGAACCCGCAGGCGGGGAGATGCCTAACAAGGTCGAGAAGGTATAATATGAATGCATGAAAAAACCCTCGGCGAGTCCGAGCTTACTTCTTAGGACCGTTTAGAGTTACTATCTTATCTTAAAATTTTTTTATTTAATTAAAATAGAAGAATTTTTTTGACAGACCCCTAAGAGCCTAAATTCGTATTCCAGACTAAATCAAAGACGGCATGCATATAAAAAGACTATAGAAAAGACAGGAATTCTAATGCACAATCAATTAAATAAATTAACTACATTAAATATATCAAATTGAATGTCCATATGGCAAGTGCCACTCATTATTACATCTCAAAAATTACAAGAAATTAAAGTGGCCGGGCACCACTGACTACAACCCGGATTTCTAATCCTAAATCAAATGATTTTGAGACTTGGGATTCTTCTCGTTGTCCAATCCTTCATCTTCTCACGAACATCTTGATTCGTCGGTTCAGGATATCCAAATGGAAAGAAACTCCCCCTTGATCGGGGTGTTATCTTTCCTCTTTGGATATTTGCAAAGTATCCTAATTTGAATTCCAAATGGAAGAAGACTCTCCCCTTTAGGGATGTCTTCACCTCTTTGGAATTCAAATTAGATAATCATATCCCAATCTCAAAACATTTTAAAGAAATACAACCTTAAATGAATCAAATTTACATTGGTAGAAATAAGAAAATCTAGACTCGATCCTGCAAGGTTATCCTAATAATCAACAGTTGTATATTCAATCCCAAGCAGTTATAATATGAAAATTTAAAATGCATTTTTTAGCCACACTTGGCCATGCTCTTTTTATTTAAAAAGGGGGTCTTTAAGCGCGGCAGGTACCTGTGCAAAGAGTTATATTATTTTTTTATGACTGCCCCCTTTTTATTTTAGCTCCTTGTATGAGCATGGCCACCTGCATAAGATTGCACAAATATATATATTTCGTTCCTAGCCTATGGGTAGGTCTAACGCACAATCAAACACAGAGTGCAGAAAGCAAGTAAATAAACATATCAATTCTACACTAGCAAACAGCATGCAGTAAAAGCTCAAAAAAACTCGTCACACAACTGTAGAAAATAAAACACCGGCCTATCCTAAGACTAAAGTCAGTGATCCTAGCAAACCATCTAAAGTGTGTGAGGTAGGTCGTGTGGTTTTGATGTATCCTAATTAGGATTATTAGTTAAAGTTATCTAAAGTTTGATTGGTTGGAAGGCTTAAGGGATTTAAGTTTGAATTCAAATATTAATGGCTTAAGATTAATTTTAAGATTCATTTAATTATTTGTTGAATACCACCTTTGTTTCACACCGAGGCCGTGAAGTTTATTTCACCTTCCTTGGGGCTAAGTTAATAGCCTCGTAGGCCTGGGTTACCCAGTGGTACCCGGTATAATTAAGTATTTTAGATTGATTAAGGCTTAAGAATTAATGAAATTTATTAACAATGTTTGGTTGCTGATTTTTAAGATTGATTTATTTAAATTTGCCATTAATTGATTCGTGGCGTTGTGCCACCAGGCTCGAGGAACCAGCCTCCTTAGGACACGTAGCCCCGCAGCCCGGAGTAGTCCAGCCGATAAACCAAATTAATGTAGTTAAATTAAAAGTTTTAAAAGGTTAGATAATTAATAATTAATCTATTTTTAAGGTTTAACACCCCTTGGAATCCATTCGTGGCGTTGTGGACCACCAGGCTCGAGGAACCAGCCTCCTTAGGACACTTAGCCCCGCAGCCCGGAGTAGTCCAGCCAATAAACTTCATCTTTAGGATGCTTGTTGTGTTTTGAAAGGTTTGTTGAATGCTTTAAACATTAAGTTACCAATTTCTGGAATTTTAGAATAATTTTGAATTTTATGAATTTTTGAATATTTTAATCATTTAATTAAGGGGTTGAAAATTGACTTTTTGATTAAGGGTGTTTTCTAGAAATTTAACATTTTATTAAAATACTAGACCTCACTACGATCAGTTAGAAGGTAAGTACGTTGAAATCGGATTTTTCTACATTTTATTACGAAGGTTTGAAGTTTTGAACTAGATTTGAACTAGATTTGACCGGTTTGTTGACTTTTTGAAATATTACAGATTTCTGGAGTTTAAGATTTTTAATAAATACTAGGAGTTATTAGGAGTTGAATGCAAGTGAGTTTGGGTGATTTCGATTTTTCTGGAATTAGTTATGAAGTTTTAAAGTTTGGGGTAATTATTGAATTTTTGGAAATTACTTAATTAGAGGGGCCTTTTTGTGATTTTGCTCCAAATAAGTTCCCAACTCCTTGAAATCAGCTCCAAAGGTCAGGAATGACCTAAGGAGAGATTCCCAAGTGTTTGGGATATTTTTGGAATTTTTAATATTTTTTAATTAATTAAATGAATTAAATATTGATTTTCACTTAAAATTAGATTAAGGTTCATATTGCTGTCAAATAATTTTGGTTTTAATTTTCATGGGTTAAGGGTTTAATTATGGTCAGTTAGAGGGGTTAAACATAATTTTTGGGTTTAAAATGGATTTATTAGATTTTTTGGAAGGTTTAATGGCTTAATTAAGGCTTAAACTTAGGAAAATTAATTAGGGACCTTAATGACTTCTAAATTTAGTGAAACTTTTCCATAAGGCTGAAAATGTCACTAAGTTCAAATGGTTCAAGTTTCAAGTTCAAATGAGAAGTATCTTAATCACAATAAAATTTCTAAGTTCTCTAATCAAGATCCTTAATTGTTGTCCTTAGTGACACTAAGTTTAATAGGATTGAATCGAAGTTTTGACTAACCCTTAGCTAAGCATGTATGAATCACACATAAAAACAATCAATTCCTAGATCTAAGAGAGCCTTAAACTATGTGCAAGTGTGTGTACCCTAAGCATGCAAAGATTAAATAAAATACACATAATTAACTCAAGGTTAATGAATGAACCAAGAAATGGTCATTCACTAATCACCCCCTTTAATTCCATTCACATATGCTCAATCCATGTTTAAAGTTTCAAGGTGGATTTCTCAAAGGTTTAAGATTTAAATATATATAGGTTTTAAAATAGTTTTAAATTATATGTATACATGAACCTATACATATATATATAAATATATAAGTTTTAAAATAAATTAATTCAAAATATTATCAAACTAAAACGTTTTTAAGGATTGAGAGATATCCACTGATTTTCCAAAGTTATTTGAAAAATAAATTTTTAATTTCCAAAATATTTAATATAATATTTAGTTAAATAATAATTAAATATTAAATATGATCAAATAATTGAAATTAATAAAAATAAATTGAATTTTAAAATTTGAAAATAGTTTTAAATTAAAACATTTAAAATTCTAAAAATATTGATATATTATTCAAATTTATATGAGTTAATTTGAATTTAATATAAATTTTTAAAGTTCAATGTTAATTAAAGCATTTAAATTTATTTAAAATTAATTGAACCTTAAGAATTAATATTGAATTAAGTTTTAGTTATTCTCTGGAAATTCAAAATAAATTAAAAATAATTTTTCTTAAAATATTTGGATTTATTCTAATTAAATAATAATTAAAATAACCAAATAGTTAATATTTAAAATTATTTAAAATATATAGAATATTTTAAATCAATTTTATTTTTAAATTAAAGGCCTTGAAATTCTGAACAGTTTGATATATAATAATTAATTTTCTGAAAAGTATTTAATTTTTAATATTTTTTTTAAATTTTCTGGTAATTAAAATAGTTAAAATATTAATTAGAATTAATTAACAGGAAATATGCGGCGCGGCTGACACGTGGCGCGTTTTGGTTCGGCCAGCCAAAACGCGGAGCCACGTGGCGTTCCCTGAGTGGCTAGATGAAAACGCGGGCAGCGGTCAGCCACGCGTCAGCCGCGGAATACTTCACGCGGTTTCACTTAACCACGTCAGCAGCGGACACCCGCCGTTTGATCCAGCGCTCATTCGATCGGACGACAGAGATCAAATCCCGTCACTTGATCTCTGATAAGCTAAATCGGACGGTCGAAAATCAATCCCGCGGTTTCGACTGGATGGTTAGGATTTCGCTGAACCGCGGGACTGGATCCGCGGTCTGAAATTGCCGCGGAATGGCTGGATCGTAACCGTTGATCCTTTGATCAACGGTTAAGATCTCGCACAGCAGAACAAGTCTGCGAACCGAGCCCTAAAAACGTTTTCGAGCTCGTTCTTTCAACCCGATTCATTAAATCGATTAAAATTTTAAACATGGATAGCATAGATGAACAGAAATCATGGGGGCTTGATTTTGCGGGAAATAACGCACTAAATAGAATGCTAAATTAACCTAAGTGCCCTAATCTAGGTTTAGAATTTCACCTCGATTTAATGGACGGTTTGGACCGTTTTTGGATTCTCTGAATTTGTAGACTGTCCACGTTTATTTGTCCTGTTGAACTCGAGGCTTGAGGGGCTACGGATCGGGCTGGTAAAGGCCTAGACCGGTTTGAGCTTGAGTTCGCCGGAAGATCGCCGACCACCGCTTTGACCGGCGGATTTGAGTGGGGATGAGTTGGGAAGTGTCTGGGGAGCTCACTGGAACAGGGGGCTGGGCTTGAGGGGGCTTAAGTGGAGAGAGAGGGTTAGGGTTAGAATGAGGCCTCATTAGGGCATATCTCCCTATTCAAACCTCTCCCATCCAAATGGATGGCTGGGATTGACTCCTGGGGCTTCCAGATGCTGCCACCTGTCCCTGGGAAAGCTGGGAGGCTGCCCCAAAGGCTGGACACGCCTCACTTCCATTGGGTGGTCTTGGGTGAGTGGGGGGGGACCATTGCCTCTTAAGGCTAAACCAGGGCCTGAGCTTGGTTAGGGGGCCTTGAGTGAGCTTTAAACCAAAAGGAGGGTCGGCCTAAAGCAGCCCCAATAGAGAAAAAGAGGTTTAGCTCATGATGGTGCTCCCTTTAAGAGGTTTAAATGAGGGTTTGACAATGTTGACCAGTCAACTGGTCAAAGGAGGCTGAGGTGGCAGCTGACTTGGCATGGGGAGGAGTCCAAGGGCTGAAGTGGTGGGTCAATGGGGGTTCAAGTGAGTTGAAATGGGTTGAGCCAAGGGATTTGACTACTCAAATGCTTGTTGACCATGAGTTGACTGGTCAACTCTCAAAGAGACTGCTGATGTGGCAGCCTAGAGGTCCTAGGGATTGAGTAGGTTGGATCACAAACAAAGCCAAGGGAAGGGTTGGAGGTTTGAATTGATTTGGGATTTGAAATAGGTTTGACCAACTCATAGAGTTGACTTAGTCAACTCTAAATGGGTTGGATTGGCCAAAGTTTAAAACATGGTTGGACCACATTTGGAGTTGATTTTGGAGCTAAGAAATGGATTCAATGGGTTGAATGAGCTAAAATAGCCCATTAAGGCCTTAAGGGAATTTTGAGTCAACCTAGGTTGACTGGGTCAACTGGGTTGACTCAAGGGGTGGGTCCAAATTGGTCAGGTTTAAAATGATATTTGAAGTCTGGTAGAGGTGTTTTCGATGATTGAAATGGTTATTCGAGTCAAAAGGGCTTAATGGGCCCTTAATGGGCCCTTAAGCCAAAATTGGTTGACCTGGTCAACCGACTGGGTTCAGGGTCTGGAAATGGGTTCAACAAATTCAAAATGTCATCCTGAGTTTACTGGATGTGGTCCCAGGGTTTGGAGTGGTCAATTTGGTCAAAATCACTATTTGAACCCTTAAGGGCTTGTTTGGTCAACCTAGGTTGACTTGGTCAACCAGGTTGACCCAGGGTCTGGACTTGGGCTCAACAGGTTTCAAATGACATTCCAAGACTAATGGAAGTGGTTCCATGGCCTGGGGAGGTCATTTGGGTCAAAACACCCGTTTGGACCCTTAAGGGGTCACTTGGGTCAACTAAGTTGACCTGGTCAACCAGGTTGACCCAGGGCTTGAAAATGGGTCCAACAGGTTTCAAATGACGTTTCTAGACCAATGGAAGTGGTTCCATGGCCTGGAGAGGTCATTTGGGTCAAAAGGCCTAATTGGACCCTTAAGGGGTCTCTTAGGTCAACTAGGTTGACTTGGTCAACCAGGTTGACCCAGAGCTTGGAACAGGTTCCAACAAGTTTGGTTTGGTATTTGAAACTCGCTGGAGGTGGTTGCGTTCAATTCGGAGTTCATTTGGTTTGAAATCACCATTTGAGCCCCGTAGGGGTATTTTGGTCATTTTGACCCCTGGTCGACTAGGGGTCAAAGTGGGTCAACCAAAATGTAGTTTACTGTTCGGTGAGTCATAATTAAGGGTCTGGAAGTAATTAGAGGCTTTGAATAGAGCCCTAAGGTCAAAATCCTCTTAATGGCAAGTCCAGTGGCATAGGCTGTAAATATTTGAAGGTTTTACAGCCTTTGGATTTTGATTAAGTTTCTGGGGTTAAAGACCTCGGAATGGGCTCAAATTTGGACGGTTGCCTCCAGAGACATGTCCCATCAGTATGCAACTGACGGACTCTGAATCGGAGGTCAATTGATTGATTTTGAAGTGTTTGAAAATTTGCTGAAAAAGGCTTTTAGGACTTGGCCTTTTTAGCATTGGATTTGGGTCTGGATTCTGGATTTGAACTGGATTGGATTGGAATTTGAATTGAACTAAGGTCTGGACATCTCCTAGGGTCTAGAATAGATCCTAATATCTGGATTGGTCTGGAAGAATCCTAGGGTCTAGAGTAGATAGAAGGGCCCTAGGATCTAGATTGATGTAGGGTCAGGATTGATCTGGAGTCTAGATAGATCCCTAGTGACCTCATACAAATATGAGGTCAACAATGACCCTTCCTGATAACCAATAGGGTCATTGGTTGCTATCAAACTATCAATTCCATTTATTGGAGATTGCAGCTGTTGGACTGTAAGAAAAGATGTCAAGCTCGCAGTGTAGCTTGATGTCACAACCATTAGCAGAAAAAACCACACCATCATAACAAATCGCCCAAGGGTGCTCAAAGTTTCTTCTTCTAAAGAACAAGAAAATAAACATGCATGTAAGAATGTGCTGGCTTATTTTGATGGAGCGTTCTTTAGTGTCAGTATGAATATCAAGCATAATACTGAATGCATATGAGAAGTTTTACTTACGCTCGGAGTGAAATAGAGTTGAAAAGCTAAACCTGAAAAAGGAAACACAGAGGAGATTATATATCTACCATTCAAAATCACAAGTGAATCAAATAAACTACCAGATTATTTTTATTCATGTTTCGAATCAAATAATTTTCCCCACGTAGTGGTATAAAGGCTTGATGTTGTTGGTGTTATTGTTGTTTAGAATCAAACAAATTTCTTAAGTGTAAGAGATGATTTGTGGTAAAAACTAAATAACCCGTTAAAATTATCGGCTTAACAATATAACTTTTCTAAATATGAGATTATTGCAAACTTTCAGTGAACAAAAACTATATTTGGAAATGTGCAACTTCACAAGACAGCACACATAAGAGAAAGGCAAAGGAGAAAATTTTACTTCTAAATAAATTTCTAATACACGACAGTGATGAGTTCTATCCCTTGTCTACACATGAAGCATGAAAACAAAGATAAGAAAAATACAACACTACGAAGTAATCTAAGTAAAAGATAAGATTGGTGTTAATTGAATTTGCCCACCCTAGAAGTTTAGGTTTCTACAATATTACAGCAAAAGATATTTACATAATTCAAGCCCACAACCAATAAATCATAATGAAATCAATCCAACCATGAGTTTCTATAACAATGTTATACCATGATTAAACATTAGTAACTTCCTTGTCTGGTTAGTACCCCATCGAATGAAATCACAGCGACTTGGTCATTCATTGAAATCTTGGAATCTAACTGTCATGTAGAATGTTTACATTTGGATAACTACATGCTTTCCATGTGCCAAGGCTAATGTGAATGAATAACAACACATCTTCAATCCTGTTGCATCAATGTCACATAAATATTGTATACCGTGCATTTTCTACAGTTGATTCTTCAACCTTTTCCTTAAATGATTTCACAGTCAAACTAACATTTCTTTCAGGACTTCTGTTGGCAAAGGTGATGATAATGGGAGGAGGCCCTTTTAGAGGCATTAGTGAATAAAAATGCTTATGAATATTTATTTTATTATTTAAAGAAGTGATATAAAGTTTTTAGTTGGAAAGATGAGAGGCTTGTAGGCAATAGAGGCATGGTGAAAAGAGTGTCAGAATTAGTCATGTTTGGGCTACTTTAAGCTGATTTGCAAGACCGCTTTAGATAATAGGCTTTGAGTTAGGTAAATTGTTAAAATGATGATGGATGTAACTTAAAATATGAACTTATGATCAGAAGTAAATGATAGGGTTTGGTGAGGTTGAAGGTCTTATAGTGGTATGGAGAATAAGACAATGTGCAAAAGAGTTTAATCTAGGTTGAGGGCTTCCAAGAGAGTTTTGAGTTATTTTTAAGGCTTGAGATATGGATGACTGGTTTTAAATGATGACGAAGGCGTATGAGAAGATGAAAAAGAGGTTTAGAAGCAAATTCAAGAAGAGTAAAAATAAACATAAAAGATAACTAATCAATCCCACCAATGTTGGACGAGACAGGCCATCTAACACTAATCAAAATAAAACAATCTTCTCTAAAATGTCTTTATCATTCCAAAGCTGAAAATTTTCATTGCATATAAGCACTATTCATAGATTTACAATAACAAACATCATTTAAAAAGAAGATAATATTGTTGGAGAGAAAAGAGGTGGGTGTTCATTATGAAGAAATGTACCAAACAACATCATTAATTCATTTTGTCTTCCAATATTCATCAAGTGGTCAGTCCATGGATATTCCCTAAAAATGAGAAGTCAACTTTCTAAAAGTTATATCTGAAATTTAATAGTAAAATTCAAATTTTAATTATTTATCCTTAATTGGGCTCTTGTGATGGGTATGGGTTGGATTATTATTTTAGCACTTCCTTGGGCTCTTAATTATGCTATTGTAATTGGACCTTTGACTTCACTTTCTTAATCTAATTGATGTGGTACAACAACTTCTATGAGTTCATTTGAATTGTACTCCGGAGAGTTGAAATCCAAATACTCTTCGATTAGCTAGAGGGCAACCATTTCCAAATCTGCTCAGGACATCTAAATATCTTATGTATAGGGTTTATTCTTCCATCAAATCAAAAATCTGTGAATGTCAACTTGATCTATGGGCACTAGCTTATTTATAATGGACTTAAACTTCAAAGAAGATAAGTTGTGAGAGATTTTGCAAGTGAGAAATAATATCTTCTGGCAAAGAATTAGACTAAATAAGTGGAGATTTGATGACCCTTCATATGATAAAATATCTTCAATGTCAATAACTAAATGAATGAGCATATCGTCAAGCAAATCAGGATGAAATTTATGGTTACCCTTGTATTTCTTTTTTTATATTTAATAGTTTGATAATGCTCAGGGCGAATGCAAACCAGAATATAAACACATTCTTTATATTCTTGTGTTTAATGATTTATCTTATAAGCACATTTGTCATTACTTAAATATTTTTTCTTATGTCTTCATGAATACTTCAATAATACTTAGCATAAGGAGAATGTTGCATCATAAAATGCATAAAATGGTAGGTTAGCTACATCAAATTATCGTCTAAAGTTTTGGCCATAAACAAACTCAAAAGGTGATTTATTTATAATTCTGGAGAAAATATTATTGTCGACAAATTTTGCTGTAGGTAACCATAAATTTCAATTTCTTAAATTTTTGCTGACTAAAAATCTAAGCAAGTTTCCTAAAGTGCAATTAACTGTTTCTGTTTGGTCGTCAATTTGGGAGTGAAAAATAGAAGAAAATTTTAATATGGTGTCTAACCATATTAAAATTGTTGAGACAAATCTAACATCTCTATCAAAAAAAATTGTTGAAGGGAGACCATGGAGTCACATTATGTCCTTAAGCATTATTTGTTTTAGAGCAGGCAATTATATTTAGCCTAAAAAGCACTTATATCCCTATGCATTCAATTTACATGAAAAAAAAGAATGCCAAAGACTATCAGCCTCTAATTCTTAAGAAAGCAAGTCATCACAAGTTTACACAAATAAACATTTTAGAATTAACCATAAATATTAATAAAGAAAGTAAAGAAAGTAATTAAAATTTGATTTTGTATTAGGGGTGGGGTTATTTTAAGGAATAGAGCACATTCTGACCAAATTGTTCACTTAAGCCTTTTTTTAAGGCAAGTTCACAAAAGTCAGAAAAAGCTAAGGTATATGATGGAACTCACTTATTAGAATTTTATGCTATCATCATATGCTTACAAGCAATATAGTTTATCATACTAATTCTATGAATTTAAAATATCATAAAAAAAATTAATACATCTCAAAGGTTTGGAATAACTCACAAGCTTGAAGACAAATCCGCTACAAGAAATGCTCATTTTATTGGTAAATAATCTAACCAAAATTGCTCCTACAAAATTTCGCTCTGATACCCAAAAAAATGGTGATGGAAGGCCCTTTAGTTTATTATTTAAATGAATGTTTAGTTTATTATTTAAAAAAGTGACAGAGTTTTATGTTAGAAAGATGAAGGGTTTGGAGGGGTGTGGTGAAAATAATGCCAAGACGAGTCTTATTTAATCTTACTTGGGTTGATTTGCAAGAATACTATTGAAAATGAGTTTTGAATGGGGTAAATGGCTAGAAATGATAGTGGTAGTGGAGGATTAAATTAGGACGTGAAATTATAATCATGAGTAGATGATAGAGTTTGATGAGATTGAAGGTGTAAGAGAGCCTAATCTAGAGCAAGGGCTTTCAATAGGATTTTGGGTTAAATTGTAAGGCTTGATTTATGAGTTGCTAGCCTTGAAAGATGGCTAAGATATAGTGGAAGTTAATCAAGAGGTTTAGCAGAAAATTTAAGAAGGGTAATAATAAGCATAAAAGATGACTAAATAATCCAACAAGGTTGGTCAAAGTTTCTCCAAAGTTTTTTAACATTATGAAATTAAAAATTTTATTGCATATCAGCACTATTTGTAGACCTACAATAATTTCCATCACTTAAAAGAAGATAATTTTTTTTGGAGAAAAACGAGGTGGTTGGCCACAATTAAATGAATGTACCAATCACCTTCATTAATTCAGTTTATCTTCGAACATTCAATAAGTGATCAAGATCAACTCATACATGTTTCCTAAAAATAAAAGTCAAAATTCTAAAAACTATATAAAAATTTTTAATATTAAAATTTAAAATTTAATTATTTATCATTGATGTAAAACACGAAACTGTCAATCAGATGTGTCGCACGCATTTCGATGCGCCACGACAAATATAGGCTAAATTTCAAAATCGTCGGAATTCGACGCAATAAATTTTATTAAATTCTACGTGAAATTTCGATCGAAATCGAAATGGTATAAAGAAATTATACCCAATTTCGCATGATTTTAAAATTAAAAAACATCAAAGATATTTAAGTGAATTTTAAACATTTATACTCGTTTTGCCCTTCATGAGCTAGTAGGGAAGAAATTGTGAGAGGGGCACATGCGTCTTTTTTTTTAAAAAAAAACCCTCTTAAAGCCTTTAGGGACCGATTATTTAGGTCCCTTATTCATTTGGGCAAATTTTGAGAAGGAGCATAGTTTAAAATTGTATTAGGAATAGGAGCATGATATTAAGTTAATTTGAAAAGGAGCAGAAACGTACTCATCCTTTGCGTTTTCTGAAGAAAACGCAAAGCAGGACTGCGTTTTCTTCAGAAAACGCAAAGCTACTTTGCATTTTCTTTGAAAATGCGATAGTAGGTAGCGTTTTCTTCATCCAAATCAAATCTAAGGGCATTTTAATATTATTTGAACTTAAATATGTTAGTAAAGTATTTTAATATTATTTAAAATTTATAATTTGATAAAATATATTAAATATATAACAATTAAAGTATATTAAATTTAAATAATATAACTATGATTTATAAATTAAATTTAAATTATATTTATATTATTTAACTTAATGAAAATTAATTAATTATTTAAAAATTAAATTTCAATTAAAAAATAAATTTAAGTGAAGTAATGAGGCCGATAATAAAAAAATAAATTTATTTTTTAATTGTTTATTCATATATTATTGAAAAATTTATTGCCATTCATATATAATTAAAAAATAAATTTTTTCACTTTTGATGATAAAATTATATATGATGTTCTATAGTAAGAGAACACATAGTTTAAGAGCATAAAAATATTATTAAAAAAACTCTATTCCTCAGCTTGAAATATTTTTCCATTAATTCTCTTAAAAGTCTATTTATCATAAAAAAATTGAGAAAATTGTGAAATAAAAAGAATTACGAGCAATTTGAAAAATAATAAAATCATAAATTTTAAAATAATAACTTTGCTTTATATAATATATTCTAATAACATGAGATTGCTAATTATAAGCTGTTAAAATAAATGAACAGACATACCTTAACTGATGCAAGTGTTGCCTAAGAGGCAGCTTCGAATAGCAAATAAATAAATTTTTCAATAATATATGAATAAACAATTAAAAAATAAATTTATTTTTTTATTATCGGCCTCATTACTTCACTTAAATTTATTTTTTAATTGAAATTTAATTTTTAAATAATTAATTAATTTTCATTAAGTTAAATAATATAAATATAATTTAAATTTAATTTATAAATCATAGTTATATTATTTAAATTTAATATACTTTAATTGTTATATATTTAATATATTTTATCAAATTATAAATTTTTAAATAATATTAAAATACTTTACTAACATATTTAAGTTCAAATAATATTAAAATGCCCTTAGATTTGATTTGGATGAAGAAAACGCCACCAAGTATCGCATTTTCAAAGAAAATGCAAAGTAGCTTTGCGTTTTCTTAAGAAAACGCAGTCCTGCTTTGCGTTTTCTTCAGAAAACGCAAAACGCAAAGGATGAGTGCGTTTCTGCTCCTTTTCAAATTAACTTAATATCATGCTCCTATTCCTAATACAATTTTAAACTATGCTCCTTCTCAAAATTTTCTCTATTCATTTCTCTCAGCCGAACGAAGGAGAGGGCGGGCGGAAGAGAAGGAGCGGCGGGAGCTCGCGATATCCGGCGGCTTGCGGTAGTTTCTGGCGTGCTTTTGGAAGAAAGTGAAAGGGAAGGCTTAGGGAAGAAGGATGAGTTTCTCATGCAAGAAACATCTCTTTTTCTTTAGATTTCTTGGAGAAAGATAATTAGGGTTTTGCCTTTTGTTGGGGCTTTCTTAGAAAAATGATAGGGCATGTTTATGAGCATGTTTCTAAGTCATAAAAATGAATTTTCTTAAGAAAAACTTTAGGTTCAAAAATTAGAGTTTCTTTTAAAATGAGATTTTGTTTAGGAATATTGTTAGGAAATGTTTAGAAGCATGATTAAGCAATGGAATTAATTATATATATATATATATATATATATATATATATATATATATATATATATATATATATATATATATATATATATATATATATATATATATATATATATATATATATATATAATTTTTTTTTCTATAGATTTTTGGAGTTTTAAAATTAGGGTTTTTCCTAATTTTGTGATTTTAAGCTTGCATGTTAACAAATTTTGTTCCTAGGAGACTTGGGAAGTCTCTAAATAAGAGAAAATGAAAATTTGGAAAGAAAATCATTTTTCCTAATTTCTTTTTTTTTTTAATCTGAATATTAAATACCTTAAAATGATAATTAGATAAGAGGGATGTTTTAACATGCAAATTGAATGAAATTAATGAAGAATTAGGTTTCCAAAAATTGGAATTTAGGTAAATCCGAAAATTAGCATTTAAAATACATTTCATTAAGGAAATCATTAAGGAAAATATTGATATAAAAGAATTAGATTTGGATATGTAATGAACATTATTAGATATGTGATAAACATGCTTTGAGTTATGGGTAAGTTAGAGAGTATTAATGAGATTAAGGAGAGTAATTAAATAATGGCATGTGTAGGGTGTTTAGTGAGGTATAGTGATTTGGGTTGCTATAAAAGGCTTATGTTGTTATGTTGTAACTTTTCCTTATGACTTGAAAAGATGAGATATTAAGGAGAGATCGGTGAAATGACACTTTCAAGAAGCAACATTTGAGATAGGAACACCTAACTCTACAAATTCATATTCCTTTATATTATGTTTTGAAATGTCTCATTAGTTGATACATATTAAATGCATATGAAATGTCCTTATTATTTTATAGAAATATATATTAAATGTTTTTATGAATCAATGCATATTTGATGTTCTCATGCATATTAAAGTTTTCATTATTTGATAGTAAGCAATGCATAGAAGTCTCTTTCATGTAAACTTGCCTTATACTCAAGGCATATGATTGATATGAAAATGCTACACTATCTATCTATGTTTCTATGAAAAGAATGATTGTGCATATTGAAGGCAGAGTATCAAATATGGTGCAAAAGCACAATATAACTCTTTTGAGCAATATGGCTCTTTGAGACAAAAGAGGAAAGGAAAATAAATGGCCAAAAATATGTTTGTGTACCTGATCGGTACACTTCTGATACTCCGGTACAGTTGTATAAGATAAAGAATAAACTATCATTTTAGAACATTTGACAAAGGACATGACATAGTTGAAAGGATATACATATGAATTAGCATGTGACACTTAGCATATACATAAGAACTAGCATGTGATACTGAGCAAAACAATCATGATATTTCATAAACGTATGGAAGAGTTAACTCACTTTTAGCATACATGTTGAATTTCATTTAATTGGTATATGAAGTTGTTAGTGTTTCCTATTGAACTCTAGCTCATTCCCTTGTTTTGAGATATTTTCAGAAGAACCCGCTACTAGGAATGACTGACCGTCCTTAGTACACTTACAGTCGCAGAGGACCGAATGACATGTTCTTCTTAAGTTTCTTTTAGTTATAGTTTAAAAACTTTTGGGTGTTTTAGCATGAATGAGATATTTTGCCACCTTTGTACTTATGAAACTTTTCTATGAAATGATATTAAATGCTTAGTATAATTTGGAAAATTGTTTAAAGGCGCTTTTAGTTTTCTTTTGGAGTGTTTTAGATTCTTCAACGCATGTTTATAAAAATTTCATGTTTTGAACATCCGACATTCGTTCCCGCCTCATCTACACGAGCTCACCGGGCCGGGTCGTGACACTTGATTGAGCTCTTATGATGAGCTTTGATTGGGCTCTTAGTTTAGCACTTTCTTGAGCTCTTATAATTGGCCTTTTAACTTCTTTTTCTTGATCAAATTGATGTGCTACATCAAAAGGCCTTGGAAGTTGCTGTCAAGCTATTGAGTTTGAACCTCACCATGCCATAGTAAATTCCATCATGCCAATTTTGGGGCGGGCAGGGAAAAAAACTCTTCTTCAAGGATCATAGATTTTATGATGTGGCATTGCTAATGTTGCGTGCTCATGCTCTTAGCATATGTGTTTATACATTTTTTCATGTAAAAAGGCTAAATTAAGTAACTAGATTGAGCCGATGCTAATGCAACAAGACCCATGCATCCCTAAAAGAAAAAAGAAAAAAAAAAAGACCCATGCATCCCACACTTATTTGAAAAATGTTCCTTTTGGCCTAGATCATGACCAAAGCGGTCAAGTTCCATCGTTGCCTAATCTATGATTGGCACATGAAATAATGTCAATAATATTTATTTTGCACATTCTTAATGCAATAACAAAACAAAGTTATTCAAGTATAGAGAGCTTACAAGAACATAGTCAAGCATTGTCGCTTGGGTGAACCTCGAAAATCACTGTTCACTCTATGCTCAAGTATCCAGATTACAATTCCAATTATAAAGAAGAAAGCTCCAGTCACACACCACATTCCAACTGTAAAAGGCCTAAGGAAAACCCAGGCACTTGACTTGGTACTCCTAGTGGGAACCACAATGACAAGGCCAGTTGACATATATGGCTGAGTAAAATCTACAAGCTTCGTACGATTTGTGACGATGGAAATGTCCCCCACCAGTGCATCAATTTCCTAATGTGTATTATTTCATAGTGGGGGTTCAATAACATAACTGAAAAAAAGGAATTGAAAAAAAAAAATATTGCAGTACAAAACTCACATTATTAGCCACCATATTCACAAGCGACCAGTATTTTGGAGTTATATGACCATCACCAAATGGTACAAACTGATATGGAACTTCGTATGGAAGTAATTTCAGAGCCATATGGAAAACATCAATGCAATATCCTTGCACTGTATGGTTATCTGTTAAAATGTTCACAAACTGAAGATAACTTACTCTACGAGGAACTCCAATTCTTAGGGGCCTTTCGCGCGTCGAAGGAATCCAACCACGAGGTGTCATTTTCATCCCACCAGGCCACGTAATCTTATGAAGAACATTACTTGCAGTGAAATTTCCCTGGCGATTTGTATGAGAGGTATCTGGGAAAGAAAAGGACAGACCTACAATGTTTGTCCAATAACCAACAGTATTAATATCTGAGCCATAAATATTGATGATTTCATAGTTTCCACTAATGAGGCTGCGGTTGGTACCAAAGAGGATTGGCCCAGACGAGCCACTAAAATTCTTGCTTAACAAATTTTGTAGTAACAATTCCCCACTGTCAAAGGTTTTGATCAAGTCAGTCCTCATATGACCTCTGGTATCACCAATCTGATTGCTCAAGCTGAAGGTTATATTCCCAGAATTGTCAAGGAAGTTATTGATGGCATGGGCAACAGCCCACACAGTGTCATAGGCATAAAAACCATATGTGTTTAGCTTGGAACTTGAAACTCCAGTATGAAGCCGATTCCATGTTGATTCAAATGCTTTCTTTTGCTGAAACTCTGGAATGTATTGCCGAAAGCCCACTACACCTTGCAGGTATTCCAATGAGTGAGTTTTGTTAAGCTCAAATGTATCGAGAGTGGCGCTGAGCCAATCCGTTGCAAGCCAAACAAAGTCGGCGGCCATCATGTGAAGATCTTGGGCCGCATGGAAAATCTCTAGTCCAGAATCTGGTGAAGCATGCACCACATAAACTCGTGGACCAATTGCTTTAGAATTTTGCAGCAACTCCAAGATTTTATTCCGAGAAGCTCCAACAGGCAATGCAATTTTATATGATATTTTTAACCTTTTGTTATTTAACTCATCCTCTAGAGCATATATTCCATTCCTCCCATAATCATCATCGATGAAAACTGCAATAACCTGTTTCCACTCATAGAAATCAATTAGATTAGCCATGGCTGCCATCTGATAAGAATCACTTTGTGTCATGCGGATGAAGTAGGGATATTGAAGGGAAGATAGGCTTGGATCTGTAGCAGCAAAGGATATGAGTGGTATATGAAATCCACCCGCTAAGTATGAAAGAATATGAGCTATTGTTGAGGATTGCGGTCCAATAACTGTTATCACCTCTTTGTTAAGAACCTTCAACGCTGAAAGAAAGCATCACCAGCTCAGAAACATCATTCAATATATTTGTGTACCAACCACCATTGCAGAAGACAAAGTATATGTTGGATTATAGAACTTGATTGACGATCAGAAAAACAAGTTGTTCTAAAAAGTACTTTAAATGGTATAGAAATATATTATATTATATATATATATATATATATATATATATATATATATATATATATATATATATATATATATATATATATATATATATATATATATATATATATATATATATATATATATATATATATATATATATATATATATATATATATATATATAATTCTTCCATAAATCTACTTGGTGAGGTGGAAATATTAAGCGTAGTAATAGTCATAGAAGCCAATTTTTAAACTAATCTTCAATATTGAGATGAAACAGTAAGAATGATGTGAAACATATCCATGCGAAGGTGATTTGCTTAAAGAAGTTTGCACGCTTAGATTTAGAGGTAATAATAAGTAAGATCTTATGCGGAATTGAACGATAAGATAAATATTAAGTGGTACTTAGCTTAGGTTAATTCTCATGCATAGAAGTTAAGTTCAAAAGATAGCCATCTTAATCCAACATTGCATACGTAGATTTTTCCAACAATAAATTCCAATACTAACAATAAGATTAGGCTATGAATGATCCCTCATACAACTCTTCTAATTACTAGGCTTTAGCGGAGAAGCATTAATAGGATCTTCATGAAGATAATAAAATTCACATTCAAGGATGCAACTATGAAGATAGATAGTCGGATGTCGAGGTTACCCAAAGACAAGAGGGGTACGCACTCCGACAAGGTTGTTTGCAAGTTGGGAACGACGTGGACAGCAACCTGGTCTTCTTGGAACAACAGTTTTGTAAGGTAGTGGAGCTAGGATCTCAGGAAAAGAGGCCTCAACTTCTGGACAGCAACTTAGAGGTGTATAACCAGCAGCAAATGAAGATCGGAACACCAGCTTGGCACGTGAAATGCTTCAAATCGTCGTAGCTAGACAAGATCCAGAAATTGTGACAACCATTCCCCAAGTCAGAGAGGTCTTGGATAGCAGGATAAGCCTCTCGGGAATCCAGGATAGCATGAGGAGACTTGCTGTATTAAATGGGCAGCAGTTAAAGATTTTCCCAAAGAGGGAAATCCTGGAGTGAGGGCCTTGGGAAGAGACGGTTATGGCTGCCAAGGGGTATCGTTACATGTAGTCAATAAAACTTTCAGTTAGGAGTAATTAGATTAAATCAAACCCAATGAGAATTTAATTGGGATTGATTTAGGGGCTTTTAATTGGGAATTAATAAAAGAAAGAAATCAGGAGGAGGAGGAAAGGGGTGGCGGGTCCAAGGCAAGAGGGAATCCATTTCAATTTTCAGATTTTGAAATCTGAAATTGAAACTGATGAAATCTGGAATTAATTATGTGAGAAGAGGCATTAAAGAGGTATTTAAGTGGTAGTGAGGTGGAAATTAGAGAGAGAAGCAATGGGGTGAGGTGGCCGGCCATAAGGAGAGAGAAAGGAGCTTGGTAATGAATAAAATGGGGCTCTCAATTAATGACAGATTTTAATAACAAAAATCTGAACGGAACTTCAGGTTTCAATTTAGGGAAGTTTCCTAATGCATGGCAATCAAGAGAATTGATTTGAATTTCAAATCTGGCTTGAAACACAATTAAGAAAATTGCCAAAATCAAGGATCTAATTAAGGAAAGTCAATTATGTCTCATGGGAGATTTCAAATTTCAAATCCCATGGAGGGAGGCCGGCGGCTAGAAGGGGGGGGGGGGGGGACGGCAAAAAGGGGGACGGGTGGAGGGCCGGCGGGTGGTGGTTGCTTGGGCCCCGACGGCTGGAGGCCGGCGGCTGGGCACTGGCAGTTGGAGGTCGGCGATGAGTGGAGGTGGCCGGTGCCGGCGGGTGGGTGGGGAAAGCAGTAGAGGAGAAGAAAATATATGGGGTAGAAAACCAAGAGCTCCACCAAGGGGCTGTTGGGTATTGCTTTGAGCCTCTCCTAGGCTTTCCTCACTTGAGAACTCACAAAGAGAACTCTAGAACTCACAAAGAGATCCAACACTAAAATTTTCATTAACAATAATCATCATCCCTTTCCAAGAGGAAGGGGAGGGCTTAAATAGTCAAATACATGAAGAAAAATAAAAAGACACAATTGCCCCTAGGGCAAACATAAAACAAAGCCCTCAAGTGAGGGTAGAAATGGAAAAGTACAAATAACAAATAAAATACATCAAAATAAATAGACACGATCGTAGCCGTTGATCTTCGATACATTTATAGGCTCGCGAGCCAAGCTTATCGAGCTCATGAGTCGAGCTCGAGCTCGAGTTTGAGCTCATTTAGTAAACAAGCTTGTGTTCGAGCTTCGAATAAATATTAATATTTTAAAATAATTTTATTTTATTTATTAAATTTAAATATTAAAAAAATTAATAAAAACCACCTAAGTTTTATTTAAATGCTAAACATTTCATATTTTTTTCTAAAATTTAACTAAGTTTTAAAAATCACGCCTAAGTTTTAAAAATCGCGCCTAATTTTAAAAAATCTCGCCTAAATATAAAAATTTTCGTCCATGGCTCGCAAGCTGGCTCGAGCACTTTTACAGTGAGATGAGCTCGAGTCCGAGCTCGCTTTCCAACTAATTAGTTAAGCTTGATAAGGGCCTAAACTCAACTCGACTTGACTCATTTACACCCCTAATTGGAGGCACTCCTCATGCAAAGCCAAAGACCCATAACTTATTTCAATCAGGTGTTGACTGTTAGGGTCCGACTGAAGTCGATATATGAAAGGGAGCAAATGGCAATAGTGTTAGCAATACATAAGTGGCGTCCTTACCTTTTGGGGTCACACTTCATAGTCAAGAGTCAAGACCGACCAGAGGAGTTTGATGTTCCTGCTAGATGTTCCTGCTAGAACAAATGATGGTGACGGAAGAGCATCAACAATGGCTTTCTAAGTTGTTGGGTTATGACTTTGAGATCATGTACAAGCTTGGGCTAAAAAATAAAGCTGCATAGGAGCCATAAGAGATGAGCAGGAGGCAATTTCATCCCTAAACCTTGAGGACAAAGTGTTTTTTTTTTTTGGAGGGAGTATTGTTAGGGTAGGAGGGGGCTGGCAGGAATCAAGAAGGGAGCCAAGGGGAGGGTTTGGCCAGCCTTGTGTGGCGCAAGAGAGCTGTCATACATTACGGAAGGAGGATAAATCAAGGGGAGCTGTTTAGGAATGCTTCCTAATTATATTTATTGTGTCTAGGAATATTTTAATTGTTTAGGAAGAATTCCTAAATTATGTTTATGTTGATTATGAAGGTTCTATTTGTGTTATTGTGCGCTAGGACTATTTAAGAGAGTTTTGTCTAGGGTTAGGGCATGAGATAATTTGTGTTTGATGTAGTTTTATTTTAGAGAGCTTCCTAGTGACATCTAGGTTTCATGGGAGAGCCGATCTACGAATAGTAGATCAATTGCATATTTCTTACTTGTTAAAAAGATAATCAAAATTCAGCCCTGATCTTTGGATTCCTACATTTTTCTTATTGTCTACTTGTTGTTTTGACTTCCAAGACGCATCATATGGCTATAAGTATATGAAATAATATTGCATTGATGATGGCATTGTTTTCATTGATTATATTATTGCCTTATGTCTTGCAGTTTAATTTTCAATAGCTTAACCGCCAAGTCACTTACTAGATTTATTTCTTGCAAAATCATGCCAATTAAATTTTATAGTTTTCAGGTTATCATTTGAGCACATTAGAGGAGAGAGTTTAAAGATATGTGTTGCATGCACCCTAGGAGGGTGATCAAGGTTGTAAGTTACTTAATTGATAAATTAGCAGCTTCTATATTTCTTCTTAGAAGAACTGGTGATATGGTTATATTTCAACTCAAATAGCATTACATAAACTATTTAGATGATATAAATTTAGTTGCTCTGGTCATGCCATTTGTTGATAGATATTGCTATGGATATCTTCATGATTGTTTGATCAACTCTAAATTTACCAACTCACCCCATCCTTTCATGTTCTTCCAGACCCTATGAACAGGCCATTACATTAGCTATATGTCCAAAGAAATAGATATATAAGAACAAAATGGTAAAAGTAATACCTGCAACTGCACCAATAAAAGCGCTACAACTTGAATCCTCCATTATCAAATTTAGTCGAGTTCCATTAAGAACATTCTCGTTTGCATTAACATCCTGAACAACAGCTTCAATTGCAGCCTTTGCAACTCTACCTATGGCCGAATCGTAAGTTAACACAGCACCAATGTTCACAACAGCAGGCCTTTCGCCATTGATAACTCCGTGTAAAACAAACACAATAAGCATCAACAGAGCATTCATAATAGGAACCATGACAGAAATATTAGCAGTTGCCTGGAAAAATTGCTCCGAAAACACAACTCACGTAATGAATGACGATTATAACCAATCCATCATATCTACAGACGAATATTTATCACCTTAATGCTATTAAAATGCCAGAAACCAACATAGTCCCTCAATCCAGTAAACCCTAGTCAATAAAATTTCTGCGGGCAGAGAACTAGCAAATGAAACCAGTTAATTAGCAAGAAAATTTAATCGTGTGGTTTCCAGATATTGTAATGAAACTCGGATACCCGACTTAATAGACGAACTATCAGGAGGTGATCTCAAGCTCACAGGAAGGTAAAGTTGCCGCCTTTTAGCATGAATTACTGAAGAGAAACTCCCTCGGATTGGCCTTCGCTTTAGATCGAATTCGAACCAGTGAGTTGAGGAATCAAAGCAAGAAAGGGCAAGGGAATAGTAATGCATTATGGAAAAATGACAGATTCTAAAAAATTAAAAAAAAATTAAAAACGGTGGATGGTTAGTGCCTGGTGAAGGAGAGAGAGAGGAAGCAAAGCATCACGTTTAACATGTAATTTGTGCTTTAAGCCTTTAACTCTTTTTTTTCATTTTTCATGAAAATAAATTTTTCTTGCTGTAGGGGATGCATGGGAAGCTTTTTTATTTATTCTACTAGTTACTTGTCAATATCATCGAATTTAATTTTGATTAATGAATAATATTACGTAATCATTAATAGAAATTTTGCTTTATATGTTAACGAATGTGTATTGACGTCGCGATGTTAGTTATCAGCATTGCAAAACTTACCAAAGTTTCATCATTGAAGTTATGATCGCACAATATTCTTTTGACTTGGCATAACCACACTTTTTGACTTGAATGGTTGGGCATTGCATCGCTCAAACTTAACCAAGCATGTCGTGATTCTAAATATGCATTTTCGGAAGTTTGGTGTTGCAATGCTTGTTTCCAAAATCGTAGTGCTTAGGAGAGTACCATTGCGGCATTAAAACACTTAGCGCAGCGGCACTCAATTAAAGTTATGCTCATTTCTTATTTACTAAATTTAGATCATAACTTTAATTATCAAAATAAAATAAAATGCAAAACGTATCAAGAACAACAACATATGCAATATAACTTATGTAATTCAAACAAATAATATTTCACACTAAACCTAAATCTGGGTTGCCTCCCATACAACGCTAAGTTTATTATCTTCAGTTAAATTTGCTTGGATTTATCAATTTGTCTAGGATACAATGTTGTAATTTTACAAATAAATTTCACGGTAATATTTTTTCTTTTTTCTTTTTTTTAGGTTAACCTCATACTGCTAAGTAACGATCCAAGAGGTTTACTACTAATTGAAATTATAAGCTTACTTAATTAGATTTTCAAAATTTTAAAAGAAGCAACTTGATTTTGCAATTGAGCCCTTAACTGCATCACTAAATCTTTTAATGGTAATTCTCTTCTTTCAAACTGATTAATTTGATTAAATCTTGAGAATACAAAATACTAGGTCTGGGATCTTGGAACAATTAAGGTTGTTGAAGATCATTCTACTTTACTATTTGATTATTTTGACTAGAATACTATTGATTGTTAACAACAATATTATTTGACCAATTAGAATGGGGATGATTCCTCCAACTTGAATTATATGTATTCAAGTATGGAGTATTTTGTCTTCCAATAAAATCAATATTTTTAATCCATTCCACATTATTATTTTCAATTAAATTTTAATCCTCCAATTGCATAGTTGATTGTGTTTCAACTTCTTAGAAATTGTTGTAACTTGTGCAATCAACATTAACAAAGCATCAGACTAATAAATTCCTACTACTCTTACAATTTACCCTATCACTAGACAATTGAAAATTATTTGTAGCCATTTTCTCTATAAATTTATATCTTCTTCAAATGGCTTACAAATTAATAATCCTCCAATTGGAGCATCTATGATTGCTCTAAGATATCATACTAATCCATTATAAAATATTTGAATAACCAATCAATCAAGCAAAGTATGGTGAGGGCATTACCTGATTGAGCATTTTCTTAAATCTCCCCTAACTCTCATAAATTGATTCTCCTTCAAGTTGAGTAAAAGAAGTGATATCATTTAAAAATTTGGTAGTTATAAAGGTGAGAAATATTTAGCAAGAAACTAATGATTCAACTCATTCCAAGTGGTTATAGAGCTTGGGAGTGAAGAATTTAATCACATCTTAGCTTTAATCTCATAGAGAAAATGTGAACAATCTAAGTATAATAGCATCATCACTAGCACCATTGTACTTAAAATATTACATAAATTTATAGAGCCAGAGTTGGCTTCCGACCATTTGTTGCCACCATTCCGTCGAAGACTAATATTCACGAGGGTTCTAAATTTTTTTAAGGATTGAAGGAAGATCACTGTGTTGGAGTTTTGCCTGCAACCTCGTTTCATGGAAACCATAAAAGATTTTTCAGAGAAGGTCCTTTAGTTATAAAGAAGGTATCAGATTCGTGTGTTAGATAATTTGCCTATGATTGGTAAAGGAAAAGATGTTTTGCTTAATGATATCATTAAAAGTCCTCGCTCTTTGAAGTTTTCAAATATATATATATATATATATATATATATATATATATATATATATATATATATATATATATATATATATATATATATATATATATATATATATATGTTCTATGGGATATAATGATGCAGAAGTTTCTCCTTCATCGGAGTTGAAAATTTTTGTGAATATTTTGAAGATTTAAAACCTTCAAATTAAGTTAATAATCATATTGATTATGGTAATAAAGTTGATGGATTAAATTCAAATGGTCTTGACTTTGTTAATTCTATAATGGCCACTTAAGGTGATTGTAAAAATGTCAAATAAAATGATAAAAATTTAGTCGATGGTGTTATGGAGAAGGATGGTTCTGGTGAAACCAATTTTAAAACTACTAAAGTGTGTTAGAAGGTTTATTTCCCTGGTTTTGGTTTAGATGAAAAGAATGATTTTGTAAGAGCTTGGAGTAAACATCCTCGTATCAAAATTTACCATCAATTATTGATTCGTAGGTGACAAATGCTAGTACCTATGTTAAACTTCATGTGGAAAGTAATTGGCAAGTACTATGAGACTTAAAAAAATGTTGGTAATCAGAGTGTTTGGAAAAAAATATATCATTAAATACTATTTGGGCGGAATTAAGAAGGCAGTGGTCTCAGTTTGGTTAATTTCATATAACCACTATAGGCTTGAATGGATCCTTTGTTCTTTTTAGTCATTTGAAGCTATGGATGTTGTTATGACAGGTGGACCCTGGTTTGTGTATGGCCATATTATTGGAATTGATAAGTGGTTGCCTAATTTTTCACATGAATCGTTGAAGGGGTTATCTTTTCCTATTTGGATAAGAATGCTTCATCTTCCATTGCATTATTGGGATAAAATCAATGTTACAAGGATTGCATCTAAGGTGGGTGTTCCTTTGATGATTGATGGTAACATTTTCTAGTGGGGGAGAAGAGAATATGCTAAAGTTTGTGTGCAAATTTTGTTAGATAAATAAATTCCTTTAGGTTCCTGGGTTAAAGGTTCATCAGGGAAATTATTTTAGAAATTTGAATATGAAAAAATATCAACTTTTTTATTCAATTGTGGCAGAATTGGGCATAAGAATAATGAATATTTGGTGAACTGTTCAAATGGTAAAATAAAGAATAAATTCAAATATTCTTCATTTAAACCTTTTAAAGGTAGTGTTCAAGAAAATTATTCTGCTGATATTAGTTATAAAAAGTTTGTTGGTGGAGATGTTAATTCCAACAAATTGCATAATTCTAATTTAGTATTTACTTGTCAAATTTGTGAATGCCCTATTGAAGATGTTGATGTGAAGTTTAATTCTGAAAAAATTGCTCTCATCAAAATTAATATGGTAAAATATAGTCTGATTAATTAACATTTAGATTTGACGGTTGAAGTTGAAGATGTTATTACAAATGGATCTATGGAAAATATCATTCAAAAATTGGATAATCACTATAATAATTCATTGAAAGTGGAATCGGGTATGAATATTAATCCTATTACATCTTTAATTCCTATTACTATTAATAAGTTTGATGCATTAATTGGAATTATTGATGATGAAGAGGTTGTTGAGGAGCCTCAGAAAGATAATTCGGTTTTGGGACAGATATTTAATGCTTCTCCTATTATTGTGAATAATTATTTATTTAATTCCTTATTGTGGTAGTATGGTTATTGCAAATTAAGATTTTGTTAAATAGTGATTGAGTAATGAGTTTAGGGCTTTAGGGTATGTTAAAATCCTCCCTAAAAAAAAAAAAAAAAAAAAAAAAAAAAAAAAAAAACTTGATTTTTTGAATAAAAGGAGTGGCAATATTTTCCCTCCAAATTAACCATGTCTTCAATTGAATTTTGGAATTATAGAGGGGACAAAGGCGTTTCAATACTTAAAAGAATTTGTGAATGAGTATTATGTGTTTTTTGTTGGATTAGTGGAAAATAAATTATCTTATAGTAATAGAATGAATTTTACTAAATTCATTGGTGTGGATTGGGATTTCTTTATGTTTCCTTCTGATGGGTTGTTAGGAGGTAGACTGGTTCTTTGGATAACTAATATTGCGTGTTTTTCCTTGAATGAATCTTCTTCTCAGTTTGTTATCGGGGAGCTTAATATTTTTAAAAAAATAATTAGGTTGATTTAGACTATTTGTGGTAGCCAGTGTATTTATAATAGAAGGAATTTGTGGGATAAACTAGAGTTGTATCCTTCTAAAGATATTTCATCAGTGGTAGAGGAGATTTCAATTGTTTATTATCTAAAGATGATAAGAGAGATGGGGGGAAAATGTTTTTTCTCAAGGTCTGCAAGAAATTAAGATGCTCGTGTCTAATAATGATTATCATGAAGTTGGTTTTGTGGGTCCAAAACTCACATGGTGCAATAATAAGGATGGGGGAGCTAGAATTTTTGAGAGATTGGATAGATGTTTGTTAAATTCTATTGCTATTAATGTTGTTCAAATTGCACTCTTTAGGCATTTTCCTAGAGTTATTTCAGATCACTGTCTAATTGTGTTGGATATTATGCATTCTAAATTCCACCATATAAAATATTATTAGATTTGAAGATGTATGGGCTTCTTTTCAGGCTTCTTTTGCATTTGTATTGAAATCTTGGAAAAAAATGTGGTTGGTGTGATGCTCAAATTCTCAACTTAAAATTTAAAAGGGGTTTGAAAGCTTTTTTTTTTTGGAGTAATTCAAAACTCAAGGATATTTTGAAGTTGAAGGAATGTCTTAAAAATAAAAATTTGGAATTACAAATGGAGGAATCTTCTTGTAATGGTTTGTCAAAAGATAAATTGTTTTTACTTACAATGAAGGTGAACAAGTTGAATTCTATTTAGCTCGATTGAACACTTGGTGGAGACAAATGGCTAAAGTTAAATTAATGGAAGAGGGAGATACTAATTCCAAGTTTTTTCTTGCCTTTGCTAGCACCACGAGAAATGGAACTTTGATCAATCATATTAAAGATTGTAAGGGTTCAGCTGTTGAAAATTAAAATGAGATTGAAGGGGGTTTTATCTAATTTCTTCAAGGATAAATAGATAAAAAGGGACTATATCCTTCATGGATGGCCGTCTCCCTTAAATGTGATTGAGAATTATAATAGATCATTATTGGAAGCAAAATTTTTTAAGAACAAACTTGTCCAACTGGTTAAGAATTTGGGAAAATTCAAATCACCTGGAATTGATGGTAACTTATTCATTTATTGAAGCTTATTGGAACATTTTTTTTAGGAAGATGTTTGGAAGGCTACTAATATATATATTTTTTTTCTCTACTATAAAAATGTGCAAATATTAGTCTAATTATCCTTATTCCTAAGGTAAAAAATCCTTTTGCTTCCTTCTAATTACAGACCCATTAGTCTTTGTATGACTATATACAAGATTGTGGCTAAAATGTTATTGAATATAATGTCATTTATTTTCCTAAAATTATCACTGAAGATCAAGTTGCACTTGTCAAAAGTCGTTCTTTATCATATCATATTTTACTTGCTTAGGAAGTGTTCCATAAATTCAGATTTTCTAAATCTAAAGAAGGTTTCTTACCTGTCAAAATTAATATGGAACAAGTTAATGATAGTATGTGTTGGTCTACCTTAAGTGAAGTCTTGGAGTATCTCGTATTTTCCAACAAGATTTTTTAATCTTATAATGGAGTGTGTGGTGAATCCTAGGTTCTCTATCATGGTTAATGATATTAATTCTAATTAGATTGAAGTGATGAGTGGATTTAGACAATGCTGCCCTTTGTCTTCTTATTTCTTTATTTTGTGCTCTCAACTTTTATCAAATGCTTTCTTTTAAAAAGGTGGTGATATTGGAATAAAATTGATCCTCCTGCACAAAGTGTGATATCTCATTTGCTATAAGCATATGACATTCATTATTCTTTGAAGCTAATAAAAGAAGTATAAAGATAGTAAATAAAATTATTAAAGATTATTGCAGTTGGTATGAGCAAAGCTAAATATGGATAAATCTATTATTCTATTTAACTAGTCAATTAAGAAGAAGAAAAAAAAAATTTCATGGCTTTTGGGATTCAATTGTGTAAAAGAATTAAATTATCTTGGTGTGAAGATTGCTTAGAGAATGTTAATCGTCTCAAATTTTCAAAATATGATGGAGAAGGCATTGAATAAAATGAATATGTGGGGGAAAAAAAATTATGTCTGTGACCGGGAGATTTGTGCTTATCAAGACACCTTTTTTGTCTCTTCCTATTTTTCTATGTACTAATTCATTAGTTCCAATGGGGCTACTAAATGATTTTGACAAAATGTGCATGAACTTTATTTGACACGAGCAAGATGGAAAACAAGGTATGCATTATGTATCATGGGAGGTTATTTGCAAAGAAAGGAACAGAGGAGGTCGTGGAATTCATTCAGCTGTCTCTTCAATTGGTCCTTCATGTGCAAGTTTTGCGTGGAATTTTCTTAATAAACCACATTCTCTTCTCAATAAAAATCTAATTGCTAAATATGGGAATGATATTTGGAATTCTAATATGAAGAAATGATGCCCTTCTACGTGGAACATTATTATACATGGTGCAAAGTTTCTTGAACCAATTATAAGGTGGAAAGTTGCTACAAGTATATCTATTAAAGTCTTTAAAAATGTTTGGATTCTTGATAGAAAGATTCATCAATGACCCATATTTGTTATTGAAATTGAAGATACTTATATCACGATAGATAATCTAATTTCGAATGGTCAATAGAATATCATAGAGCTGAATAAACTATTTGGTGAAGAATTGGTCAAGCTGATATAACAAGTTGAAATTTTACTGCTTGCTTTATCATCAGATTAAATGGAGCTCAAATCGAAGATATTTGATAAATCTATAGTTGCATTGGCTTTTCAAGCCACGTTGGAAGAGGAGGTGGAAGACTACTCATGGAATTGATTGAAGAAAATCAAGTTGAAGCTGAAGGTGGAACTTTTATGGTGGATATTATTAAAAGGTGCAATTCCAACTAATGATTTACTTAACTATAGATGATTATTTGATAACAATTTATGCCTAAGAGGGTGTCATTCATTGTAAACATAAGTGCATGAGCAGTTCAATGAAGGTATTTGATAATCTTAAATCACGGGAATTTAGAATTCCAATTTTTAGTTCTCTATATGATTGTTGCAAGTCTTTGGAAAGATTGGCTTAATTTGTGGGAATGAAAATATGTACTATACAGTCGTGTACTTATCTTGGAAAAGTAGGAATCAAGTCATTCATGGAGGCATTGAAGATTTCCCTTCGGGTATAGCAGCTAATGTTATTAGTTATGCTATTTCTTGTCACATTAATTCTATTTGGGATAACTGGGGTGTTAATCAGCCTTCATTGTTGTTTAAAACTTTTTGGCACACTCCCTCCTCTCCGATGGATTAAAATCAACATTGATGTTTCTTTATTGAGATCGAACAAAGCAAGAATTTGAGGTATTTTCAGAGATTATAAAGGTAGATTCTTGTTGGCGTTTGAGTTTTCTTGCATACATTGAGACATTGCTCAGTTGGAATTACTGGCAATCAGTTCTTTGAAGAAAGTGATGCAAAAGTGGATGTATGACGCTAAAAGAATTATAATTGAAAACGATAATTATAATATTATCAAGGTTCCATTTAAAAAGGCAAATTGAGAAAGATTTATCTTTTTTAAAGGAGTTTAATAAATTCTTACTCCATTTTACAAATATGAATTGTAATAAGTTAATTGATTTGAGTGCTAAACTTGTTATTTTTAGTGAATTTTTTTGGATGATAATAGTTATAATATTATTCCTCCTTTTATTTCATTGTTAAAGGTGGAATGTGGTAGAATTTATTCATTTTAGTAGTTTGCATTAGGTTCTTTTTATTAATGCAATTTGCATGTTTAAAAAAAAAAAAGTATACAACTCAGCAAATTTAACAAGTTGGTGTAAAAAATAATATAAGAGAGGGCTTTAATGAATTAAATTACAAGCAATATAATATATTATATTATAAAACTAATTGTTGAAAAGACATTACTATTTTTTGATTGATGTGACGAGTTACTGTCACCAATTACATCAAATAACAACTAAAAGTAAAATATTGTGTATGAAATCTATGCCATTAATACAAACTTTTGTATAACTCGGTATAGCTCGGTATAACTCGGTATTGGGTCTTCACGTGATGGTATTCCTCGTTATTGGTTGGTATTGCTCGGTATTTGCTCGGTATTTCTCATTTTTTGGCGCGATTTGGCCTCCGACCGAACGTTCCTCTACGTCCGGTTGGAGGACGTAATAATTGTTCCATTAATACTCCTCACCACTTCTCCCCCTAAATTTGTATCATATTTAATTATATAAAACACTATTGTATTGAAACTTAATTCAAAATAAAATGTTCTTCTTAATTTGACTAACGAGAAACACCAATAATTAAGTTATATAATAAATGATCATGAGAATATAATGTTGCATACATAATCAAATAAAATTTACCCAATTAGTTGCTTTCACTCAACCAACTATAATTTATGAAATAACATAAATTTTTTTTATTTATAAGCAAAATCATTAATGTATTTCAAATCATAAATTAATAACATAAATATTAATTAAAAAATAGAAAATATTCACCAAGCTCTTTTAATATTTATTTATTTATTTATTGTTCAATTTGAATCTTCACCTCCATATTCTAGAGCATTTAATGCTTTATCTTATATTCTTATATGTATTTTTATCTATTTTTCAACCATTTTTTAATAACTTTTTGAAGTTCTATATTTTGAGTAAAAAATAAAAAAATTTTAATAAATTTAACTATAAATATAATATAATATATATTTTTAAAATTTTGCTTTTATAGAAACATATATTCATAGATTTTTTTCTATCACATAAAATGTTATATGAATTTAATTATTAAGATCATGTAGGCATACATACATACATACATATGTAGTTTTCATTGGATATTTGTGACATTTTATGTATTTTGGTGAATATATATATATATATATATATATATATATATATATATATATATATATATATATATATATATATATATATATATATATATATATATATATATCCTCTAGTAGAAAATATGGCATAACAATAAAATATTCAAAATAATATTTATTCGATAGGTTTTAGAGAAGTTTTGAAATTGGCTTCACATACTTACATATTTGTTATTTGTATGGCCAAAATAGATTGTGTGATGCCCCAAGATCTAACTTGGAAAGAATTTCAATTAATTTCTCCAACAATTTACCATAATTATCTAAAACCTTCAATTAAACAGTCTAAACAAAAGTCTATAAATTTAAAACATCAATATACAAGTCGATTCATATCACCAAAAGTCCATGTACAATACTCAGGAACTATACTATCAATACAAGTAAAGAAATCTATCATGTCATGAGTACAAAAGAATTCCCAATCGACCAAAAGAACAAAAAAAACCTTAAGATCCGGATCAATTCCTATCTTCTGCTCTCTTGCCCTGATATGAAAATATCAACCACATATAATGAGCTTTACAAAGCCCAGCAGGTCACCTAATACCTATAACTGAAATCAAAGCACGACGATGCTATCAATATGCGTGTCAGTCAATCAAATCCATATTAGTCAATGGTCAATGAGTCTATGCAATACGGAAATCCATAATCAATAAATCTAGTCAATGCAGCAGCAAGCAAATCAATAAACCAAGCTCAATAAATCCACGTCAATCTCGAAGAAATCCGTACACAGTAGAAAATCAATCGATCCGTCAAATCAGTCAATCAAATCAAATCAAATCAAATCTATACTATCAAGTCGATAAAATCAATCGGAAAACAATACGATATCCTATCAATAACTCAAATGTAGCAATCAATACAATGCAGAATCAATAGTATCAATGAGTCTATACAAAATCTATATCCAGTCTATTCATATCAATGTCAATTATCTATGCTGAAAGATCAATCAATGAAATCTATAAATCCGTACGAAACAGTAATTCCGACAAATCAATAAAGCAGATATCGATAAATCAATAAATTCGTATGTCAATACAGTAAGCATGCATTCAATACGATAATACTGAACAAGTACAATCAACTGGCTATGTTGCTGTTTTAGAATCCATATTGCTGTTGTAGATATCCATACACATTGGTTATATCAATAAGAGTCGTCACTCTTTTCGCCCGTCGGCATATCAATAAACTCCTTATGACTCACATCCATATATCCATAATCAATGTTTAAAGGAAAGCCCGTCGGCCCACCATCCTGTACAGGTCAATTCAATCTCCAACCAATGTTCAACCAGGTTCCACTTGTGTTCCAGTATCAATAGTCAATTCAAGAATCATTTCAATAATCAATTCAATAATCAATATTAAAGCAAACTAGAACAATCATATCAATAGTCATATGCATATCAATTCAATCTATCAATTTCGGGAAAAACATAAATCGTACGAAAATCGGGCAGAGTAACGGCAGTCTGTCAAATTTACACAAAAATCCTGCAAAATCATAATTCACCAAATTACAATAGAACGTTCACAACAACAATATAAGACTATACTTCTACTGAATCAATATCAATAAACATCATGATATTTTTCTATTCGATTAAAATCACGTGGAACCAATTCCGACCGGTAAAATCATCGTAGAAAATACTCAAATCGTGTACAAAATTCATATCTATAACATACCAAAAGTTGTGCGGTGAAAATTGTGTCAATACAAAATCAGGTCAAAAGTTCGACTATGAAAACACAAAACAGTACACAACTCGATCAAAAATCAATATATCTGAAAACAGAAATAGGATTCGGAGTCCTTACCGCGAGATAAGCAAATCCTCCAACTGCGTCGTCGGACGAAAAGCGCTCCACGAACTCCAAAACCAAGCTTCCTCTTCTCTTTCCTTCTCTTTCTCTCTCCTGCCTTATCTCTCTCTCCAAAAATAATCCAAAAATATCTCAATTCGTATATATATCCAGACTGATCGTCCCGGACGATCTCACTTCGTCCCGGACGATCCATGCTCAGGAAAATTTCGTCCAGACGAAAATTAATTATCGTCCCCATACGACAGGGCTCTGGAAATTATTCATCCAGACGATCGTCCCGACTGCTCCAGGTTCGTACAGACGAAAATGACAGATTCTTCACAAATTTCTTCAGTTCGTCCCGGACTAAATCCAGTTTGTACAGACGATCGTACGGACGAACTGCACTAAAAAAAATCAGTTTTTTAAGGGTTTTACAGATTGCAAGAAGGGTGACATCATATTCTCATAAAGCCTAAAAAAATGGCGAAATTATTACGTGCGATCACTAGAAATAGTCCAGAGGCTATTCAGGATGTGCCACATCACCAATTTGCTGTCTATCATTACTGTATGCAGTTGTGTGTCAGGTAACGTGGTGCGTCATGATTGACCTTCAGACGGTTCGAATATCAATATAATAATCTCCCAAAAATGACCTATTTTGTTGAACTCATTAAACTTCATTTTATGCTAAAATAATTCAACTTATATAATTTCGATAATGACTTGAGATTTTCCAACACACAAACATCAATTGGTTTTAGTCATAACTTTATTTATTAGTGAAAGGTCAAATGAATAATAAAAAATATAAGTTAATGTTTCAATTGGAATAATATTTTTTTTTTATAATAAATATTTAGTAAAAAAATTATTATAATCAATGAAAAAATAGAGTTAAATAAAACTGTTTAAAACAAAACTGAAGTCTAATTAATTTATGAATATAAAAAGTAATTCATATATGTTAAATAATATGGCTAATGAATACGGTAAAATAAAGCGCTTTTCCAAAATCTCAAGTGGTTCACCAAAGGACGGACATATGGCGCGAGTTGAAATCAATTTAATTGGCCCAAACAAATTTTCCCGCCCTTCGGCAGCGTCCGAAAATTCAAAGTTTTTGTTTTTATTTTTATTTTCTACGAGAATCCGTCGCATAAAAATAGATACTCAACTCCAGCTCAAACGACAAAACCCTAGCCCCTGCTTTGCCTCACCAGCTTGCCCGATTCTCCTGGCAAGCTATACTCACCTTCCATGGCTAGGGCCACGTCACATCGCTGCACTCGTCAGCGGAAAAATGTCGTTGATGAGCACCAGGCAGTCGAATCATCGTCCTCCTCCTCTGCATTGCCAACCTCCCGGAGGAAGAGGCAGTCGCCGACGCCGGAGAAGGAGAATGGTTTCTGCGACGAGGTTCCGGAGAGCACTACAAGTGAAGATCATGTGACATCCCGGAAGAAGATAAAGAGGTCCGCTCCAAGCAGATCAAAATTTGCCGGGAAAGGAGTGAAAGAAGAGAAAGATCAAGAGGTGTGTGAAAAATCAGTGTCGAATTCCTCGAAAAAGAAGAACGAAGCTTCTGCTAAGAAACCTTTGAATATACCTCATAATGATCAGGAACAGGACGGCATGAACGAAGTAAAAGATCTAGAAGAATGCGAAGAACCAGTGGCGAGCTCCTCTAAGAAGAAAACAAGGGCTTCTACTAAGCAAAATGTAAAAGTTGAACGCGAGGACCCGGGACAAGAAGAGATGAAGGAAGTGATAGATATAGGGGCATGTGAAGAGCCAGTATCGAGCTCTTCTAATAAGAAGAAAAGAACTTCTACCCAGCTCCCAGGAAAGGAAGAACACAAGGATTCGAAACATGATGTGCTGAAAGAAGAGGAAAATACAGAGGCGTGTGTAGAACCAATGGAGAGTTCTTCTAAGAAAATAAAAGGGGCTTCTCCTAAGCAGTCTGTGGTGATTGATGATGACGAGGAGTCAGTCTGCTACTTCATTGGAGATCCAGTTCCTCTTGATAAAGCTCAAAGTAGATGGCCAGAAAGATACACAAAAAAGGTAAGTAATCTTACCCATGAAATGTGGAAATGACATTTTTAAATGAATTCAGCAGTAATGATTTTGCTTATTTGCTAAAAACGCGGACAATCTGTATTTATGCAATGGTGCTTACGTTAATAAATGAAAGTATTCTACGAGACGAAACAAATTCGGAATGGGAGGATAGGATCAGATGAAAAATACAAACAATTGATTATTTGTGCAGAATATGTAAGTAAAGGAGTATTGCATCTATTCTAATTCTTATTATTTTTTATTTTTATTATAGACTAATAGGAGGAAGTCTATATCTTCGTCTGTCTCCAACAAGTAAGCTTCCTAACAATATAATGTTGATCCATTATTCTATTTTCTAGTGTATTGAATTATTCCATGCATCTGTCTTCTATTTGTAACCTGCGACGGTTGCAAAACTCACATTTTTAAACTTTTGTTATTATTACCCTTACTCTCAACCATTAACATTGTCTGTCGTGACAGTGGAGATGAAGATGAGCCCGTCAAAGCAAAATGTCACTATTACCAGGCAATGGTTGATGGGATTACTTATAGCCTCAATGATCATGCACACGTTAAGGTAAAACTATATCATAATGCAATTACTCTACTTTATTTTCTTTAGGGTATCATCCAACTGAAAGTCTCAATTTTCACACCAGAATGTATTAATACACCAAAATGTATTAACTTGTCTTGAACTTAACTCCATTTTTTAATACAAAAAAGAATATTCCTAGTATATTCCTTCCCATACTTCATTTTCAAATAAAAAAAAACCAAATGTCTGGTGAACATTGCGACACCAATTTGATGTCACACTGTGCACCCGCATTCAAATAGCTGCAAAAATGCAGCTCGTATGGAGCGATCAAGAAACTCCATACGTTTGTATGACATTCCATTGGAGATGCCCTATGTCCTTATATGCAATGTCGAACTTGTACACATACTAATGCATTTGTATTTAATGATAAATATGTTAATAACATGTCCATAAAATATCCAAAACATTATTATTTTGTTTTAGGCTGGCGATGGTGAACCAAACTTTGTTGGAAGGATTATTGAATTTTTTGAAACTATTGATGGAAACCTTTATTTCAGAGCTCAATGGTTCTACAAAGCTGTAGATACTGTAAGTTGTTTATAAAATCTGTGCTTTTTTATGGATTGGTGAGCAATGACTGTTAATTCTTATTATGTGTTTGTTTTATGCAGGTAATAAGTTATCATTCAAAAGATCATGATGAAAGAAGAGTCTTTTTGTCTGAAGACCAAAATGATAATGATTTAAATTGTATTGTTGCAAAGATTACTATTGCTCGGATTACTTCCAATGTAAGGAATAAATACGTTTCATGAAAACAATATTTACATGATTTTGCATTTAGTTATTATATTTTTTATTGTTTTTTTTATTTATTGGTACATCTTTTTGCTAGATTTGTATGACTACTAAAGCAGATGAAATTCCAGAGTGTGATTATTATTATGATATGTCTTATTCAACTGCCTATTCCACTTTTGCTAATATATCGAAAGGTACATATGGGTCTTCTTTGATTCATGCTTTCCAATATTCAACTTCCATTTTTTGGTTTGTAAATTTAAAGTTTGTAAGTTTTGATTAGTTGCCACCTTTGTATTCATAGACGATAGGAGTGATGTAAGCTCCTTGTCAACTACATTGAGTAATGAGATTGGCGAACGTGAAGCACCAGCAATGAATGCTACTTTGCTTGATTTGTACTCTGGTTGTGGTGCAATGTCCACTGGCTTGTGTCAAGGTGCCCATCTCGTAGGGCTTAGTCTTCTCACTGTAAGCTACAATCATTAACTTATTTTGATAAAATTTCCAATGTTTTATATTTGTTTATTTGCTGACTTTTCCCTGGTTATTGCCTATCAAAGACATGGGCAGTAGATTTGAATTCCTTTGCATGCCAAAGCCTACGCTTGAACCATCCTAAAACCAAGGTATAAATTGAATCTTTATGTTTCTTTTTTTTTGTAATTTTTTATTTTCTTGATTTACATTTAATATTATTGTAGTAATTTTTGTATATTCATTCTTGCTTTGAAGAACTCTTAGTCATTATGCGTTTTTTTTCATGGTTTAATAGTTAAATTGCTGATTAAATTTGCAGGCCATACTTTTCTCATAATGATGTTCCTTTGATATCACTTCATATTTCATAAAGTGTTTATTATTATTATTTATCCAAAATTAGTGTCGCATCTACTGTATTGAGTACCCTGATATGTCTAGATAAGTGGCTTGGTCGTGATCTTTTAGAATGCTATGATAAATTATGTCACAAGCCTTCTCGTGGTTGCACACAAATGTTTATAAAATTGGCTAGATATTTGATTATCAAGAATGCAGAAAAAAATTATAAAGCAAAATCACATAAAATTTCGATAGTAAACTTCTTGCTAAATGAATTCAAGTGCATTAACATACGCCAACCAAAACTTCAGGGTATAGGGTAATTAAATAGTTGAGTATGGACATTTTGTGGTATATTGTTTATTGAACTAATCATTTATATCGGTGCATACATGTTGGATATAAAAACAGAGAATATTCATAATTATACGTTATAAATACTTAAATAGATATATCTATAATAAAATATTCTATAAATATGACATTTTCTAATATTGTTATTATTTCCATATATTTCATACTTCAACATTTACCCTTAAAATTGAGCATATTTATTTATTAACTCTTTCCTGTCATATTAATGCAAAAATGATAGATAATTTAGATCTTTTGTAAAGAAAGTTACTTATTTCGAATTGAAAACTTTGGAGAGTTGTAACCTTCATAGAAAGCACATTTTATATGCAATTCCAATCATAGCCATCATGTTTACTTCCCGGAAAATTAGATTGTTGGTAGCACTGGTGGTGCCATGATTGTTATAATGTAGTACCATAGTTTAGAATTGGGAAATCAAATTATCCTGAAAGACTTTATGCCCTCATCATTTTATCTGCAAGTGGACTTTAGCTTTGTATTCAACCTTTGCTTTGGATTTTGCCACATTAGAATTGTTTTACTTCTTTCTTTTTTAGGTGACCAGGTTATCTTTGTAAAAAACAATAGTAAAAATAAGGACTTGTTTTCATTTGAGGTAGCATAATCAACATTTTAGAATGTTCAATATTCTGGCTCTTAATTTTAGCATTTATGAATTATTTTTCTAGGAGAATTTTTAATTTACTAATGAATTTGTAGAACAACCTTTTGATGTTTTTTTTGAATGTTGCATGAGTTAGCTAATAGTTCTAATGATGAAATATATGCATATTTAATAATAATAACTTAAATAAGTTTTTTAGCTGACCATTGATATTGTGATTTATCATGAAGTACTTAGGAGACGTGGTCTAACTCAACTTAGTGGTTTCAACTTCTTGTTAGCAAGAACTAAAAAAGTCAATTTGCATATTGCCTAGATATATCAATATTTTAAACTATGTTTGTAGATTTTGTGTAAGATTTTGGATAATTTTCTGGACTAGCATAAGATAGTCTAAACTAGAGCAACATGCATAGATGATTTTCATATGAATGGCTTCATTTATAGGCCTCATATGAACACATTACTTGGATCTATTGTAGCAGATTTTAACCTTCATTGATGGCCATTTATTAGAAGGTTAAGTTTGGGAATTAGGAAGAAAGTTTCAAACTAATTTATCCCATATGCCTATGTGACATATTTATGACTTCCTATACTTCCTCTATAGACATTGGTCAAAGTTGATTGTTCAAGGGTTGAATTGTGAGTAGAGAGCTCAATGGAATGAATACCTTTCTATAGAATGGTTAGAAATATTAAGAACCACAGAGTTTGTTACTAATTTTGATTTAACTCTAAGGAAAGATGTAGAATGTTGATAAAAGTTAGAAAAAACTTTATATTTTTGTTTTTTTGCCGAATAGTTGGGTTATTTGTGAAGGGGTGGTATAGTTGAGTTATTTGTGAAGGGGTGGTACTTGAGTAGCTTGTCCTATTTACCTCATGGAGTGTTATAATATTTTGTAGTTTTGTGGTACATGAGATCATGAGCCGAGCCTCATCAAGCTCGAGCTCAAGCTCGCAGCTAGATAAGCTTTGCTCGCAAGCTCTTTGGCGAGTCGAGCTCGAGCCAACTCACAAGCCGGCTCGGCTCACTTGCACCCATAAATGAGAGGCAGAGTACTCTTTTGAAAGTAGGTGAAATGAATGGAGTCCAAAATTGTTATCTTTAAGCATAATACTTGAGGCAATTGCAGATTTCAAAATTATAGAGTTTCAAGGATTGTGTTGTTGAATGCTTCATATTTTAAAAATTTGATGATGTTTTTTAATATTGGACAAATTCAAGTTCTCTGTTAACTTGCACGTATGTGTGGAAGTGTGAATGGACAAGATTCACAATCTAATTGACTATTGTAGTTAGCTTAAATAAGTGTCCAACTGCTATCAATTTATTAGCTCGATAATAAAAAAATCATGGTGATATAATATGAGCTTTAGCCATATTAACCAAGGTGCCCATACATAATAAATTAATTGGATGATGTGTAGAGTTTGAAGCAATTGATGCCAACGTGTTGCAAAATTGAGGTTGATGTCTATGCTAATCTTTTCTCTTAATAATCCCACTTGTTCTTTGGAAGTCCTTTTCCATGGGTTGTGAAGTCAAATAGTCTTTTGAAGTGGAAAACACAACAAATGATATTTTTATTTGAGAGGAATGATATATCATTTATCATTCATTAGTGGGAACTTAATGGTGGTGAGAATGCATGTGAAAAGGTTGTGAGAAATTACATGGTGATATGGATGTTAACATATACAATGTTTGTCAAAGGAAGTAAAAAATGACTATTATGGCTTCACTATCACATTATAGATTTGACTCGACATTTTACAATACATGCATTGATATATCACTTATTCCCAAAACATTAGATGGCTTGACAACGTAAAATAGACTCAAAATACAATTAGTCACAAAGACTTGGAAACATAAAAGGTTTATAAATGAAAACATAGAAAATATGAACGTCCCAGCTATAAAAGTTGATGTCTATGATAATCATTTCTCTTAATAATTTTGCTTGTTCTTTGGAAGTCCTTTTCCATGGGTTGTAAAGTCAAATTGTCTTTTGGAGTAGAAAACACAATAAATGATATTTTTATTCAAGAGAAATTAGATATCATTTATCATTCATTAGTGAGAATTTAAAGGTGGTGAGAATGCATGTAAAAAGGTCGTGAGAAATTACATGGTGATATGGAGGTCAACATGTATAATGTTTGTCAAATGAAGTAAAAAATGACTATTATGGCTTCACTATCACAATATAGATTTGACTCGACACATTACAATATATGCATGGATATATCACTTTTTCCCAAAACTAGATGGCTTAACAAGGTAAAATAAACTCCAAATATGATTAGTCTCAAAGACTTGGCAACATAAAAGGTTCATAAATGAATACATAGAAAATATGAACAACCCAACTGGAAGATATTAGCGTAAAATATTTAACTCTCAACTTATGCTAAAATTTTAAATTCAACTGCTAATTTTGATTTTCAAAGAGATAAAATGCATAGATTGTCATGTCTAGATGTTTCTTTTGACTATAAACACATATAATTTGGTGGACATTTAGGCTTTCAAATGGCTTTGAGAAGTTTTTAATAATGCTTCCTATTGTTTGGTTTTAAGTAAGTTTGAATTTAAATGATCTTGGTATTTTTGTGTTTGTTTGGTTAAGATGCTCTGTCTCAATTATAAGTTTAACTTAAAACCAAGTTTAGATGGTCTCATTGCTTAACTTTTTGACCTATGCACTTCTGTGTTTTGAGCTATAAAAATTGCATCAAAATGTGTGTTTGATCATATTTACTTTTTGTGCTGTATTGAAGATGTTAGAATTGCTTGTCTTTTGATAGCATTGAAGATGGTTCAACTAACTATTGTGAGTGACTAATTTTTTCTATTAGATGTTTTTGTTGATAAAACATTACTCTATAGAGAATTGGTCCTTGTTTGAGTTTGGCTTTATTAATTTTGTATATTTTCAGAATTTTTTTTGTTAAAAAATTAATTCCCTATTTATGTAATGCTATTGAATGTCTAATGAATATGCAGGTTCGAAATGAAAAAGCTGAGGATTTTCTTGCTCTCTTGAGAGAGTGGAAGAAATTATGTGAAAAGTTTTCATTGGATGTCAATCATCCACCGAAGCAAAGCATAGAGGAAGATGAGCTTGGTGATGGTTATGACAATGATGATTCATCTCCCTTGACTAATGGAGAGTTTGAAGTTGATCATTTTGTTGATGTTTGCTATGGAGATCCCAATAGTATTGGGAAAAAAGAATTGATGTTTAAGGTAATATATATGGTGTGAGGAATGGTATTTTATAACATGTTATTTTTAGTATGCGTTAAGCACTATGGTATATCTAAGTTGATTCTAAATTTCTTAGTATTTTCTTTACAATTTATATTATATAGGTACGTTGGAAAGGTTACGGACCAAGTGAAGATACGTGGGAGCCAAATAGTGGTCTAAGGTACAATATCTTTTTATCAGTGATCCTTGTTGTTTCTTATTTGTTATTAATTATTCTTTAATCATAAAGGAAGTGTTCTGAGAGGATTGAAGCTTTTGTTCGAAAAGGATACAAAAACCACATACTTCCTTTGCCTGTAAGTTTTTCTTTTACAATTTATAACTTAAAAACATTTATACTAATATGCTAATGCTTTAAAATTATTTTCCTATGCTTTGCAGGGATTTGTTGATGTTATTTGTGGTGGTCCTCCTTGCCAAGGTATAAGTGGGTTTAACAGATTTAGAGATTCTAACAATCCGCTGGCAGATGTCAGAAACCAACAAATGGCGGTATTTATGGAAATTGTGGATTTTCTGAAACCAAAGTATGTTTTGATGGAGAATGTTGTGGATATTCTGAAGTTTGCTGAAGGGTTTCTTGGAAGGTTTGCCTTAAGCAAGCTGGTGCAAATGAATTATCAAGCTAGATTGGGCATAATGGCTGCCGGCTGTTATGGCCTTCCACAATTTCGGATGAGAGTATTTCTGTGGGGTGCTCGACCCACTGAGGTATTTTGTTTGTTCTCCATTTCAATTGCTGTTGGAGCAATTTTAAATTTAGTTGTATTAAAAGTTGTTTTTCTATAGGTTATACCGCAATTTCCTTTACCTACACATGATGTACTTGTACGAGGTGGAGCTCCTGTAAAATTTGAGGTAAATATTACTTTTTGACATTTAAAATTGTTTTTACTAGATACTGCTTAACGGAGTTTCTATTTGTTTAGAACAATGTTGTTGCTTATAATGAAGATCAGAAAGTAGAACTACCCACGGCCTTGCTACTTGGAGATGCCATTTCAGATTTACCAAAAGTATGCCATGCTGTTTTGTTTAGAAACGTTTTTCTTGTGTTAGTCATTCTACTTTAATAACGTCTTCGTTGATCAACCTTTAGGTTGAAAATAATGAAGGGAGAGACGAAATGCCATATGGAGAACCTCCAAAAACTGATTTTCAGTATTCTATTCGTCTTACTGCATCAGGTATATCAGCAGTTTTCTTAAAAACTACAAGGCAAAATAATAACTCATCCATTCCCTAAAATGTTTGTGCAATTTTTCTATGTAAAAGTTTTGATGAAGAATGATATCGTTCACTTTCGTCTATGTTATATAAGTTTTAGCTTTCTTATATTTTATATGCATAATACTCTTATTTGCATGATTATTTCACTATAATTGATATTAAGTTTCTTCATATTTGCTGAATGCATATGATAAATTGCTTTTGTGAAATGTCTTAATTTGATAGTAAAAAATTAAACAACTTTTTAGTTGATTTGTCATCTTTTTTTATTTATCATCTTTATGTTTGCTCTTTTATATTTTTTGTAATATATTCGTTGTTGTGATGGACATATTAAGAGTTTCAGCGTCCTAAATGTTTATATGAACTTTGTTTCCATGATGTAAAATAATGGTATTGTGGGATATGATGCTTATTTCTTTCAGATTTTTCGTATCAGTGCTTTCTTATTTTCATAATTTCTATGTTTCTTTTTAAATATTGACATATTTCTTATATATTATAGGATTAGTGGTATTCAAACTTAGATATCATGAAACTGTTTATATGAGCACCCCTTCATCTTGTAAATTATTGGCATGAAACTGCATTATTATAAACCATCAGTTTTATTTTATGTTTTTATATTTGCATTCTCACTAATTCTTAGATTCGATGGACCCCTGCTGCAATCCCAAGAAGTCACTTCTACATGATACACTGTTTGATCACAGGCCTCTACAATTAAATGAGGATGATTATTTGCGTGTCTGTAGAGTTCCTAAAAAGAAGGTTCGTTAATTACTTGCGTCTTTCCATGGACCATCTTTGAAACTGTAAGGCTTAAGAAATCCTGTCATGTGTATAGGGTGCCAATTTTAGAGACTTCCCTGGAGTTAGAGTTGGACCCAATAATACAGTGGAATTTGATCCAGAGGTGGAACGGGTGTTGCTGCCTTCAGGGAGTCCTTTGGTAAATTTGCCTATTCAGTTTTAACTACTTAGACTAAAATTCATGGTACTTATATATTTCTTGACAGGTACCCGATTATGCAATGTCATTTATTAAGGGAAGGTCAACGAAGTAGGTTTTCAATTTCTTTCTCATCTATTTGTTTCTTTTGTAAATCCTAGTAAATAGTCTACTTGATGCGTATGTTCTGTTCCAAACAGGCCTTTTGGACGGTTATGGTGGGACGAGACTGTTCCTACAGTAGTAACAAGGGCAGAGCCTCACAACCAGGTTTCTCTGCTTTAATGGCTTGAAATCACACACCAACTTAATCTTTAGATATAGTCCAATTTCTGGAATTCTTTGGTTCTTACTCAGTAGTTTCTTTTTGTAGGTTATTTTACACCCTGAACAAGATAGGGTGTTGACTATAAGAGAAAATGCCAGGCTTCAAGGTTTTCCTGATCACTATAAACTTTGTGGGCCAATTAAAGAGAGGTAACATTTCTATTGTATAATTTAGACTTCGTTTGAGATAGTTTTTTTTGTTACTTTTTAAAGCAATTTTTTAGTACAAAAATTTCTTGAATTATAAATTTTTATATTAAAAAGTCGTTTTAAAAAATATCAAAAAAATTGTCCCAAATGAAATCATAATCAATAAAGACTTTCTTATTGAAATTCATATCAGAAGAATTTAAAAGTACATTTTCTCAGAAGAAATATTAATTCAATTCGACTGGCGCATTTAGTTTGCTATCAATTGTATGAACATGATCAAATTGTGTGTGCGTGGTTTTTTTTTAGTTCATCAAAGATTAATGCTTTTGAGATTCCTATTTCTTAATAAAAAGGTTTAAATCCCAGCATTAGAGAGAGAAAAAAATCCTCTTCCAAAGAATCAGCATGAGATGCTCCATCATGACATTGCAGAGGCTGACATTATTAAGAATTATACTTCCAGAACTTTAATCAGAGTCCCTAACTCAAAAAACTACTAGCCCAATGATTAGTTGGTAAATGATTAATTTCTACGCACACTTAAATATCTATTGTTTTTTTACCTTGAGGCATATCCATAGCTTATCTTTCTCTTAAAAGTGTTGGCTAGTTATGTATGCTACGCATATCTTTTAATTGATGGGCACTATATGATTATCAAGACATATGACCGACATAATTTATGAATCTTATAGGGTTTACTTGCTCGGCTAACCCTCTTTTTTTTTTTTTTTTTAAAGGCTTATCTTTCTCTTGCTTGCATATTATATCATTAGATGAATTTATTGGAAGTAATCTGGAATAATGATGGTTTTTTTTTTCTTCTATTCTATTCTTAGCAATTTAGACTTTGTAGGTATATTCAAGTTGGAAATGCTGTTGCTGTGCCAGTTTCAAGAGCCCTTGGTTATTCATTAGGGCGTGCATTCCTAGGCCAAAGTGGCGAAGAACCTGTCTTTACCCTGCCAACAAATTTTCCACAATTCGGCATAGAAGCTGGCGAAGCAATGAATTGATAAAACGAAAATAAGTTTCTTATCGTATTTGTTGTAGTTTCGATTTGAAGGTCTGTTATTCCATCTTGCATTTTTTTTAAAGTTGAAGCTGGGCTATTTTCTGCCACGACGCAATTGTAGAAGTGAGCTTCTCGTTTAATTATTATTTTAGATTTTTTTTTTCTGTTAAGGAAATTAACTATTAAGGCGTGCTCAAATAAGTGTTCGTGCTTATTTTGTTTTTAGAAGTTCAATATTCCAATCTCGTTTTTATTGAAATTGTTTGTAATGTTGAAAATACTTCGCTTCTCCAAATCTCGTTGTAAATAATCAGTAGTTAAATATCACGACTACTGATTTGTGTTTTGTGCGTTATCCACATCTGTGTATTTCTCTAAGCAATTGATCAACCTGAATATCACAACTAACTTCACCACCTGTAATGATTAGAAAATTCAGCTGAAAAGATGGGTTAGTTGTTCATTTTTACTTCGGAAATACTAATTACCAGCAAGTTAAGAAACAAAGTGCAGAAATAAATTTAATTATGAAGTGGCAGTTCTTGATGCGTATATATATCAAAAAAGTTATATAGATAGGCAGACTTGCAACAGTTCAGCTCCTCAGCTGTGCTTTACTGTTTCCTCAGTCATATCAAAGTAATATTTACATGGACTGGTTATTTTTTAGGTTTTTTATGGTGGTTATGGTTATTAGATAACTATACAAACTAGTATTTTTGAGGATAATTTAGTTTTGGAGTCAGGAACTAGAAAAAACAGGTGGGTTGGCTTCCAGAGAACAGAATCTCAGTATGTGGAGATCTTGGCGAACCCATCAATTTTCTGATACTCTCAAGGTACTTCTTGGAAGCTCTTCCAACTTTTCTGCAATATTCTACGTATGCTTCACCTGAACCAGTAAAATATATCGGTTGAACCAATATTACTAGTTTCTTCAAGGCCAGTGAGTTCCTGAGCAGGAATGCCAGGAACCTAATTTCGTTTTCTTCTCCTTTAAAGTTTCCCACTACAACTTTCTTTAGATTATGCTCCAGGCTGTAGAAAGGGGCTTGATGACATTTCCATAAGCTCCCTTCACACCAATTAGAAAGGTTTGTATTTCCATTTTCCATAGGTTCAATTATGTCCTGCAATAAGTAATATGTAAGGCATTTGTATAACATAGAACAAATTGCAAAAAACTATATATTTTGATATAGAAATAGGAGTGTACCTTGTCCATATGGGCGTGTCTACAAAGTTGGATGGTCAAGATCTCTATCTCAGGAGAGTTCCTTAACAAGCAGGCTATACCAGGGAGTTCATCTTTACTTAATTGCACATCCAGCTTTAGATGTCTTAGCTGTTGTAGTGTAGTTGGTAGGCAAGTATGAACGTCTTCATATGCGAGCATCGCCTTCATGAAAAAAAGAGTTGAAGAAGATAAAGAAAGAATGATCAAAGAGCATGGCAGTTAACAATGTCATTTGAGTTCAATTAGGTGTAATGAAAGAAAATACACTTTGAGAAATGTGATTGGTATTCAAGAACAAATGAATTAGTTTGATATAATTCTTTAAAGATAAAGGCTTTGTTTGGGACTGTTTTTTTTTTTTTGCTCTTAAAGCTGTTTTTTTGGTATAAAAATTAAAATTTTTTTATTTAAAAGTTGCTTTAAGAAGCAGTAAGAAAGCCGTCCCAAAATGAAGCCAAAGTTTCCCCCCAATTTTAGTGTTTCCTAAAGTAATTACCATGTATTGCAAATAATAAGAAGAAGCCAAGCACCAGACCAACATTTTTTTCATACTTCGAAAATATGAACAGGCCCATACCTGAACGCACCAGCTAGACAGCTTCAAGGTCTTGACTTCATGAAGACCTACCATGACATTCTCTATTATCCTCATGGAATTCTTCTGATTATAAGCATTGAGTGACAAACATGTAACTATTCTTCTTATATCGAGGCAGGCAGACACAATTGATGAGGCATCCTGTATGATATAAGGCCTTGGATCTCCAGATTGCAGCTCCAAATGCAAAAGATAAGGAGCATTAATTTTCACCTCAGTACCTTCCTCCACCTCATCAGGAAACTCCACAATTTTCATTCTCTTAAGATTTCGGTTCAGAACCACAACATCAAGATTGCGAGCTTGGTTGCAGTTCACCAAGACCAATTCTTCAAGAACTGGACATCCAGAAATCAGAATCTTCAACATCTCGCCAACAAAAACAGTGTTATTAACCACAAGCTTCTTAAGGGAGCTCAAGCAGAACGAAGACGGCGGAACAAATCTGCAAAAGTTCACTTCCAGCTCCCGCAATGACCTACATTTGTAAAGAATTCCAGGAATCACATAAGGCTGCACTCCATTTTCCACACAGAAAAGATCCAGAACAAGCTTTTCAACATTTCGAGCAACCGCAAAACTCACCCAAGAATCAACACGAGGTATGTAGTTTGAATTATAGCGAAACCGTGCACAAAATCTCTTGATCTTTAAACCCTCGTGTAAACTAAGTGCTCTCTCAATGAACCGTATCGAATTCCTCTTCGAGTTACCACACTGCATAGGAAAATCCAAGCAATCCATCCATTTCCATAAGTTCCTCCATCTTCTTGACAACAGACCGGTCGAAATCGCATCATCAACGTACAGGAAGGAAAGTATGTAAAGAAGAAGCGCATCAGGTAATTCACTCAACCGATCAAAACTTTCTTCCCTGTCACAAACCCTAATTTTCGACGGCCGGCGAGAATGCCTGCCGCTGATTTCCATCTTCCCCTCTTCCACCATATTCACCTACGTTAGTTAGCATCAGAAAATTCAGAACGATAGTAACAGAAGAAGCTCCATAACAGGTCATTCAGATTGCGCGAATAAATATCAAAGCTAAATCTATCGGATTGGAGCTCGAAACAAGAAAAATATCAAGCTAAAAAAACAGGATTTTTGAATCGTATCCTTTTCGATGATTCTGCAAAATCATACGGAAAGGAAGAAATCTTAAAAATCTAACTAAAGATTGCAGCTTTTGATCGGGAAGACAAGGGGATAAACAGAGCAATGGAAAAAGGTACCAATTTTAGAACCCGGAAGAAGGAAAGGGCGCGGTTGCAAACTGTGCGAAGGTACGCCCATCTCAGCTATTCGAAAGGCATAATATATATAGAGCAACCCTTCGTAATTTCTTGATGTAAAATAAGTTGATTTACACATCTAATATTTAAAATTTAAATATTATATATTTATTATTTATAAAATAAATATAGGTGTATGAAATAAAATATTAAATTTGATAAGATAAAATGAATGATAAAAATAAAATATATAATTGATATATTTTATATTAAATTAAAAACTTAAGAAAATTTGAAATTTTGCAATTTATAAATATTATAGATTTTAAATTTTATTTTTTCTTTATTACAATTTCAAAATATACACCGATGCATTCACCGACTTCAGTATGTGGCCGTTTCTTTGAAGGTTATCTTAAACGTGGAAGCAATCAGGCCGTCCACGTCAGCTGCCGACTAACAGCATGATCAGGACGGCGCATGGAGGTCCCATGCGGATGGTCCACATAGGGCTATCAGCATTGCCTTTAGAAAGAGCCATAGATTTGAGGATAATTGGAAGGATAATTGTTTAATTCTTTGCAAGGATAAATGGATAGGATAATTTAAGGATAACTTATTCTTTCAATAATTTATATGCTTTGGCACAACCTGTCATGCACCGCTTAAGTGGAGATACCATTTAAGAAAAAAAATTATTAAAAATTCTGACAAAATTTGATAAAAAAATTTCATATTTATTTTGAGATGAGTATTGATTCATAATCCAATAATTTATTAGATCCGATATTAATTTTAAGGTAATATTTAAATTGAAAATTTTTAAGATCAAATGGAAATTATGATTGTTGCGGAGTAGAATATATGCGGCGATAGAATTAAAAAACTTTCGTTTCAGTGTTATACGAATATCTAGCACATAAACAGAGGAGAAATAACAACATCATAATTTTTACGTGGAAAACCTTGAAAGGGGAAAAACCACGAGGCCATGCCCAGTTGAAAGAATTCCACTAGTGTTTGTTTGGAATACAAGAGGCTGACTCGTCCTTAAAATTTAGGATGATCAGATTACAATGAATATCTTGAGGATTGAAAATCAGTTAAAACGTCGAGCAAAGTTCCGGTGTCACTTGGAGATCGGGCGAAATTTTGGCGTCCTTCGGAGGTCGGGTATAATTCTGACCTTGTTTCGAAGTTGAGAAGAATTATCGCGTCAGGCAGAACTCTAGTGTCCCTTAAGCATAGGAAGAACTCTGACGTCCCTTGAGAAGAATTCCGACATCTCTCGGGCATCCGGCAGAATTCCAGCGTCGCTCGGGCGTCAGGCAGAGCTTTGACAGAGGTCGAGGAAGAGTTATTTCCTCATATCCTTCTCTTCTCTTCTTATTTTCTTCTTCTTGCTTAGGTTTTTTCTCAAGAGAAATGAGGGGCTTATTTATAGATTTTCTGGAGTGGCACGACCTATAAGTAGACGAGAGATCATGGGCAAATATCGAGTGGTTCAGATGAACGTCTGATATTGAATCCTTCGATCATGAACCGTTATCAAGCATTTGAAGGTCTATATGACTTCGGAATTCAGTGATCTTGGGCTCATTGGATTCGTCTTGTTGAGCCGCTTGATTCAACTATAAGCTCGTCAAATTTGGAAACTGTTTGGTAGCTCAAATTGTGGTACAAACTTTTCAACAGCGCTTCGGGTCCTTGATTTGGACTCATTTAGGCTCGGATTGAGTCGAATTTGGTGTAATTGGGTTCGTATTTCCGAGACGCTCAGTTTGACTGTAAGTTTGATGAAATTAGAGTTCAGGTGATCCCAGATTTAATTTTTGAAGTTTCCAGGTTGATTTTGTCTCGAGATTCGTGCCCGATCAAAATCATTTTTTGGATGATGTATCAATGATGATAGTAAATTTATGGCTGAGTTAAATGTTTTGAAGAGATAAACTCATCGACATCTAAGGTGAACCAATCTGAATTTAAAGAGTCCAAAAAAAGCACTTGAAGCATAATTAGAATTATTGTGGTAATAATAAAAATATCTCTAAATATTGCATGCATATGATCAAATTGAGTGTTTTGATGAGACAAATTTGACGAACCAAATATCGCTTAAATTTTCATCATTAAAACACTTGAACCTTAGAATAATTATTTATAATTGAAAGGATAAAGATGGGTTGTTCCATGGAGTGCCGTGGATTCTGAGTATGTTTATAAAGGTTGTCACTTTAAAAGTCTATAAATAGATGTTTATTCTCTACATGAAACAGAAGGTTGAGTTTTACCTTGATTTGAAATTAAAGAGAGCTCCAATTTTGAACCACTATCATTGGCCGCCGCCATTAAATCGTTGATGTTAGATCAATGTCTTTGGACCACCACCAAGTTATGATTATTGTTCGACAACTGTCATTACAACAACCATCAATAGACCACCGTCATTCGATAATGTTCTGATTATAGAGGTTGTCACTTGACTATAATTTTTCGACTACTGTTACTTAGCTATGGTCGTCAGACCATCGTCACCTAATTATAATGCAATCTTCCTCATTAACACCAAGATTTAGACTATATTATTTGATTTCGTGTCTTGTCTTTTGAAAGAAGAATGATTGAACATACATCAAACAATGAAGATAACTTTAATGTCTCAAGGCAACCCTCACAACAGAACTAAACTTTTATAATCAATGTCTATTACATTGTCTCAATCTTTTTCTAACAATTAGAAAATGCAACATTCATAGTTAATGACATACGATGGCGAAATCACTTCATCTGACTCATGACTCGTGTTTTTGTTTTTTCCTTTTCTACGATTTTCATATAAAATTTTTTGTCCCTAAGAAGCATATTTGAATTATGGAGCAATCCTGATTGCAACCTAGCAGTATTAGTCAAGTGATAATTCACCCCGTTTTGACCAAGATACAAATAAGTCAAAGGAAATTGATTTAACCACTTCTATATAAGTTAATGTCATCGAGCAAAACTTTGATAAATAATATTAGATATTTCAAAATTTTATGATGAGTTTTTCTTTATATCTTCCATATAAATTAACATCATCGAGTACGTAATACTCCAAAAAATAGTCACGATCAGATTAAACATCCATAATGAATTTGTGTCGAACTCTTTCATAGAGGTTAACTGATAAACAATCTTAGATAGCAAAAATAGAAAAAAAAAAAAAAAAAAAACTCTTAAGCACTTTGGAGTCATTCTCTCTTACAATGTTAACTTCAAACATTTCAATATTTCATGTTTAGCGTCATCTTATCAATGACTAAAATAAATGAATAGATAAATATTTTATTACTAACTTTTAATAACCAAGAGGAAATATTTTATTGATGATGAAAATGATTGGTATGTGCTGCAAGTGGAAAAGAAGAAATTCAGTGGGTTGAACACAGTATCACTTTAGAGGCAGTGGTTTTTTTTCCAACATATTCATTGGATACATTGTTCATGGATGGGATTTGTGGCTAGGAATGATTGCAAGTGGGTGAAGCTCATCCAAGTTTTTTTTTTTTTTTTTTTTTGCTAAATAAATAAATAAACCTATTTATATTAAAAAAAAAGTCTTAAAAATTATGATTAGATGTGGTACGTTTTTTTTCTTTCTAAAGTAATTTTTTAGTACAAAAAGCTTCTAATTTAACATTTTTTTACTAAAAAGTCACTTTAAAAATTAATAAGTCAGCTCTCCCAAACGAAGCCTTATTACCATCTAAGTTTAAATCTAAAAATATTTAACATACATTAAGGGTCTGTTTGGGATGGATACAACATTTATGAAGTTGATTGTAAGTTACTGTGGGAAAAAAACTCAGGTTTCGTTGGGGACAGTTTTTTGCAACTACTTTTTCGCTATTTTTTAATAAGAAAGTTACTTTAGAAAATAATACGACTCCGATTGTAGTAAACATCATTTCGTTATAGAGATTTTTGATAAATAATGAGAAATCAACAAGAAAACAGTAAGCAAATAAAATTATGATTATGATTTTGAAAAACAAAACAACATTAAGTAATCTCAAATAAATTCTATATTTTTTCTTCGGTTTATAATTAATTTGACCCAAATTAAAAAAATTTAAATATACCGAGCGAGCAATACCAAGTTTTTTCAAGGAAAAACTAGGTATTTTTTTTTGTATTGCTCGGTATAGCTCGGTATTGCTCGGTATAGCTCGGTATAACTCGGTATTGGTTTTCACATGATGATATTTTTCTTTAATACCAAATAATAGCTAGCAATATTGAGCAAAAACGGAGTTTTTTAGGGCTGAGAGGACGTATCTCTACGTCAGGTGGGAGTACGCAATAAAAATTCCAAGAATGGACGGTTGTGATGAAACTGGTTGAAATTTACAGAGATCCATCGCGTCATGTGCGGCCGTGATGGGGCATTCACGCTGAGAGCATAAGAATAGAAGATAAGAGATAGCTGCTATTAGCTTACAGGCCGACACTTCGAACACGGCGGGAGGGGTTCTCGACAGCTGGGGAGGTGGCAGTTGGTCATGGCGTCGTTCTCTTCTTCAATCCATTCGTCGTGGTAAGTTCCACAATTTAACCGCAGTTTCTTCAGATTTTATCAGCGATGGCTTATGAACATGGTCCCGTCGAACTCTTGAGAAAACTGAAATGTTCTTGTGTAAAAGTTTACTTTGACGATTAATCATGTTCTTAGAAATGGGTTTGTAGCTTTCAATTCTCCATTTTCTTATATTTTGTATATTTTTTTATTTCAGCCAGCATGGGCTGTTTAGATGAATGGATAGGTTTACTTCTTTGTTTTGAATGCGCTGTATAAGGTCGTTCTTTTTAGTAGATTCTTCAGCATTGCACATGTGGACTTAATCCTGAAATCAATAGGCAATACAGTGACAGACATTGCGGAATCTGGTCCATTTTCTCTGGATAATCAACTAGTCGTGGCATAACGAATCTTGCTAAGCATGTTTGTTTTTTAACTGTTGCTGGTGGCCTCATTTCAATTGAATTTATTTTTTTATTTTCCAGAATTTTTTCTTCCTAAGCAGGAACTACGGGTGTAAATGGGCTGAGCTCAAGCCTTGTTCTGATCTGTTTATTAAGTATATGATAGAAGCTGCGCTGTTTGTGTTCTGCTCATTTGCTGAACATGAGGAACAGCAGCCGTTTGCAAGCATCAAATCTATGTAAAAATCTACATTAAATTGAGAAGGGTATGATTGAGAATATTGATGCACGAGTGAAATAAATCAAGGAACTTTATGATCATTGTATGAAGTCTTTTTTATTTGCTTGCACATTATTTGACCCTACATCACTACTAGAAAGTTCTTGGCCCCTTCCTTCCCTATTTATCACTCCATTCTCCTTATTTTAACTATTTGGGGTAGTAATTATAGTTTATCTTCCACCATTTATTCATATTGAGTATTATAGGAGGTGTAAACCCAAAATCATGAACTTTTTTTTTATGCACTGTCTATTGAGTACTTGTAGCTCACATCCACTTTAGTGGTGCATCTTTTGTTGTTTAATGCATTCTCAAATCAGAAAGTCTATTTCAATTATTGTTTCTTCAACAAATATTTTTTATACTTTCTCTAATATAATCAGTTCTAACTTCATATTTTTTAGTTTTATCATAAATCTATCTTAACATTCTCAATTTTGGTGCTTAACTTAATTGGGTTAGTGACTGATTGCTCAATAATTAAATCATTAGAGTAGAGTAAACCTAATTGTTGTTTGTTAGGATCAATCTTTAGTTCATGATGGGGTGCCAAATGCATGGCTCTATGATATTCTCTTATGCTATAGTACTCCTGAGATACTCCATCATTGTGATTTTGGATGCATACAAATTTAGGTTTAAAAGTTATACATTGAGACTATTTTCCATCAAATATAATCCTATTAAAGTGGAATAAAATGGATTATTCCATTTGAATTGCACTAAAAAATCTTCTTGTGTCCCTTAAATAATCCAAGCTCAATGTTATCAAGAAATTATCTTTATTTTATTTTTTGACAAGAATTGAAAGAATTAATTGACTATTTGAGTTCAAAATTTATGTAGTATTTACAATCATAGGAGAGCTTCTAATATGATACATATAAAACAAGGAAATAATAAATAGAGAATAATTATAATAGTTCACAGATTGATTAGTTGATAGAATAATTAATGAGAATAATTATAATTGTTTACATATTGATGAGTAGACAACAAGGATCTCACATATCAATGAGGTAGTATTGGAAGAAGATGAAAGAGGGTGATAGTCTTAGTGAATGTGGGTCATAGTTGGTATAAATTATGCAAATATTTCACACTCCCCCTAAGCGAATGAATGGATCATATATTTTAAGCTTGCCTTCTAAATTTTGAAAGACAACCCCTATTAATCCTTTGATGAGAATGTTAGCGAGTTATTCATTTCTGATTTCAAATGGAATATAGATTTGACTACTATCAACTTTCATCTTTATAATGTGTCGATGAATTTCGATGTACTTAGTACAATCATGTTGCACAAGATACGTGCAATATTGATAGCTGATTTGTTAGCACGGTAGAGCCTCATATGACTTTTTCCTTCAACATTTAAATCTTTTAGGATAAGCCATAACAATTTGTAGATTCTTAGTGCCATATATTTAAATTTGGCTTCTACAACATATCTTGCTACCGCATATTATATTAAGTATGATTATGTTGCACGGGATTATGTGGACTATTGATGGCTAACTTGTTATCATAATAAATCGTCATAAGATTTTTTTTTTCATTCTACCTTTAAATCTTTTAGGACAAGCAATAACAATTCTTAGATTCCCAAAGCTTAGATTTATATTTGGCTTCTGCGCTAGATCTTGCTACTGCATATTATTTTTTACTTCTAAGTCATGACATTGCCGTTTAAGAATGTGCAATATTCTTAAGTTAATCTCATGTGAACCATAAAACTTTCATAATATACATTTTGTATTCTTAAAGAGTTGAATCCTATTTATTTTTTTAAAGGAATTCCTTTTTCCTGAGTATCGTTCAAATATTATAGAATTTTGTTTACTTTCCTAATGTGGTTCCTTGGAATTGTTCTTGAATTGACTCACCACATACATCAACAATATAGGCAATATTAGATCTAGTTTGTGATAAATAGATATGTCTTTCCACCAATCTCTAGTAGAAAATTTTTCTATTGTTGCTTCGTCCAGAGCATCTACAAGTTTATGATTAAATTCATTGGGCTTATTGATGGGTTTGCATTTCAACTTACTTATGTGTTTCAACGTGTTTGTTATGTATTTTTGTTGTGATATAAAGATTTCATGTCCAGAGTGTGCAACTTCAATGATAATGATGTATTTGTTGGGAAAGTAAAACCACAAAGCGAAGCAAACATGAAATAGAAAATACAGTGAAAAGAAAGAACATCAGGATTTAACGTGAAAAAACTTAAAACCGGGAAAAATTCTTGGAGCCACACCACACCAAGAAATTTATTATAAAAACTGTGAGAAATTTGTACATATCTCTTTTTCTCTCACTCTCTCCTTCTCTCTATTAAATTTTGCATGTTCTCATTCAAGAACTAACAAAGAGAGAAAAAAAAAATAATGAAATCACCAAGGGGCACAACCCTTTATGAAAAACGAGAAAAAAAATTGCTCAGCCTGCCTTACAGTGCCTCAACGCTCAACTCTCTGTCTCCAGTTTGTCTGATAGCGCCGTAACGCTCCCTGGCAGCACTGTAGTGCCAGGGTTTGGAGCGCTGTAGCGCTTAGCTCTTTGTCTGTCTCTAAGAAAACTATACATCGTTGTTGTGCTTGGGCATACAATGTCACAGCGCTATACGGTTGTAGAGAAAAAAAAAAAATTCCGGTGCAAAGCACCCAAACCCAAGCAGGGGGAGGAATCCCTGCAAACCACAACGAAGTCAACTGATGGAAATGAGGTCCGAGTAAGCATTACTACTCGATTGATCGATTTAATTAGATTCCACACAAAACTAAAAATATTTTAGGTTGTTAATTCTTTGACTTCAAATACTTAAAGTAATCTTTTCTATTAATTATTCATTTCTTTCTACTCACTATCTAACATGATAATATCATTAATATAAACTTATAGCGAGGAGACTCTCCTTAAAGCTCTGTATTTCACAAATAATAAATAATATCCTTGACTTTATTTGTATTCCATGTTGAGTATTATCTTGGTGAACCTTTTAAATCATGCCCTTGTAGAATGCCTTAACCCATCCAATACCTTTTTAGCTTACATACATTTTGATTTGTATTTGAGATAAATTCCATTGGAATCTCCATTTATACTTTCTCCTTTGGGTTACCATGTAAGAAAGCATTCTTCATATTGAATTTTTGTATTTTCGAGTCCTCGTTAACTACTAAAGAGAGGAGAACTATAATATTATTTCTTTTAGCAACTGGAGCAAATGTTTCAAGATAGTCTATCCCATATATTTGAGTTTAGCCTTCGGCCACTAGTTTGACTTTATACCTTTTTAGTTAATCATCATATTTATATTTTATAAGAGAAAATGATCAAAATGGTCTCTTGAGCTTTTATGAAAGATCAAAATGATCTCTAACTATATTAAATGACTATTTTGAACTCTCAAGTCTTTAAAAATAAATCAAAATGGTCTCATGGTGAGACGATCTTGGTTCCCAAAATTTTTCTTTAATATAGTTGAGGATTGTTTTGGTCTTTCATAAAGAGTCAAGAGACCATTTTGATCCTTTTTTTCTATTTTATAATAAAGACTCATCTACATCACACTTATTTCTTTCTTATTGATAAATTTACTATTTTTTATTGCTTCTCTAATAGCATTATTCGAATTCACTTTATTTAAAGAATCAGACTTTTTAAGGGATAGAAATAATATGCATGTTAGCAAAAAAGAATGATGGTTGTGAGAAAGATTTTTATGTGGTAAAATTAATTGTAAGAGATATTTGGTGAAAATTTTGGTACCTTTATTTTAAGCTCATTTGTTCTCTTCATGGATTCAATGATAGGTATTGATTCGATTTATTGGATTTGAACAACTTTGGATGCTTTTCTTCTTGTGTAAACCTATAATGACAGAGTAAAAAGTGGTTCTGGTATAGGCTTGGTTTGATTAGGAGTGGCTGGTTCTAGAATATAATTGTTTGCAGGAATGATGGGTAAGGAAGGGAAATCAAGAAGGAAAAAAAAATCATATTTGAACGATATTTCTTCCTTAGGATTAGTACTAAAAAAGTTGTGATATTTTCATTGCAAATGATATCAACGGACACATACACCCTTCTCGTAGGGGATGGTAGCATTTATACTCTTTTATTATGGGAGAATAGCCAATGAAATCATATTTATGCGCTCAAGGATCAAATTTTCCTTTATTTTGCAAATGTGTGAAAAAGGCAACACTTTTAATATTTTGGCAATAGGATTGTTTGAGTTGTTGAAATGGAGATAGAATTTATTTTGAACTTGTATAGGACTATTAAACCCAAGAACCTTTGTAGATAATTGGTTTATGATGTGGGTGACATTAAAATTGCTTGCACCAATATTATTTTGTGACATTTGTTTGGAGAAAGAAAGTCCTTGTGGTAGCAATATGTAGCTCTTCTTTTGTTCAACAACTCCATTTTGTTGAGTTGCATACACTCAAGAGAACTCATTTATTATTATTATTTTCTTAGAAATAGAGGGGAGAGAATGGTTAAAATAGTCTTTGGTATCGTTAAATATGATTCTTTCATTTTCAACACTAAATCGATTTTTTATCATGTTGAAAAAGATGTAAAGATGATACTTACATTGCTTTTGGCTTATAGTAAAAAAGATACTTGACAAATGGGTGCAACCATTGATGAAAGGAGATAAACCATTGAGCTCTAGAGATGTTAGGTGTAAAGGATGATCTCCATATGTCACTATAAATGAGAAAAAAAGAAAAGAATTTTTTCGTCATTCATTGAAGAATTGATATGTTTATGTTTTGTTAGTTCATAAACATTGCAATGAAAATTTTCAATGTTATTTTCTTTGAATAATGAAGGAAATATGATTTTGAGAGCAATAAAGATGGGTAACCAAAGCATAAATGTTGAAGCCATTATTTTTCTTTATTAGATTTAAGGGTTTAAAAAAAAAAAGATAAGAAATAATGTTGGATAGAGTTTTCTTGTTTTTTAGATTATTGAAGGTAGTAGAGAAAGAGTTTTCTTGATTTTTAGATTATTGAAGGTAGTAGAGACCATTCCTTTCTTTAGCAATCGCAATAGTCCTCTCCATGCCATATTCTTGAAAGACACGATATGAAGGATAAAACAATACACTGCATTTGAAATCTCTAAATAGCTTTGTGATGGACTCCACATTGGCAAATAATTTAGGTATATGGAGGGTTTATGAGATTATCTTTCTGATCAACTACAGCGGTGAAGGATCCATAGACTATAGTTTTTTTGTGTTTCAATGACAAGAGATTTATGAAAGAATTTTTTAAGAATAGTTTGTTATATGATCTCTTCTAAATTATGACCAAATAGCTAAAAATTAGCATATCTAAGTGATGTAGAACTACGATGATTGCAATGATTTTTGATTGGAGAAATAACAAAGAAATCTATTAGCAAATAAAACGACGAATCAAAACGTAAGAGGAGTCACTACCGTTTAGGCTAAGTTGCACATCAAAAGATTTGAAGCTTCAAAATAACGTAGGAAAATAATATCATGCCAAGGTAGTAGTTTCAACAAAATTCCTAGTCTAACAATAAGATAAGTAAACAATGAATGCACTCAAATTTCTATGTAGCAGATTCAGGTGAATGCATCCTTCGTGACTACAATCAAATCACAAGAGAGGGTTAGACTTAAGAAATACGAGAAAAGGATGAGTAGAAAACCTTCATTAAGGATCGGCAGCAATCCTCCACTCGACGATCTCCAATTGCTCTTCAATAGCTTCAACGAAAGTGTCCAAGATGCATTCTATGTAGTCCTCCACCGTGTGGTCGATCCTCGGGTTGACGTCGATGAAGGTTGAATGAAGAAAGTGCACAAAACCGTGTTCGTCGTAGACAAGTCCGTAATCAGTGTCGTGATCGGCCCATGGATGCTAGATGACGATTTCTCCCCATAGATTACTAGTAATCTTGAACTCTGTTGAAGAGAAAAAAGTTTATCTTCTATTTGAAGTGAGGATGAAGAAAAGGTGGCCGGCCAAGGGAGGAGAACAAGGTTAAGGCTTTAAGTTTAGATTTTGGGAAAAGAGGTGGAGGGAATTCAAATTCAACACTTCATAACTAGCCTCTTGATTGAGACTAATTAAAAGAAGAGAGAGAAAAAAAGGAGAGATGAGCAGAGCAGGTAAGAGAGGGAAGACTTGGGATTTATTTCCAAAATCAAGGATGAGATTTTGGAAAGTATTCATGTGGTGGGGCTTTAGGAAATTTCGGCCAAGAGGGGGCTTAGGGGGTTTTGAATTATTTCCAAGAGTGGGATTTGGTTTTAGGAAATAAATCCAAGTGGATTTAATAGGGGGGCCGGCGGCTTCAAGAGATTGATAGGAGATTGGGGGAAGGGATTGGGGGTTTCCTATTTGGGGTTTAGGGATTAGTAAAGATTTAAATTAAATCCAATTTGAATTTGAAATTCAAATAGGGTTAATTTAGGAACTTTCCTAAAATAGATTTAATAATTTAGAAAATATTTTAAATTTCAAATTGAATGAATTTGAAATCAAAATCTGTCCAAATTATTTCAATCCAAATTAGGCAATGGAAATCAAAGGGGGAGGGGATCTAGGGCCGAAGGGGGATTGGATTCGGGTATGGGGGCCGGCGGCTAGGTGGGATGTATGTTGAGCTCTGTCGAGTAAGGGGAAAGGGCTTGGGGAGGGAGAACGTCTTGGGTGTGATGATGGCTGGTGGTGGTGGTGGGAGGGGGAAAGGTAGAGATAGGAAAGAGAACCACGAACTCGACTCGTCTAGGTTGGTGGGTGATGCACAATCCTCCCTCTCCTAGGGCTCTCACTCCAAACTCTCAAGCTCTCAAGAGAACTCAAACAAAGAGAAGAAAAATTTGTAATAAATCATTCATTAACCTTCAAAGAGAAACATAGGGGCTATAAATAGCCTCGTACATAAGACCAAAAAAAAAAAAAGACGACAATGCTCTCAGGGCTTACATACGACATCCCTTAATAAAAGGGTATAATGGGAAACTAAATAAAACAAATACAATGATATCATAAATAAGAAAATACATCAAATAAATCAAAAATACAATGACTCAATCGTGGCCGTAGATCGGCGGCCACGCCTCCGATAAACCTTCCATGATCTGATGCCCCCATCACTAAGATAAAGGCATTAGATGAGGAGATGATGCCTAAGAATGTTAGAGTATAAGCTCCTATTTTAGATATTTTTTTTTAAGTTGCCCCTAGCAAAGCCTTTTTTTTTTCCTCCATGCCTTGTAAATGACCCAGTTTTGTTCTCTTAAAAAAATCTGTGAATTAATCGTGACTGCTTTAGATAGTTCCGTTCAATTGGTATGTTGAGCGGATATTTTGCAATTCTCTTGTTTGATTTTGATTACATCTCTTTATTCCAAGAGAACCTGAGACTATGGGTATGTGGGTATTGTTATTGTTGCCCATGAAGAGGGAAACAGAGGTCCATTCTTGGAAAAAAATTTTAAAAAGAAATAACTACGACAATGTAGCAATGAAGGATGCATTGCCGCACTTTTAACATTCTTGTAGTATTTATATAATCCTAAGAGAGCTTCTAACAGGAAACATGCAAAAATAATGAATAATAATTATAAAATAATTAATTTAGTTCATGAATTGATGAGTTGACAGAATAATAGTGGCAGAATAATTATAATAGTTTATAGATTGATGAGTATGCAATAGGGATTTCACGGATCCATGAGGTAGGAGTAGAAGTCCACGAAAATATGTCGGAAGTTTTGGTGAGCGTTTGTACCAGCTGGTTGAAATTATTCGTGAGTTTCACATTTTTAAATGTGAATATATAAAAATCTCCACAGATTGGCCCATTTCAGTCATTTGTGAAGAAACACAATATTTATAAACTTTTAGTCAATAAGTCCTCTAGTTTGCAAGTTCTTTATAGAAAATGATACTTATAATCGGTTAAATATTGGTCATAGATTTAGTTGTGTACTTTCTTGAATGACTTGTATTTCCATTGATGTAACTTTTGTGCTTATAAATAGAGGTTATAGGTTGTAATATGTTGTATGGTTAAGCAATAAAAATTTGAGTTTTGCTGCTCTCCCTCTCCCCTTCCCTCTCTCCTTCCTCCTCTCCCAAGAAGCTCAAGAAGGAAGTGCTTCTTCCTCATCCAGTATCCTAACAAGTGGTATCCGAGCCTTGGTGGAGGCGATCTTGAGGAAGGAAGGTTCTTGCAACCAAGGCAGAGTGGAGCCTTGCGCGTGAGCTCGGACACCGCAAGTGGAGCCACGGAGCGATCAGAGTTTGATCAAAACATGGTCGGTGGTTGTGCAGGTTATGGATTGGGGCTTACGTGCAGAAATGCACGTAGTGCTCGCACTGGAGTGGAGCTGAGACCGGCTGGTCTATGAACGGGCCAAATAGAGCCGTTGTTGGAGGTGTAGGGTGATGGGTCGGACTTGAGCAACATCAAAATAACCTTATCCACTTAGTGGGCTCATAGGGTCAACAAATTACAAATCATTTTCAATATTAATGAATCTATATTTATGTGCAAAAAACATGTTCAAAAGGTATCTCATGAGTATTATGTTATTTATGTGCGGGCAAGGCAGAAACTGGTTCGCCGGATGCCAGGCGAAGCTGGGTTCGGTGCGGACAGTCGTGCAGAGGAGCAGTGTGCACGGGGCACTCGGCAAGACGTAGGATTAGTGGGGGAGAAGGCCGTGCTGGTAAAGGTTCATGTGGGTTACTGTGCAGGCTGTCGTGCGGGATCTTGACGGGGTTCGCTGGTTGAGCGAGGGGACCGAAAGCTTGGGCAGAGGCTGAAGGGGTTGTTTGGTCGAGCTGGTTGGGCACATATGAGGGAGAAGGTGGAGCTTCGGATTAGATCAAGAACCTTCGGACGACAAGATGATCGAGAACTTGGAATCGGATAGGTGGATCATGCAGAGTCGTAGGTCGGGCACAGGTGTCCAAGGCGATCAGTCAGATTGCAACAAGCTCGAGTTCTTGTGACCGGGTGGTTCTTTATTTTTGCAAAACTAAATCAAGGTGGAGATTATTATTAATTGATTTAGTTTTAAGTTATATTGTTCCTGCATGTTACCACATCTATGTAAATCTCAATAAATAGAAATTGTATTTGATGTAATATTTGGGGAAAATTGAATAGCCCCCCCCCCAAGAAGTCCAAGAAGAGCTCAAGAATCCTTTTTAACTTAATCTTATATGATCTACTGATTTTAATACTCTAGTAGATTAATCTTAGTTGCAGCAAACTCTAGTAATTTTATCAAGGTTGAGTTAAATCATGGTAATCTTACTTGGCTTGATGAATTAATACAGTTGCACCAATGCTAGTTGATTTATGAAGATTGTGCCAAACCTTAATAATTTTGGTTAACTACTAACGTTAGATTCCAGTGTTGTACCGAACCTCGTTAATATTGCTAGTGTTATAAGAATCTTTAATAATTTTACTGATTTTTTTAATATTTTACTAGAATTTCTTCTAAATCCGTGTGTTCTATTCGTTTACCAAAAGGAAATTTAAGTTGGTTGACTGAAGGCCGATCATTCATCAAATGGATATAAAAAATGTTATTTTCAGGGATCCTGGCCAAGTGGGTTCCTACGTTGGATCTGCAAGTTGGATTGCCCTAGGATTCTAAGAAGTTAGATACGAGAATTTCCACTAACAGGTTCCAACCAATGCCACCAGGCAGCGATGTGTATCAGTTTGATGGTTTGATGATGCAGGGAGCGCCTATGGAGTTGAAGATAAAAAATATTAACAATTAATTAAAATGAATTGTTCATTAGAAATTTAAGGTATTCTTGTTTTACTAAAAATGCTAATCATAGACCCTTTTCTCATATGAACTAAACTACATGGAGTATTACATAGTCCTAATCCTTGGTGCTTGATTTCTTATAGGGGCGCAAACGAGTCGAGTTGAGTCGAGCTCGAGCCAAGGGTTGTTCGAGTCGAGCTCAACTGCTAGATATCGAGCTCGAGCTCAAAAACCGAGCTTGAGCTCGACTCGTCCTATATCGAGCCGCTCGTTGAGCTCAATCCTAGCTCAAAATGTCATCGCGTCCGCTGTCGTGCCGAAGTCCGTTGTCATTGCATCCGCTGTCGTCCCGAGGTCCACCGTCGTCGCATTTGCTGTAGATATTCATCGTCCCGAGCTCCACCGTCGAGATACGTTCGCCCGAGCTCGTTCGTCGTCGTCCCGAGGCTCTGCCGTCGAGATCTGTCGTCCCGAACATGTCCGTTGTCATCCCGAGCATGTCCATTTGTCGTCGTCCCAAGCTCGTTCCTGCCCAGTCGAGCCGACGAGTTGAGTCTGAGGTCTTTTCGAGTTCGAAACTGTGTTCGAGCTCGACTCGCGAGCTCGATAAGCTCGACTCGTCGAGCCTGTTACTGAGTCGAATTCGAGCCCGCTTGCGAGTCGGCTGGACTCGGTTGCACCCCTAATTTCTTAAAACAAAAGTTTATACGGAACAAATGTAATAAGGGCATTTGTGGCTTCTAGGTAGAAACCATATTTTAGAAAGTGATGATTGCATCTGATAATTCCATGCTTGAGTGCCCAGTAATCTAAATTATGTCTTCTTCTTTTTTTTCCAGCAATTTAAAATCTGCGTTTCTTGGAGAGATAAGTCGGATACGTTTATCATGTCTTCCTGTCTCCAAGGAGGGGCTCCTAATCAAGCCAGTGCAATGCAAAGAATCTAGGATCGGAAAGAGGCCAATTGAAGTGCCTTCTAGCGTGAATATCACAATGGAAGGGCAGGATGTAAGGGTTAAGGGACCATTGGGTGAACTTTCCTTGACTTTACCTCGAGAAGTCAAACTGGAGCGACAGGAATCTGGACAGTTAAGGATGTTCAAAGCCTTGGAAACTAGAAGAGCAAATCAGATGCATGGCCTTTTCAGGTACAATCATTGATGAGGAACAGCACAGAATTTTTTTTATTTTGAATCTTCTTTTGGTTCTTCTAATGCTTACAACTCACCCTGGGGCGGATCCATCTTAAAAGCCCGGAGGGCAATTGCTCTCCTGAAAAAATAAAATTTTTCTTTATTATATGATTCTTCAGATAATTTGTTTCCCTCAATGTATTTTTTAGCCTTTATTACAAGGGTTTTTAGGCAATTATCCCCCCTAAAAGTTTTAAAATAATATAGTCTTTATGCAATTGTCCCAACATAATTAAACATATTGTGTAGAGATGTTATTGTTAGGGAATGATTAACCAGTACAAAGAGAAATAGTAAAGTGAATCTAAAAATATCCTTACAACCAAAATTTGTTCCGGGGCGTCGCCCCAAAAACCCCCACAGGGGCGCTACCCCTTGACCCCCAACATATCTGCGAAACGTACAACGATCAAGGATATTAACAAATATGGGTCGAGAGGTAGCGCCCTTAGAGAAATTTTGGTTGTAAGGATATTTATGGAAAATAAATCTACACTTTTACTTATAAGTTTGACTCCCCTGAAAATTAAGGCTGATTCCGCCCCTCAACTCACTTGTGCATAACTATGATGCACGGACACGGACACGACACGACACGGACATGGGACACGGCTTTTTTTGAAAATATAGGACACGGGTACGACGCGGATACGACAATATATTTTTTATATAGTGTATATATATTAATGTAATATCATATTAAAAATGATAAATAACAATAAATGAATGACATGATAACTTGTCTAGCTTATAATATAAAATATTTAATACAAAATATCTAGTATAACCACAAAAATATAAGCAAATAATCACTTACTACAACATCAAGCATTCAAACTTCAACTTCTAGGATTAGCTTTAGAGGTTTGTTTTTGGCCTTCAATATCATCATCATTGAATATCACTCATTTCAACTCTGGTTCAACAAGAGAAAGATTTGTAATTGTGCAAAAAGAGAGGAGATGAAAATACCTTCACTGCCAAAGAGAAATGAAAATGAGAATATTCGATGAATGGGTATTAAATGCAGACATTGATTTTGTGTTGTGGATATAAAATAAGAAATTTAGTTTAAATCTCGTCAAATATAAGAAATTATATTTAAAAAAAATTATAAAATATTTAAGATGCGCGTTTTAGACACGCGCGTCCAATTTGTTTTTAATATTTTTTTAATCGGACACATTTTCGGCGTGTCCGACACGTGTCAGAGGAGTGTCGGACGAGTGTCGTGTCGGACACGGTGTCGGACACTGCACGCCTCTTTGAGGAGAAGTGTCGGTGCATCATAGGTGCATAATTATTGCTCATTTTGTTCTTCTCCACCTTTTTTTTTTTGTCCAAATTGAAATTCCTTGTTGTCCTTGTCACATAAAGCTATAAGAACTATCAGGTGATCCTTTGTTTTTTAACCGGTTGATTAGGGCATCTCCAACCGAACGCTAAACGAGTGTATGGAGTCGTTCCGTCGCTCCAACCGCACGCGAAAATTTCCACCATTTAATCGCAGGTGAACAGTGGCGTCGCACTGTTCACTCACGCCATTTTTTGCTCTCAACCGAAAAAACGCGCGAAAGGGAGAGCGATTGTTACCTTCTCAAAAACACCTAAAATGGCGTTCGATTGGAGCATCACCGCGCTATTTTGAAGTTTTGCGTTACTTTGCCGTGAAAAATGAAGTTTTCGGTTGGAGATGCCCTTATTAGTCATTTTGTTGCTTGCAGAAATTTTGTACATTTTTTCTTGCATTCACCCCCTTAGAGCATCTCCAACCGAAAATCCCATTTTTCACTCCAAAATGCAGTGAAACTAAAAAATGCCGTGATTCATCTCCAATCGAACTCCATTTTGCGCGTTTATGTCAAGGTAACCGTCTCTCCTCTTTCGCGCATTTCTTCGACAAATCCGGTGGAGACAGAAAAATCGAGTAGGTGAACAGTGCCACGCCAATATTGGCATTGCACTGTTCACCGACAAGCAAATAGCAGAAGATTTGGGGCTCGGCTGGAGTGATCGAACCATACATATATTTGACGTTCGGTTGGAGATGCCCTTAGACAAAAAAAATAGAATTTCATTCATATAGAAGTACTAAGAAATAGCAATCCACATCCATGAGAACATTCTGGCAAGCTTTTTAAAACTGTAAAATGCAGAACCCTTACTGATAACATGGTGCTTGGCGTCTCAAAGGGATTCGAGAAGAGATTACAGTTGGTTGGCGTCGGTTATCGAGCTGTGTTGGAAGGAAAAGATCTGGTTCTGAATTTAGGGTTTTCACATCCAGTGCGAATGGCGATTCCAGATGGGCTGCAAGTGAAGGTGGAAGAAAACACCAGAATTGTGGTGAGTGGTTACGACAAATCTTCCATTGGCGAATTTGCTGCCACCATTCGGAGCTGGAGGCCGCCGGAGCCATACAAGGGGAAGGGAGTCAGGTATGCCGATGAAGTCGTGAGAAGAAAAGAAGGAAAAGCTGGAAAAAAGAAGTAGAAATCAGGTACTGTATTGTGCGATCACTATCTCTGCAATCTGCCATTTTTTTCCTTTTCATCTTGTAATTTACATTACCACGAAGCTTGCTGTTTATTTGAAATGGAAGTCAATTCAGGCCCTTCTCTCTGTTTTTTTTTTTTCTTTTTTCTTTTTAAAAGTTTCATTTGTTATAATTTTTTATCACTATTATTTATTTTTTTTTAGGGTTTGTTTGGGACAACTTTCTTATTGCTTCACTTTAAGAAACAGTAAGAAAGCCGCCCAAACGAAATCTTAATACTGAAAAAGCAGCAAGAAAGTTATTCCAAATAAAAAATATATAAAAAATTTAAAATAATGATAAAAAAATTGTCTTGCAAAGGTATATTATTTTTTGCTAATTGTTTTTTTCTTTTCTACCATCAAAGCAATTAAAAAATTGTTTCTAACAAAACCTTTGAGTTGATTTGATTAAAGTATATTAATTTTATAAAACATATTTAATGTTTAAACAACATCAAATATAAATATGTAAATCTTTATATCTATACAAAGAATCAATCAAATTTTAATTAAATAAAGTTTGTTTGGAGTTAAATCAAATTTATTCCGAGCAAAGTATTTTAGAATCAGAGCATATAATCGATTAAAATTTAAATTAATATCAAACGAGTTTTACATTTATATTATGACGAGAATACAATTTTAATTTCATATATTATATATTATTTTTTAAATAATTAAATTATTAGATAAAATAGAAAAATAAATACAACTAAATTAAATCTTTTTTTTTTCAAAAAAAGAAGGGGGTTAGATGCATAACACATGAAGTTAGCCTACTTCTTGCATGTCTAATAGCTAAAACTAGCTATTTTTTGAAGTGCCATTTTGTTTATGGGAGATTTACATACATACCATCTTATACTATTCTATTTACATATTTAACACTTAAAACTTTAATATTACATGCATATCACCCTTAGTTCATTTTCATATCAAATATGAGTGGTAGAAATGAAATATATGAGTGGTAGGAAAGAAATATGAGTGGTATATTTGATATTAAAATAATATAGGGTGGTATGCATGTAATATTAAAGTTTTGGGTGTTATATGTAAATAGGATGTTATAAAGTGGTAGTATGTAAATTTCCCTTTGTTTATTTTGGGAGTGATGTTGTTTCGCACATTCTTGAAACCCTCGACGGTTAAGGCTTCGTTTGGGCCGTCTTTCTCACTGTTTTTTAAAGCAATTTTTTAGTATAAAAATTTTAATTTTTATACTAAAAATTTACTTTAAGAGTCAGTTAGAAAGTCGTCCTAAAAGAAGCCTTAGAAAGTCATCTCAAATGAGCCCTAAAGCTTCTTTTGGGACAATTTTTTTATTTTAATTTAAAGCAGTTTTTTAGTACAAAAATTATTTGAGCTATAAATTTTTGTATTTAAAAGTTATTTTAAAAATATAATAAATAAGCTGTCCCAATCGAAGCCTTAAAAAATAGAGGAAATTGTGATGGTATTTCACTGATGAGAAGGATATTGAGAGGATCGATTATGTTCAAAGAGTATCAAAGAGATCGAAATATGCAAACCTCTAAAAAGAAGAGAGGAGACATTCACAATAAGATTTTGCTAAAAAATGTATTGATATGGCTTGTGAACTGTTTATCAAAAGTGAAGCAACACATAGATTGAGAAATGTTGTATTTTTTAATGTTATTTAATATTCTAGGAGTAAATAAATATTTTTAGGTATTAAATATATTAATATACTTGTTCTGAAGTATTGAAGGAAAGTATGGTTAACGTTCTCTGTATGCAAATGAGGAATTTTCATGGAGTGAAACGAAAATTTTCAGAACCGGTCGTACAACGGTCCAGCTTGTTATAGTTAAAATGGTTAAACTGATTCAGCCCACTCCATTCTCCTTGGTCGTTCTCATGGAGGACAAACTAGTAAATTCCACAATCTGAAAACATCGAGAATTTGAGATCAAGAGGGCAAATTATTGGGTTAGGTGACCGAACCTATCTCTGCGTTCGGACGCCAATAGATAGCCGACATCTGGCTAAATAAACATGATTTTTCAATATAATTTTTTTTTACTTTATGTCTTGTCAGCTCGATCGACCCGACCCAATAACTCAGATGATTTGAATTCCAGAATAAAAGAATGGAAACGAAGCGTTTTTTCATTTCACGCGACATTTTCATTTCACGTGACATTTTCACTTCTCTGTTACTCTCGGCTCTGGTAATCTGCTCTCGGACTCCTCCAATACCTTTGGTTATGCAATAATCTTCTTCCCGCCGGCGGCAGACGATGACATTGGAGAAGAACATCATTTAGAAAACGGTATGGTTGTGCCAATCTTGTGCTTGACTTGCGCTTTTGTTGCGTTTATGTTATATGTTAAATTTTAGGGTTTAATAATAATTTTATACATAGTATTGTTTATTCAATGTGATCTTCAAATATTTATTTTCTGAATTTCAACCTTCTTCGTAAATGGAAGAAACAAATGATGCGAAAGGTTTGGTTGAGATTTACTTGCGCTTTACTTGCGTTTAAGTTGCGATTTACTTGCGCTTTACTTGCGTTTAAGTTGCGATTTACTTGCGCTTCACTTGCACTTCTCAGGGAATTTAGCCATATCCAACTGTTTAAAAACCCTCAAATAGTGAGAACACAACAATCTAATGGTCTCATACTTCTTACAGCTGCATTGAATGTTACATTCTGTTGCATCAAAGTAAACAACTCAAGGATGATGTTAGTTCTTTTTCTCTATGTAGTTGACTAGAAACTTTGAATAATCACTCGAGACAAGGTCTATCCTCATTTCTCCCACAACGTGTATAAATTCTTCCTCAAAAATAGAATATATTTTTCTTGAGTAAAACCGAACAGCTTGTTTTAATATTGAGCTGTTATTTATCACAGGAATAAATTTAGACTGACTGTATTTGTACTCCTCATCCTGCTCATTTTGCCGCCAATTTATCAATACCTTTTCCAACCCAAAAAAACAATCAGTTAATGAACTTGTTGGCTTCGAAATATCATGACATACATTTTTAGTACACTCACTACGCTGCGTGCTCATGCTAAAACAATCATTGTTGAAAGATGTTGACAACTTTCTTCTTATCTTATAAAGATCCTGCAATCATTAATGATTATGAAGGTTCCCTTGATCATTTCAGCCCATGCATTCTCAAACACTTCTTCAGAATCACACAACCTCATACACTTATAGAAGAGTACTTTAACTTTATTATTGTTATTGTAGATAGAAACTTTTGATGGAACCTTTTTAAAAATGCGCCATTGGCATAATCTATGACGAGTGTGAGGTAATACAACTTCTATGGCCATAGCCATAGCTTGGTCCTGATCAGTGAATATTATTGTTGGATATTTATTATTCATTATTCATACAAATATTTTAAACAATCATGTAAAACTTTCAATTGTTTCTTCTGACAAAAAAGCAATTCCTAACAAAATATTATACCAATGATTGTTAACACCCAAAAATGGTGCATAAATAAAATTATACTTGTTGAGCCTGTAGCTAGTATCAAAAATCAACACATCTCCAAAACATTCATAATCTATCCTACTTTTGCCATCAACACAGAAAAAATTTAACAATCTATCATGCTCATCATATTGAACATCCTATGCGAACATGTGGTCCTCCACTTGTCGATCTTTAAATAATTGAATCAAAGAATTAGTGTCACCAATTTCAACCATTGCTATTTTCTCCGTTTGAATAAAATTGTAGGCATCCCTCTTAGATAATCCAACATTCTCACATCCTCCAACTTCCTCAGCAAGATAGGCATATACATCAACTGTTCTAATATGTGCATTTGTCATTGATTTTAGGACGAAAGCTTTTTCCTCAACAATATTCCTACATGATCTCAGAAGGTGTCGGCCGACTGGGCTAGCCAATTCATGATTGTGGGATTCAATAAATCTTTTGACATGCCAGTAATCATCTTCATTTACTACAAACCTCACCATGGATGGACAACAAGTTCTAACATCTGGTCTAGTGAATCTCTTTCTTGAATTAAGATTAAGATCAATACTTTTCTTGAAACCATCTTTTGAAAATATAAAGTCCTTGGATTTTATCTTCCTAAAATTTGGCAAAAAACTATGATGATCCTTCCGGATGCTAAAGCCATTATCATGGGCATAAGTACAAAAACATTCATATGTTTCTTTCTCATCTTTATAAACAGCTTGAAATGATAAAAAAATAATTAAAAGCACAGGTAAAGAGCAACAAAAGCGCAACGAAAGCGCATGTAAAGCACAACTAAAGCGTATGTAAAGCCCATGTAAACCTCAGGATTTGTTTATCATCTTTGGTTTACCAATCCTTAAAACAATGATGTTCTTCATCCTAAAAATAATAATGAAAGCTAAACTACAACATCAGAGTTTTTTTTTTTTTTTTTTTTTTACTTTTCCGCCAAAACAAAAAATATTCCTAAAAACATTTATGGGAACTAAATCGCAACATTTAAGATCCTAAGCCTCTAATGAGCTGAAACCTACGCCCTTTTTCTACGGCAAGCACATCACTGCTTTGTTTACAACTTTCTATCTCATTTTTCCAACTTGCGATGAGTTTGAAACTTGCTGATATGTTGAAACCAGAGGAATATCCAACTAAGTTAGCTTCTGATTCATGCACCACTCCTTCCGATTCATGCACTCCCTCTTCCACCTCCATCTTCGCTGAGCATTCCATCTATTTTCTGCAATTTTCTAGATCGTCCTTTCTTCTAAAGCAATAAATATTTATATCTTTTGCGGGTTTCAAAAATTGGGCGGCAAATGTTTAAAATGAAAATAAAGTGGACTGTATCGGGTCAATCGGGCTGACAAGACCTAAAGTAAAAAAAGTTTATATTAAAAAAATTCACATTTAGGGGCTGTTTGGCAACAAGTGAGATTTAGTAAATCTTGTAAATCCAGATTTAGTAAATCCGAAATGTGTTAAATCTTGAAAATTGTTTGGTATGCTAAATGTTAAATCCTATTAAATTCGGAGAAACTATTTGATAATATATTTCAGGATTTATAGTAGTTAGACATTTAAATGTGAAGAAGATAATTATAACTTAAAAATAAATTTATAATTAAAAATAAAAAATATAATGTGTTATAAATTTAATAATATGTTAAGTACAAATTATCCATTAATTATTATTTATACAATTAATTATATATTTAATAATAGATATATTAAGTTATATTAATTAATATAATTATATTAATATTTAAATACTAATTATATAATTAAGTTAAATTAGATAATTAATTTATTCACTAATTATACAATTAACTATTTAATTAATTTACTTAAGTATTAATATTTTAAATTATATTAATTAAGTTAATCAATAATAACCTAGAGGCGTCTAGGGTTTGCCTTTCATCTTCTATTTTCGTCGTTTCTGTTCGGCTCCGTTGCTTTCGCGGGAGGTGTAGAGATTGCAGGCGTGGCTTCTTCGGCTCCTTCGTGGCTGTTCGACTTCGCTCCTGCGACGACTTCAACCCGGGTCGGAAGTTACGACATTTTGATCGGAAGCTACGGCATTTTGATCGGAAGCAAGAACGGGAGCTCGCTGGCTGTGAAGGTAACTTTCTCCCTTTCGCGCGCTTCTTCGGATAAATCCCGCTCGGATTTACTAAATCCGGCTACCCCTCGGATTTACTAAATCCCGGATTTAAGCTGTTCTGAATCCCGGATTTAACGCGCGCACAAAAACTGTTTGGCTGGATTTAGCCTAAATCCGACTTAAATCCCGCTGTAAATCCGATACCAAACAGCCCCTTATTTAGCCGATCAAGAGAGCGGGGAGAGGCATTACAGATCTGTAGGAGAGCGCTCGTCTCCGGCGATGGCGTCCCCGCGAATTCTCCCTTCTTCTCCTCTCCAGCGGCTCGCTACAATTAAGGAAGCAAGCCCTAATTCGTCCACTATTGGCGTCTCCGCTGTCCCTGCGGCGTCTCCTCTCGAGACCTTCGCCTCAGACCCCATTTTCTCTGCATTCCTCTCCACCGACTTTGACTCAGCTCGCTTCTCCTCTCAAGCTCTAAGCTCCGGATCCGCTGCTTCCCGCGCCGAAAGCCTACAAGAAGCCATCAGACTTCTCCAGAAGCACCTCCGCGCCGAAGTCCTCGCTCGTCACCCCGCCCTTTTCTCCCAACTCTCCTCCCTTGGCGAAGCGGAGACCTCCCTCTCCTCTGTACGCTCGGCAGTCTCCTCTCTTCAATCCTCCCTCCGACGCGCTCGCCAGGAACTGGCCGAGCCTCTTCATCTTGTCCGCTCCCACACTATCCAGTTATCGAACCTCCATGCTGCTGCAGATCTTCTTAACTCCTCTGCTCGCCTCCTACGCCTTTCCAAGAAGCTCCGAGATGTCATGGCCCAACCCACTGACCGTCTAGATCTCGCTAAGGCCGCTGAAATGCATCGCGACATCGAGCTCCTTTACGAAGAGCGCGGCCTCGCTGGAATCTCTGCCGTGGAGGACGAGATCCGCTGGCTCTCGGAGACTGGAAACCAGCTACGGTCGCAGGCCATGAAGGCTGTAGAAAGAGGTATGGACGAGCATAACCAGAATGATATATGGTGTGGTCTTCAGGTTTTTTATAATCTGGGGGAGTTGCGATCGACGGTGGATCAATTAATTAGCAAATATAAGACGTCGGGGGTGAAAAGCGTTGGGGCTGCGCTGGATATGAAGGCGATCTCAGCAACGGGAGGGTTTGGTGGGCCGGGAAGCGTGCACAGGAGTGGCACGCCGCAAATTGGAGCAGGGAAGAAGGCTGGAGATGCTCTTTGGGAGAGGATGGGGAGATGCATGGATGATTTGCATAAGGTGGTGACGGCAGTGTGGCAATTGCAGACCGTGCTGTCTAAAAAGAGGGTTCCATTCACGCAGGTTTTGTTCCTGCATGAGGTCTGGCAGGTGAGTTTAATTTATGCTTTGCCAAATTTGGTTTCTTTTAATTTTACTTAATGATGTTGTTCTTCTCTGTATTAAATTGGACTGGTATTGTTTGGAGTTTTTTTTTGGTTTTGTTAAGCTAATATTTGATAAAAGTAGACTACAATCATTGTTGTTTTACTTGTTCATGGTAATTTGAATGGTAGTATATTTCTATTTCATATGCATTTAGTGCTGATAAGGGCCTATGAGTGGGGGCATCTGAATTCTTCTTTTGATATATGCATGCCAAGACTTTGCATTGAAAAATCAGTTTATTAGACTGCATTGAATTGACAAATAGAAATATGTTTATGGAATGTCGACTTGGGTTGAGCGTCTCTGGTGCCTTTTCATGTTATTGAGTTGCACCTACTAGCTTAATGTAGGAGACAAGAACCAGTTGATTTGTGAATGCAATGCCTCCAGTCTCCTGTTCGGATGCAGTTATAGAAATACAGAAGTGAAGGTCAGATCAAAGGTTCAGTTTTGTTCAGCCTGTTGGTTCAGTTTATTTCTCAATAGTATATTTCAACCATTTTTAGTTATTCAACCCTCTTCTTAGTTACTGGAAACTTGAGTTTTTCTCAGTTAGTTCATAGAAGCAATTAGTGTGGCATAGTTATTCAATTGCAACTCCTTCAACCGCATCTATGAAACAATTGTGAATTTCTTTCCTCATAAATGTAGATTGCTGCCTATCAGGCTTTTCACTGCTTTTTTGAACAGCTGGCAAGTGTTAACTAACCTGGGAAGTGGGAATTATCTAACAAAAGGTTTTGAGCTTTAATTTCCGTGCTGTTTCTGCAAGTTTCATGCTTTTTTGGTTTCAAGGAAAACCAAAGATGAACGTTCAGTTAGTTTCTTTTCAATTGTGGAGCCTCCTTTAATGTTTTATTTTTAGAAGCAGAAATTCAAATATTCAAATGGGGGGCAAACAATTTCTGCTGCCCGAAATACCTCAATGTTATGTTCTTTTCAGTCATCCAACACAGGATGCAATCCCCTTTGATTCATCTTTGTGAAGTCTATGTACTTTCTTGTAGCTAAGATTGTAAACTTTTGCAGGATGGTGATCCTCTGTTGACAGACAGAGTTTGGGATGCACTTATAAAATCTTTTGCAAGCCAAATGAAATCGGCTTTCAACACTTCAAGTTTTGTCAAAGAAGTATTTACTTTCGGGTACCCAAAACTTTTCACTATGGTTGAGAATCTTCTTGAAAGGATTTCACGTGACACTGATGTAAAAGGGTTCCTTTCTGCTGTTACCCTGGAAGGAAAGGATCAAATGGTTGCAGCCATAAATATATTTCAGACAGCCTTCCTGGCTCTTTGCCTTGGCCGCCTTTCAGATTATGTTAATAGCATATTTCCAGTATCAAGCCGGGGTAGTGTTCCATCAAAGGACCAGATCTCAAGACTTATACTGCGAATCCAAGAGGAGATAGAAGCCGTCAAACTACATGGGCACTTGATGCTTCTTGTTCTTCATGAAATTGGCAAAGTTTTACTCTTGTTAGCTGAGAGAGCTGAATATCAGGTAATATTATCAACTTAAACTAGTTAATGGAAAGCATTACTTCCTCAAGAAGCCTATCTTGTAACCAACGTATTTTTATGTCTCATTCTACATTCTTCTTTCAGCATGTTGTTATTGGTGCACTATCTATGTAAGTAGTCTGGGTCTTTTAGTTACATAAATGATAGATTTAATTATTTGTACTGCATTTTATATTCACTGACAAGTCTGATAATTCTAAATGCAGTTGTGCTAGGTTTAGTGTGTGTGCATGTTTTTTTTTTAATGGAAATCTGTGTCGTGTATTTTGAAACTGATAAATGATAATGGCTGTAGCCCTTCTTCCCATTCTTTGGAAGCTTTTCCTCACATAGATGAACAGTTCAATGTTTTATTCTTTAGTGAGAAAAGATAGCCTTTCATCAATTGCATTTTCTTGTAAAAGAGGCATCCTTTCTGTAAATGAAATATTATGGATCCATTTTTCATTTGATTTTTTGAAATAAGCATATGTTTGCACTGATGGTCTTGTACCAACTTAATTATTGTCAATAGATAATATGTATGATGTTCTTGCGGTAAGTGAGGCCTTGAGTGATTATTTTGATGTAATTGGAATGTTAATGCAAATTTAAATTCATATATTTGCCTTTTCTCGTGAGAATCATGTTCTATTGAGTTTAGAATTTCAAAGGAATATACATCTCCCTCACGGACTTTCAGCTTACCCCAGAATTTTTTTTCTTTATTTATACTTAGTATTGCATTAATTAGGATGACATTGTCTTTTCCTCAGCATGATTTTTTTCAATTTGGCTTTATTTCCAGTATAGTCGTTGCCCCAATTATTTTTATAAACTATAGCTCTAATTTATTTGTTGACCTCTGAACAATACCCAAAGGAACCAAAAACAAAGACTAAAAAAAAACCTTGTATCCCGTTGGATCCACGAATCCCGCTAAATTGGCGCCGCTCCAGTCATTTCTCCGCACTTCTGGCGTGAAATCTGCTCTCGGTTGCTGCCCCATTCTCGTCGTTAAATACCGAGGCTCCACAGCCTTCTTTTCCGCTTCCTCCATTCGCACTCCATGCCAGCAGCTCCGACTCTATCTCCAAGTGCCGACCTCCTCTTCTCCACACACCAAAATCCCGCAGCTCTCCCTCATCTCTCTGGCTCACACCCGAAGCCAAACACCCCCGCTTCTCTTCACAAGCCGAAATCCACGAAACTCCCGTGGCCTTCGATTTCTCCAAGCCGAAATCACCTACTAGCCACCGAATTGAACCCGAGAGCAGGCCTTCTTTGACGTCGTTCTTCCTTGATCGGCTCTCACAAGCAAAATCCACTTCTCCCCTCACCCACCTTGCTCTACCTTGCTCGACGTCCAAGCTCCGATCTCCCACCGAGCCTTTTGATTCCTTCATTCCACAGAGAGAGAGAGAGAGAGAGAGAGAGAGAGAGAGAGAGAGAGAGAGAGAGAGAGAGAGAGAGAAAGAGGAAATATCCACCTGAGCCGACCTCCACTACACTTGATTGAACCCCATCCCGTCGCCCTTTGCCTGCCCCGACCAAATCCCATCTACCCGCCTCTGCTCTCCTCCATCCGATCTTGTCTTTGACCTGTACCGAACTCACTTAGCCTCCTCTTTCTCTTCACACGACCATCTTCCTCCCTCTGTAAGCCGTCCGATCTCTTAGCCCTACCCGAGCACTAGTGACCGAGTCTAGAGAGTAATCCCTCTTTCATTTTCTTTTTACTCATATGTATATATTTTATTATCATTATTATTCTTATAATTATTAGTACAAATTGATAATAATGTTAATATTATATCATTTTTAGTAATATTATTATTATTATCATTATTAATGATATCATTAATGATGTAAAATAGTAATATTATGATAATATGATAATAATATAATATTAACAATAATATTAGTATTAATGTTATTACTAAAAAAAACTCCTCTCGTGGCTTGCAACAGGCCGGCAAACCCCTTATGCCCTCACATAGCATGGTAGGGAGGAAAACCGGCGCGGCGCTCGCGATGACCTAAAATCCTTCTTCAATGCTAGCGACGAGCCGGCAAACCCCCTTCGAGCTCACGTAGCGTCGTAGGGAGGGAAACCAGTGCGGCGCTTGCGGCGAGGAGGATAAAAAATGTTTAATAAGTACCCCTAAATGCTCATGTAGTGCAGAGGGGGGAAATTTGTGCTCTTTTCAAAATGTGCTCGGAACCCTTAAAAGCTCACGTAGCGGGCGGGGATTTTAACAAAAATATGCAACTGCGGTGTCTTTTTACACCTACCTGAAGCGCTCACGTAGCATCGAGGGGAAGACTGCCTCTTGGTTTTTTCCCCTAAACGGGGGAGACATCGGGAGGCTGTCGAAATTTTGTCCGAAAAGGACAAGGACTTGAACATAAAATGAAAATGAACTTAACTTGAACCATAATTTGAATAAAAAGGAAGAATTTGGACTTGAACTCAAACAAGAACTTGTGTAAGACTTGAGTCGGACTCAAGTTGAACCAAATTCGGACTCAATTGAATTGGAATTTGAACTCAAATGGGCATTAAAGAAATGACAATGAGCTTGGTACAAGAAGTCTTAACTTGGACTTGAACAATTCGGACTCAAATTCAAGTGAACAAGACTGCTTAATTATGAGCTTGAACTCGTCTTGGATATGAGATAGAACTTGAATTGGCACATTGAACTTGAGTACTTGAATTTGAACGATGCAGAGGACTTGATCTAGACTCAAATGAATTTGTATATTGAAATTGAATTAAAACCAACTAACTTGAAATTTGAGCTTAAATCAAATGGCATGGAATCTAACTTAAATTTGGACCCAATTGAATGATATGGAACATAATTTGAAATAAATATATAATTTGGTAGAACGACGACATGCACACAAGGAAGCATGCGGAGTCCTTGACACTTTACAAGTCAACTTTATTGATGTGTATCACTTATATCACTCATGAAACAAGTGCTAGAGTATCCCTACCATCTATGGTAGATGCAGTTCAATGGCAATAAATTACAACAATTCTCTAAAGTAAAAAGGGTCCATATATAATGAATATGGTGAGTTGATGAGGCATACAATTTATCATCTATAATCCAAGGTGACAAATCATGGTGAGTACAAACATTTGTAAGTGATGAAGAAGACCTATAATCATCATATTAGTATCTATGAATGGATGACAGTGCATATGTAGTGGACATGACAAAATTATCCCACAACTATGAATGAGAATAAGTCATGATAAGCTTACATACTCACTTATTAAACAGGAAGGAGATATGTAAAAAGTTGCACCGCTTTGTCTACAAATGATAGACCCGCCAAATTAATGACAGCAGTTGTGAGGATTATAACAAATACAATTCATCAACAAGCAAGGTTAGAAAGTCATAAAGAAAGCAGTGAAGGAAAATTCCTTATGCATACATGTGTTTATGCTTGAGGTCAATGTAGCAAGACTGAGCGTCCAATATTAACATACATACATCAAAGGTGTACTCAAATAGCTTGAAATGAATGTTATCTTCAGGCAATTAAAGTCATTTAATTATACATGAATACATCATTCTCCTACCAATAAAATGTACGACATGCAATGGGCATCTCAGAACTCCTATGTCAATTAAGGGCAAAGCGATATACAATATGAAGTGAAAATGATAGTGTGATATGCTTAGTGGCACTCAAGCGACCATGAACACGCTGCATCACGCCCACTAAAGTTGATGATCAATAATTGACAAATGTGCTGTTAAAGATTAATACAAAACTTTGTGGCTTAAACTTATTATTACAAATAGAGAATACACCTGCTATTACAATGACATCAAGAGCTTCAACAATTATTTGGGAACGAATTTCGTATATTCCTCCTATGCAACCTGAGGTGCATCCGATCGCTACGATCTCCGCTCGAGGCAATAACTGTTGATTTTAACGTATAAGATATCAACAAGGGTACAATTATCTAAGATTGGAATGATTGACTCTTTATTTAAGCAAACAAAAAAATGATGATGATGATCAAACCTAGTAGATGCCTATCAAGCTCAATGCAAGTTCTGGGAAGAGAAAGCCAGATCGAATCATTATGAAGTGAATGAATCTCAGTTCAACCAGGTTTTGGGCATTGAGTTGGATAAGATTATTGGGGCTTGAAAGTTCCTTGATGAACAATGATCGTACATCTAACATACTTCCTTCTACGAAAAATACTACAACAAATGTGAGCTTCTACGAGCTATCGTAGAAGACTCATCAAATATTTTATGAATGCCCTCGCACGTGCATTGTAGTTTGTATACACATAGGTACATATAAGGGGATGTATAAAACACCCGCATGGGCCCCAACGAGCGTGTTAGTGGTACACACGTGACATCTAGAGATGCTGTGCGGGTTATTAAATTTGAATCTCATCCTCCTAAGCAGGTAAAAAGGAGTAGATAGGGTATAATTATAAATGCCCCCAAACACCCGCATGGGTCCCGACGAGCGTGTTATTGATACACACGTGACATCTAGGGATGTTGCGCGGGTCGATAAGTGAATTCAAGTTCGAACCCGATCCTTCTATGCAGATCAATAGGAGTCAACAAGGTTCGAACCATCAAACAAATATACGGTTGCTGCGACCGATATATTTATTTTAATACATTCATATTAGGCCGTCAAGGCCTATAATAATATGAATTCACTAATAAAGGCACAGAGCCTACGACACCCAATCCCCTATCGGCGAGTTCATAGGGTTGATAAGGTTTAATCAAATAGAAATGAACCCAAACACCTCGATGATGGCCGTGTTGAATGCAGATCTCAACCGGAGGGGTTCCCAAATATTTTTAAATGTCTCCCAAATATCCAAATGCCCATCAAAGCTTCAAAACTCCACCAAAATCTCCAAAATTTCAAAATCATGAAAATCCAATCATTAACCACTTAAAGCAAAATTCATCCACCATCCACAATAGTTTGCCGAGGTGAACAAATTAAAATTTACTTTAGCTCACATAGAGCTAATGTCTAGTCGAAAATATCACTAGGATCCATTCTCAAATAATCTTCTGCCAGTAAGGACGTGGTGAGTGTCCTCTAATCGACGGTTTTGCCGCCAAATGGCACCTAGGATGTTATGACACAGGGCCCTCTGAACCGAGTGGTTTTGCTGCCAAATGACACCACGAAATACCGGTTATGGCCAGAGCCAATACATTCTTTAATGACATCAAATCCTTGATATATGAATCAATAGGATATAATCGATAGGGCACAAAGCCCTCTGTTAGCTAAGGTGGATTCAAATTTGTACCCTTAGACAAACACTCACCCCAAGTCTACAAGGTCCCCTTGGACGAAGCAACCCATGGCTGCCGACAAGGATCCTTCTTTCAGGTTGGGTCGATTACCTCCTCTGACTAAGTAGACCAGGGACCACGATGGCCCGGGACGACAGAACCATGAGATCTTGATTAGGTCTTTCATCCATCCCCCCACCATCCGCTTTAAGTGATAGATGGTGAAATTTCTATTTTAAATATAAAACCTTCAATTTTCCAACATCCTAGTCCATTGCTGCTACTACGTGCCAGATAACACGTATTCTCTACGTATTTGATTGACGACTAGCCTTAATCGAAAGTTCTCTCTCATTATCGGGAGGGGTAATTAACTATAGAGGCTTGCACCTATAGGAAACCAGAACTCATATCATAAAGTCCTCGCAAAATGAGGGCGAAATCTCTGAGTAGTGTCTTATATACAAACCCATCTGCCTTCCAAAATTTACCCCGGAACTTTATTCTGTTAAAACTCCCTCGCCGAAGAAAAAGCGATCAGCAGGCGGAGGCCGGGGCCGAATTTTCGGGTCCCACATTATTGCATCTTATTATCTAGCCCGTGCATTGACACAGAAAAAATGAAATGAAACTACTAAGTATGCATTTACAAGACTAAACATTACCAAGATTCTTGTGAAAACTAAATGATGCCATAGGAAAGTAAAGAAATGATTATAATACCCTTTTACAAAGAAAACAATTCTGTTGTGAGGACAGTCATCAAGAGAATCCCACTTCAGCTCCAAACGCCCAAGTTCTTCCCAACTGCCCTCCTGTTGTTGACGGAAAACTGTTGGCACTCAATTCTAGCCGCTGGAACCTCTTGCATCCACCAAATGTTAGCCATGGAGAATGGTACCGGAGTTTCCATTGATCAATTATGATACAATCTTGAACTCTGCTACAACGTCTCGAATAAAATTTCCTGTGGCTGTTTTTGTTTCTTACTGCAGGAATTCAGGTAGACAGCAACTAAATTGCTGAAATAGGATTCAAGAAAGCTATGGAGAAGGAATAGAAGCATTGGCGAGCGAGTGTGGTGAAATCCTAGAGTGCAAATACAACCTCCTCCCCTTTCTCTCCTCTCCAAACTTGGTGAATCAACCCCAGAACAGAGAACTCTCCATCCTAACTTAAGATAACTTGAAACTAATTCTTCGAAAAAAACTCCTTGCCGTAACGTAAGGCTTGCATATCTATCGACAAACATACCAAGGGCACTTAATTATTAAACTTCCCCTTTCTAATAAAATAGGGGAAAAAGAGATGTATGCATAATTTTTAATTTATAAAAAGGCTACCCTTCTAATAGTATGTTACACATTGCATGGGCAACAGAATGGTAGATTTTATACAGAACTTTTTGGCATTGAATTCTCAAGACATTTAAATTGTTGAATCCTCCAAGCATCATCTTTTGATTCTTTAAAGTACAAAAAGAAAAATTAAGCTAGTAAAAAATTGGGCTGATGGACCATTTGTTCAAGTCATAAAACTAGGTTTTCATAAGAGCTATTTTCATAATAGCTGGGCAATTAATAACCCAAATTAATCCAAACTATATTGACATAAAGTGATCTTTAACATTAAGAGATTGATGATTGAATTTCATCACTTCCCCGAGGTGTGAAGAATTCTCCTACAAAGAGTAAGCGTTGGTATTCCCCTACAAAGGTCCAAAGAATAATAGTGCAATTTACTAGGAAAAAAATCCTATAACCTCTTGTAGGTTGATATGTCTCTATTAGATTGATAGTAATTTCTCCTTATGTTACATGTAGAAGCGTTGGTGCTAGAAATAGAAAAGTTTTACAACTTGCATAAACTCCATCTATAGAAGCAACAATAACAAGTCCTAGAGCGTGAAGGTTCCTCAACTTGATAATAGGGTTGCATCGACTAAAGGAGAATTAATGTTAATGCTAAATAGATAGTTGCACAAACAGATTATATTCTTGTCTAATAATACAATAAAATTTCATTGCTTTGGTTGTTTCTTTTTTTTTTTCTGATAAATTTTTCTCGGGCAGCTTCATTATGTATAAAAACGTTTATTTAAAAAAAAAAAAACTTCCAATGCACGCAAATCTTCAACAAATTATCTAACATAATCATATAATGCATGTAAAGGTGGTATTTCTATGTTCAAGCTAGCCACAACCTCTAAATCAAAATAATAATTAAAAAAAAAAGTTTATTCAATTTTCGAGCTAAGTCACTATTTTTTTCAATTCGAGCTAAGTCACTTGATCTAAAAAATGATGTTTTTTAGGTCATTAAATAAGGTGTGTGTATATATTATATCTGTACACTTAGTGGTGTAGGATTATTTTTTGTTAGCGTAGATTGAACTGAGGTTGAACAAATGTTGACTAAGTGGCCCAGGTGAAACTATTTTAGTGGTGGCAAGCTAGTTAGTGTTATTTTTTTTAAAAGGATGACATCGCTAGGATTTTGTGATAAGCTTCATTTGTGATCTTAGGTTGAAAGAGTTGTATCTTTGCCTTGATTTTAGAACAATGATCGTTTACAATCATAGATGCTATTCTCCATGTCTCACTTTGAAAATTACTTCCAATAGTTAATTCAACTAATGATTTCATTAGTTGTTTGATGTCCTTGTCTAATATTTGTCAATTAATCAACTATTTTAGACTTATAATAGTTAGATAAGTATTTGTCTCTGAGCTTGGCTCTTATGTTACCTGAAGTTCCAATAGAACGGTCAACAAGATCATCTACATTGTGTTGGGCTTCTAATCAAAATTTGTATTAGCACTTAACGAGGATCGGTACAAGGCCCCTATCTTCAAAAAGTTTCACATAATACTTAGTTTAGCATACTTATATCTTGATGCCAGGATATATCTGTTGAGAATTTTCCCTGCAACTAAATCTGCCTCACTGTCCTGTACTATCATTTCTCTACCACACAGATATCTGCTGGTCCAGAAGCCCGTCAAGTAACAGGTCCTGCAAATCCAGCACAGATAAAAAACTTCGCTCTATGTCAACATCTGCAAGAAATCCATACTCGCATCTCCAGTATAACTGCTGCCCTCCCAACTGTTGCTGCTGATGTTCTCTCCCCATCGCTCGGTGTCATCTATGGAGTTGCTTGTGATTCAGTGACTTCCCTCTTTCAATCCATGCTTGACCGCCTCGAGTCCTGCATCCTTCAAATCCATGACCAGGACTTTGGATCCCATGGCATGGATGCATCAATGGACAACAATGCTTCTTCCTACATGGACGAGCTTCAAAAGTGCACTGTTCACTTCAGAAATGAGTTCCTATCGAAGCTTCTACCAGCTTCCGCAACCCGGTTTGAGACAATATGCACAAGTCTTGTCCACAGAATGGCTTCTCGCGTTCTGTTATCTTTTATAAGACATGCTGCTTTGATTAGGCCTCTATCTGAATCAGGCAAGCTTAGGATGGCAAGAGATATGGCTGAGCTTGAGTTGGCAGTTGGCCAGAACCTGTTTCCAGTAGAGCAACTGGGAGCTCCTTATCGAGCCCTTAGAGCCTTTCGTCCCATGATCTTCTTGGAGACTTCTCAGCTTCAGGGATCGCCATTGCTTAATGATCTGCCACCAAGTGTCATACTCCACCACCTTTATTCTCGAGGACCCGAGGATTTACAGTCACCCATGCAGAGAAACAAGCTCACACCTCTTCAATATTCTCTGTGGCTTGATTCACAAGGAGAAGATCAGGTATGGAAGGGCATTAAAGCAACTTTAGATGATTATGAAATAAAGGTTAGGAGTAGAGGAGAAAAGGAATTAAGTCCTGTTTATCCTCTTATGCTGCAAATTGGATCATCTATTTCAATGGGCAATTCATCTCAATAGTGATTTTTCTTATATTAGGCTTCTTGTTAATGCTGGAGAGTGGAGAGTGGAGAGTGAAGAATGAAGATTTTTTTTTTTGCTGTTTTTCTTAGTGTAGATAAACTTCATTACTTTCAGATTTTGGATAAGGTGTATAGCTATATGTTCCATTGATAGAAATAGTCTTCCCTGGACATTTATTCCCTATATAAAGTTTAAATGGGTAGTGTCATTTATTTTAGAGAAACTTGCACACCAAATTTAGATGGTTTTTGCTGTTATTTGTTTGCTTTATACTTTTTTGTTGATTCTCTTGTCTTCTTCATTATTTGTTTTCTATCATGGCCATGGAGTTTTGCATAGCGTCCGGAGAAGTCACAACTTGTAAATGGAAGTGTTAACAGTACAGTATTTTGTTACATTAGATGGTTAACCTGACACAATTCTTCTTTCCTAGATTTGTAATTTGAATCAATAGTAATTGTTGGGGTCCAATGTTATTAGGAGAAAATAGCAAGATTACTACATATGCAAGATTTAACCCTAGGGAGTAAAAAGAAGAGAGGCTATGGTTTAGATATTCTCTTACATAGGTTAGAGTTTATGGTGTGTTCAATTGACTACTTAGGCATTTAGTAGAGAGAATTTAAGGAGATTTTTAGTGGGATAGAGTTTTTGCAAGAAATATATGATTATGACTTCGTTTGAGACAGTTTTATTACTATTTCTCAAAACAGTTTTCTAGTACTAAAAAACTACTTTAGAAAGCAGTCCATTAGAGTGGAATTTTGGGCGACTTATGGATTAGGGGGGGTAACTTTGATGAGAACCCCAAATTATTAGGCGAGTTTGAAAAATGTGTAATCGAGTTCTATTGATGAATGGGTTTGTGGAGTAGATGAACTTGACAAAGAATTTATCTTTTAAGATAAAAAAGTTGTCGAAAATTCAGTCATTGTTTTGCTCGAATTGAAATTAATGAGTTGGGTTAGTTTGAGCCTAATTTAGACTAAGATCAGATTCAGATAGAATGATTTTGGGCTAATCTTGAGCTAATATTAGATTATTTTGAAGTCAAATTGTTCTAAATGCCATCAAACATTTTTTTTGTTTCTCTTGCTCGATGAGAGCTGTTTGGTTGCTACTTCTGGCCAGTTAATCACAACGAATTATCGTTAATCTTTCCCAATTATTTGGATTCAGCAATCAAGTTATTAATCAACTTGGGCTTCATTTGGGACAGCTTCTTTGCTGCTTTCTAAAACGACTTTTTAGCTCAAAAAATTTTTGAATTAGAAATTTTTGTATTAAAAAGCAATTTTATGAAGTAACAAAAAAGTTGTCCCTAACAACAACAAGAATCTTTTTTCTCCATTGTCTCCTATTAAAAGCCAAATTCTCATTTAAATCTAATAGAAAAATATTATTTCTAGTATTTTCTAACAAAGTCTTTTAGGTATACCTCTAAAGAAAGTTGTCCCAAACGAAGCCTTAGTCTTTATGATCTCTAAGAAATCTTTGCATCTTTTTTCTCCCATGAGTCAAGTGACTATCAATGAAAAACAAGAGAAAAGTAAGGGAAATTTGATTGTAGACACGAAGGACGTTTCCTCCTATTTATGCTAAGTTTAGTAAATGTAGGGTTTTGAGTGTACTTCTTTGTTTACTAATTCTCATTGTTAGATTATGGATTTTTATTGAAACTACTACTCTGGCATATTTTTTCTATTTCATTTTAAAAGTTTCAAATCTCTGGTTATGTGATTTAGCCTAAGCGGGCGTGACCCCTTGTTCGTTTTATTTCATTGTTTAAGCTGCTATTAGTTTCTTCATTTTTTATTCTAATCAAGAGTTGTGCAAATTATAATCAAAATCATTGCATCCTCACGTAGTCCTACATCACTTAATTATTTGGATTCAGCTATCAATTTATAAATCAACTTATGCTTCGTTTGGGACATCTTCTTTGCTACTTTCTAAAACGGTTTTCTAGTACAAAATTTTTTTGAATTAGAAATTTTTGTACTAAAAAACAGTTTTATGAAGTAGCAAGAAAATTGTCCCAAACGAAACCTTAGTTTTTATGATCTCTAAAAAATATTTACATCTTTTTCTCTCCCTTTAGTCAAGTGACTATAAATGAAAAACAAGAGAAAAGTAGGGGAAAATTTGATTTTTATGACTCATAATATATGTAATTGATTAAATATCAACACTTTATTTTTTTGAGCCAATTACCTGAAATTTTTATTTGGTCAAAACATCTCTATCATATAAAAGCATAAATCGGAAACCTCAGCTGAAGAAACCTAGTTTGAAAATTGCATGAACAATGCTCGAACATGCTTTGAATCATACCCTTTCGTTTTGTTCTTTTTATCTTTTATGGAATTGATTCGTTTGAGTTGATTTGTTGTATATGTAGATGTTCACTCTAGTTATATATGCAGAGAGGTATTGCAGTGTTGGGATACATATAAAGTTGGGACTTGATTGATAAAATTGTTAAAGAGTTTGATGCTTTCGATTTTTTTAGAAGGGTTAATGAAGGAAAAGAAGAAAAACTTCAGCTTCCTTTTGAGATTGCCTTTTTTATTGTTTCTTAAAGCAGCTTTTTAATAAAAAATTAAATTTTTATAATTTTTGAGCCATATGCTCATTTTATCAAGGAGATATTCTCATTTGCATGTTGAAGTTGAATTTGTTATAGTAGAAAGCAATTACAGAACATTCAGTTTGATTGTGAATTTGCTCATAGTAAAATATTGCTTCACATATCAATTTAAAATTGGAGTAATCAATTCTTGCAATTCATTGTATTTTATCAGAATATTTTCAAGTAGGAAAAGTTTTATTATTTAATAAACAATAATGTTTTCCAAAAAGTTTTAAAACTATATTTTAATTATAAATTTGGTTCCATACTCCTTAGTGAATCAGCTAAATTCAATAATTTTGTCCTATCTGATATTTAGCTTCAGTTTTCATTTATTATTATTATTATTATTCTTTTGAATTAGAATAAATTTAAAAAGTCCCAAAATAATCCTCATACTATTCGCGTAATGGCCAATTTAATCTCAAAGTATCATGTTGCTCCGATTTAACCCTCAACTATACAAAATTGATCCAAAATAATCCCTCATGTTATAATTGTGATATAAAATTGATCCCATTTTAGCCCCCCCAAATTTACAAAATTGATCCCAATTTAATTCCAAGGGAATCATTTCGGATCAATTTTATATAATCGAGAGACTACATGACAACAACGTTATACTATGAGATTAAAATGATTACATACGAATAGCCGATGGACTATTTTGAACCAAATGCATTTAGAGTGTAATCATTACAAAGGATAGCCAACAAACTTTAAGAGATTCTAATATTCAAATTTTTACAAGCATTGTAATGCAAATAATGGAGCAAAAATCCTAGAGAACACCTTCCAATCTCCTATAAGAAAAGGATAACATTCAACATTTAACTAGTTGCTAGAATGTCTGTAAAAACAGAGCATATATGATGATGACGATGATGATGATGATAACAAAATGCAAATGGTAATACCAAAGATAATTGCATAAAAAGATAATATTGTTGAATGATGGATATCAATGCATAATAATAATGTTACTGACATCACATACTATGAAAAGAATAACCAAGTCAGCAAATGTTTTGATTGTGAGCTTCATTAGATGGTAAGCCTAGTCATGATTTCAATGAAGGAAACTCATCAGCAAGTCTTCTCTCAAATGCCCGAAAGATCTCTCTAATAGCCTTCTTCACTTCACTGTCAGCAAACACAAATTCAATAGCATTTGCTCCTAGCTGAAGCATGTCTTTTTTGTCTAGTCCTGATAAGTCAAAGACAAATAGAAAAGCAGTAAGAACAACATATAAGCTGTTCATAGATATGAATCTACGAAGAAAAGAAGCCTACCGAAGGTCTCAGCAGCAAGGTAATACTCATTGGAAAGACTAGTGGAGAACAGGCCTGTATCATCAGTACATAAGACCAGTGGATGGTTGGCATTGTAAAGATTAGCTGAGAAAATTAGAAGGAAAAAGATAAATGAGTATGTAAAATCATAGCTTTCTTAGCATTAGTGTCACCACTTATTATCACCACTCAAGTGCTTTTAGTTGTTATGATATGTCTCTCCTATTAAAGTTTCATTTGGGACGATTTTCTTGTTGCTTCTTAAAGCAGCTTTTTATTATAAAATTTTAATTTTTGTAATAAAAAGCTGCTCTAAGAAGTAACAAAGAAGTTGTCCCAAACGAAGCTTAAGTTCCACATCAAATGTCTACTTGTATCCAAATTTTGGGTTTAAGGAGATTGACATGGCATTCACAAGTTCAACATTATTAGTAGTTAGTTGACGTTTAATCAGCACTGTGAGTCATGAAAATAAGACAGCAATAATGTTGCTTATATTAATCGTTCTCCACACCTTACTTTGGCGGGAACTTCATGTACTGTGTTCAAAACCTTAATAAGCATATGTTATTGTGTTTCTTCCGTCTACAAAAACAACACCAACAAACATTTATCCCATTGTGGGGTCGGCTACATCAATCCTTTTTCTCTATTGTATTTTATTAAGAATCAAATTCTCATCTAAATCTAATAAAGAAATGTCATTTCTATTGTGTCCTATTAACAATTAAATTCTATTCTAAATCTAATAAAGAAAGATTATTTCTAATATTTTCTAACCAAGTCTTTTTAGGTCTTCCTTTATCTTTCTTAACATAAGTCAAATTTAATACATCTACTTTCATAAATGGATTATCGGAAGGTCGTTGTTTTATGTGACTAGACCATCTAAGGCGACTCTCTCTAATCTTATCTTCCACTGAAGCTACTCCAACCTTTTCACGTATATGCTCATTTCGTATCGTGTCTCTAAGAGTAAGGCCCCTCATTCGCCTGAGCATCCTCATCTCTGCAACACGTAACTTAATATTATGCTTCTCTTTTAATGACCAACATTCTGCACCATAAAGCATTGCAGGTCTTACTACCATCTTATAGAATTTTTCCTTAAGTTTCAGAGGGGCTTTTCTATCACATAACAAGCCCAATGCATTCCTCTACTTCAACTATCCAACTTAAATTATATTAATAATATCCCTATCTATTTCACCATCACTTTGAACAATAGACCCAACATATCTAAAATGTGTGCTCTTATTAATGACTTGATCGCCCAAAGTCACATTCCCCACACTAGATCTATTATTACTAAAATTACACTCTATATATTCAATTTTAAATATAATCAAATGAAAGCCTTTAGACTTTAAGGTTGACCTCCATAATTCAAGTTTACCTTCAACTCCCTCTCTAGTCTTATCAACAAGAAGAATATTATAGGCAAAAAGCATACATCATGGCACAACCTCTTGCAAATGTCTAGTGAGAACATCCATGACTAAAGCAAAAACATATGGGCTTAAGGTTGATCCTTGATGTAATCCTACTAAAATAGGAAAATACTTGGTCAAACCACCTTGTGTTTGAACACAAGTAACAACTCCTACATACATATCCTTAATGACTTGAATATAAATATTATTAACCCCTTTCTTATGTAAAACTTTCCATAACACTTCTCTTGGAACTTTATCATAAGCTTTCTCTAAATCAATAAAAATCATGTGTAGATCCTCCTTATTCTCTCTATACTTCTCCATCAAACCTCTCAATAAATATATAGCTTCCATAGTAGACCTACTTGGCATGAATCCAAATTGATTTTGAGAAACATTAGTGCCATGCCACAACCAATGCTCCATAACTCTCCCATAGTTTTAAAGTATGCACATAAACTTAATTCATCTATAATTTGCACAATCTTGTGCAACACCTTTATTCTTAAAAGTAGGAATCAACACACTCATTCTCCACTCATCTGACATCTTTTTAGTCTTTAAAATAATATTAAAAAGTTTAGTAAGCTAAGAAATTCCTTCATCTCCTAAGTATTTCCACACATTTATTGGTTATCATCAGGTCCAATAACTTTTTCACACTTCATTTTCTTTAAAGCCTCCTTAACTTTGGTTTTACTAATACGCCTATAAAAACAAAAAAAAATTATTTTCATTTAAGCTACTAAGGTCACTAAAGTCAATTGAATTCTCATAGTCTTCATTGAAAAGTTTAGCAAAATATCTCATCCACCTTTGTTAGAATATATATCCTCTTCTAATAAAAAAAAATTGATCTTCATCCTTAATACACTTAAGTTGAACTAAATCCTTACTAATCATATCTCTTTGTTTAGCTAACTTATACATATATCTTTCGTCCTCCTTAGTTATTTAATCTATTATATAAATAATTAAAAGCTAAAATTTTTCTATAGCATATTATTTTCTTAGACTCCATATGAGCCTCTTTATAACATTTGCAATTATAAAAAATTTTATAGCTAAACCAATTTTTATAACAAATCTTATTTTATTTATTTTTTCTTACATATTTTGGTTCCACCTCCAATTATTTTTACTATTAGTAGTTTTTTTCTTTGATACTCTAAGTACATATTTTGCAACATTCTTAAATCACTAGTTATTTTTTCACACATAACATTATGTTCCTCATGCATAAACAAAATCTTAAGATCTAGAATATTAATCTCAAAAATATTTTTTTATGATATTTTTTAAATGCCCCAATCTAATCCTAAAATAATGATTTACTTTATTTTTTATTTTTTGTCACTTCATCTTAAAGTACAAAATTAATAAGCGATGTTAGGTACATAAACTTTCACTTGAATGACTTTATAATCTTTGCAATCTAAATAATCTATTTTTCTTATAAGAAAATAATCAATTTGAATTTTACTTTATCCATTCTTATAATGATGATATACTCATGTCTTTTCTTGAATAATATATTAACAATTACAAAATCATAAGTTAAAAAAAAATCTAATATGATCTCATCACCTTCATTAGTCGTTTCAAAATCATAGCCATCATAAATGCTTTTAAAACCATCTACCTCACTGTCAACATGTTCATTTAAATCTCCTCCAATAAATACTCTTTTTTCAAGAAGTATCTTTTGTATTATTTCGTCTAGGTCATTCCAAAATTTTAATTTTGAATACATATGCAAACATTCTTGAGGAGCATAAACACTTATAATATTAATAATCTTAGCATCAACAATAATCTTTAAAGTTATAATCTATCTCAAATTCTATTAATTTTTATAATATTATATTTCAAACTCTTATCTATAATCACACCTACACAATTTCTAGTACAACTCCGATCAGAATACCATAGTTTAAAAAATATTAAATGGTTATTCTGCTTCAAGCCAAAAAAATACTAAATGGTAATATCTATAGGAGTTCATTATTTGTTCCAAGTACATAAATATCATCCATGGAAAATATTGACCAAATTATAGAAAGACACATCTATTAGATTAAGGAAAAAAAGATCAAAGTGATCCCAATTAATTTGTTTGTATTTTTGTCCCAAACTATTCAAAATGTATAATTTAGTCCATTGACTCTTCAAACATAAGCAAAAATAATCTCACATTTAAAATCACAGTTTAATTTGATGGCATTGTCAACATGAAGTGGACGAATAAGGTGGAGATATAGGGGATTTTGGGATGCTTATGTATTTTCTTTTTTTTTTTTTTAATATTTCCATTCTAGAATCCTTAATTATCTGTCCAACCTACCAGGAGAAGGGAAAAGGTTGCGATGAGCAGCTCACCCGAGCCGCCAGGAGAACTCTAGCTGAACAGGATACCCAATCAACTTAATATCATGAAAGTGTAGCGAAAGAAGAGTACTGGACCAAAAACTGGATACAACAAGGTTTCCATTCCGGTTGAAGAAGACGTGAAACTGCTAAGTGGCTTTTTTTTTTTCAGCGCAAATGGAAAAAGCTGATGACAGCATGTAGAGGCAAATGAGAGGAGTAGCGGTGATGAAGATGTTGAAGATGATGATTATGAGTACAATGTATTAGATGATGCTGAGAAATTTCAGGATAATAATTATGAGATCTGACAGGATAACAATTTGTTTAATGATAATGTAGATCTTTTTTTTTTTTTAATTCATTGATACTCAACATATGCAGAAAATTGGACCAGACCCTAAACCCTAAACAAAAGTATAAGGTAAGCAGAAGATGACAGTTAGTAATAAAGAAAAGAAAAAAAGATGACAGTTAGTAAAGTTCACAAATTTTATAAAAATTTTAAGAAGAAAATGTATATTTTGAAGATATACTCATTTTTAACCTAATGCATGAACATAGACTAAAAACTTACAACCATGGGACTAATTTGTTTAAATTGATGATTTAAAGGACCAAATTGAAATTTTTGCATAGCCTGGGACTAAGGACATCTCCAACCGAAAATCCCATTTTTTCACTCCAAAATGCAGTGAAACTCAAAAATGTCGTGATTCACCTCCAATCAAACTCCATTTTGCGCTCTTCAGCGAAGGTAATCGTCTTTCTCCTCTTTTGCGCATTTTTTCGGCAAATCCGATTGAGATAGAAAAATCACGTAGGTGAACAGCGCAACGCCAATATTGGCGTCGCATTGTTCACCCGCAAACAAATAGTGAAATATTTGACGTTCAAACAACGCCATATGGATGTTTGACGTTCGGTTGGAGATGCCCTAAAATGACTCCCTGCAAATAATCTAAAGTTCATTTTAATATTTTTCTCTTTAGATTAATATTGCATAAGCAAACCATTAAGAGATGAGAAAATACATCTTTCCATCATAAAGATGCATCTTGTTTTTTAATTAGTAATCCCAAATCATAAAGTAAAAGAGGACAAACCAAAATGATGAACATGTATCGACGAGAGACGTTCGGTCCTAAGATTGGATGTTAGACATATCTCAACCTGCATGCATAAATTGAAAATTTAAACAAAATGCAAAGTATCATTAGAAAGGCTTTGAGTTACAAAAGCAATAGAGAACATACAAAGCGAAGTTAGGAGAAATATACTGACTGGGATTTGTGATAATCTAGCCTTTTCCCAGTCATCCTCATCAAGAAAGCAAGCATGACCAATTCTATCAGGAGAAAAATTCAACATTGCTTGGATTTCCATCTTGTTAGATACCTAGAACCACTAAGTTGTCACACTAAATCAGTTAGTCAACCGATTGAGACTTCAAAAGAAAAAAAAAAAAAAAAAAAACAGGAAATGGTGAAATAGCTATATGAGAATCTTTCCAAAACTCGATTGCACCTCTCCACAATGAAGAGTAACAGGAAGGCCCTGCTCTTTAGCATACTTCAAAGCTGGCAGAAAAGTATCCCTACATGGCAGTTATAAAGTGGAAAGTCATATAACAATTACAAGACGCTTTTCTAAGTTCTGCAAGTAACGAACATACAAAATTATACCATTCCCCAACAACAGGATTGCCAGAAAGATCAATGCCAACCACCCCAAACTCTCTCATTTCTAAAGCCAAACAAACCTGCAAGATGGAAAACTAAAAAATTGAAAGGTGCTAGTTAATGCAGTTACAGACACTGCGGTTCTGTGTGGTATAATTTTTGTGTTGCCTACTTCTGCATCCTCGAAAAATAGAAGTTATTTTGAGGTGATTGATGTAATAGCTGTGAGAAAAAATTCAATTGCATGAGAACTAAAAAGCTTCTTTCTTTGAGAGAAACTTTAGGTAGCTTCCAAAAAAATTCCTTCTATGAATTTTTGCTTGTTCATTTAAATGTCATGATTATTCGACAAATTTTACGCTAGCTGTCGACTACCTAACAAAACCCTCCACTTTTCTTATCCAGTGCTTGGGACCTGGTAACAACAGTGTTTGGTGGTCCTATCGGGACACGAAACACTGATGATATTCTAATAGAGGTGTGAAAATACTTAGAAAATGAAGGAATTTTTTGGTTTACAAAACTTTTCGATATTATTTTGAAGACTAAAAAGATGTCAGATGAGTGTAGAAGAAGTGTGATAATTTATATTTTTAAGAATAAATGTGAGACATAAGAGTGTGTGAATCATAGAGTAATTAAGTTAATGTGTCATACTTTAAAACTATGGGGGAGAGTTTTTCAGCATATGTTACGACGTGATACTAATATTTTTTAATATCAATTTAGATTCATGATGGGCATGTCTACTATGGAAGCTATACATTTATTGAGAGGTTTGATAGATAATTATAGAGATAATAAAGAGGATCTACATATGATATTTATTGATTTAGAGAAAGCATATGATAAGTTCCAAGAGAAGTGCTCTGGAGAGTTCTAGAAGAGAAATGAGTTAATAATGTTTATATTTAAATCATTAAAGATATGTATATAGAGAGTTGTTACTTGTGTTCAAATACAGTTTGACCAAGTATTTTCCTATTTCAATTGGATTACTTACATCAGGATCAGCGTTAGTCATGGATGTTCTTTTTAGACATTTACAAGAGGATTTACCCTGGTGTATGCTTTTTGCTTATGATATATTCTTCTTGTTGATAAGACTAGGGAGGGAGTTGAAGATAAACTTGAATTATGAAGGTCAACCTTAGAGTCTAAAAATTTTCATTTGGGTGGATCTAAAATCGAATACATGGAGTGTAATTTTAATAGTAATAGATCTAATGGGTGGATGTGACTTTGGGCGATCAAGTCATTAATAAGAGTACATGTTTTAGATGCCTTGGATCTATTTTTCAAAGTGATGGTGAAATAAATGGGATATTATTAGTAGAATTCAAGTTGAATGGTTGAAGTGAAAAAATGCATTGAACCTTTGTGTGATAGAAAATTACCCCTCAAACTTAAAGGAACATTCTATAAGATGGTAGTGAGACTTGCACTGCTTTATAGCATAGAATGATGGCAATTAAAACATAAGTTAAGTGTTGTAAAGATGAGAATGCTCAAGTGGATAAGTGACTTCACTCTTAGAGACAGAATGTGAATTGAGTATGTACGTGAAAAGGTTGGAGTAGCTCCAGTGGCAGATAAGATTAAAGAGAATCTCCTTAGATGGATTGGACGCATAAAACGTCGGCCTTCTGATGACTCGATTAGGAGAGTAGATGTATTGGATTTGACCTATGTTAAGAAAGATAGAGGTAGACTTAAAAAGATTTGGCTATAAAATATTAGGAAATATTTTTTTAATTAAATTTAAATGAGAATTAGACTCTTGACAGAACACAATGGAGAAAAATGATTCATATAGCCGACCCCGCGTAGCGGGATCAAGGCTTGATGTTTTTGTTATTGTTGCATCTAACTAAATTAATTATGTACTAATAAAGATTGGAAATTTATATTAAAGCAATTTAGAATTCAAAATATATATCCATTTCATTCGTTCTATCAACTCATATTAAAGTCATAATTGACTTTAACCGAACATTCACAACTAACTTTACCCAAAAAAAACATCCGAATTACTCGACAGTACAACACATCACAGCACTATAGCACAGCATAACACAACAAAAGTTAACAATACCATATGGAGCCTGAGCCAAGTTGAAAAATGTTCATGTTGTGACAATGTTGGTGAACATTATTGCTTCCAAGTTTAGAGGTGTGTGTCTGCACTATTCTGAAGGTGTTACTCATCCCTACCTTTAGCCTTCCATAGAAAATAAAGATAAATTCACAAGAGATGTAACAGTTAAAACAAAAGGTTCAAGGCATCGAAGGGGGCATCACTTCCTAGCCAATGCATTTTAAGCACATACAACCAAAAAAAATGAAATTAACTCTGCTTAACATACCGTCTCCATAGCTGCAGCCGTCGTTTCACGGCGGTCAATACTCAGAAGTAAGCGAACATATATCTTTTTCTTTTCCGTACAAGTTGTACAGCTTTTTTGCATGGATTCACAGAAGCTTTCTGTCTTTCCATTCAAGTTAATGAAAGAAGCATCCACAGTGTCAACAGATCTAAGGCCATTGATAACTGCCTTCATATAAGAACGCTTTGTCATACCCTTTGCTTCATTGTTCTGCATTTAAGCTGAATCAATACATTGTAAAAAATCCAAGTATTTTTTTTTCTTCCAAAATAAAAAACCTCTATATAATGTACCTTAGGTGTTGTCCTTAGTTCCAAATAAACAACTTCTTCAGCCGCAAAATCTTCAACAACCTATTTAAAGAAACTGATTTCAGCCAGTTATGTAAGAAAAGGTTGTAAGGGATACTGAACTGAACATACTTCCTTTGTGATCCTTGAAATTGTTTCATGGTCAGTTGCAAGTATGTGGAACAAATCAAAAAGCTGGAAACACTCCGTCAGGGATCGGCCAACTTCAGCAATATTAAGTAGAACACACGGATTAGTACTGTTAATAAAGGTAGAAATCATAGCCATATTCTCATCTCAATTTTTCCATAAAGAATAATTTCTTGTTAAAAGTGCTTGAATACACTTGCAGTTCTTTAGACAATGTCAAATTCTGGGTTAAACCATGTGCCACTTCTGCTATCTAAAGATAAGGCCAGATATTTAATTGTATTTAATCAAAGTGAGAACATATAATAAGGATGTTTAGTTTGTTAGAGAACATACATGTTTCAGTTTATGAAATAATCATGATTTATAAAATGTCCTGACAAAGAAATCAATGCAATTTACTTTCGAGAAAAAAAAATTTGAAGTGGATTCTATTTATTTATTTATTTATTTTTTCACATTTATGTCAATTATGGAAAACTCACACACACATTACGTAAGCAAGACTCAAACTCAAAACCTCTTGATTGATAGCCAAAGCTCCTAACCAACAAACCAAAATAAGCTACATGTTTCTATTTAAATTCTTTACTAAACTAATTCTGAAAACTAACATAAGATATATAAAGACAATTTTAAATTAGTAGTATGTCTTTTAAAAGAAGAAAAAAGTATTTAAATATAAATTACAAAGAGTTCAAATGATGAAAACATGCAGACATACATTTCCGGATCACATGCTCTACATCAGCAAAAATGATTACACCCTTTTCACCGAGCAGTTTAGCAAGCTCCCTGTTGATTTGCAGAATGATTAGTGAGTGAGTTTTCCTAAGAAATCTTTTTATGAAAAAGAACGATAAGCGGATTGATAAGTTCTACAAACAAAAACTTTGCAGAATCCTAATTAACTCTTCAGATCAGGGCAATAACAATCAACAAGAAATTATAAAAGCAAGTGTATATCCAACTTATAAATAAATTCACTAAAAAGGACAGCTTACAAATCAAATGGATTAAAGTAAAGTAGGCCATGCCAGGAAAGTAAGAAGCTATTAAATGTGAATTTTCTTTTACTAAGTAATCAAATGAACAAAATCTAGCCTTACTTTGTAGCCATATAAAAATAATAATGAAGCCAATTATGAAAAGATACTAAAGTGGGTTCCACCTAAAAAGGAAAAAGGGGTAAATATTCAATGCACTTGGAAAGATCAAACAAACTCATAATTTGGTGATTAGACCAGCTACAATACAATGAGCTTTCCAACAACAACCAACACCCTTTGGGCCTTTAAGAAGTGAAGAGTGGCAAATAGACAACAAAGACTAGAAAAGGCAACTAGTGATTTACTAGTTTTAATCCTTTCGGGGAGGGAAGTTTGAGTGTCTAAACACAATTTTAATAAAAGAGGGATTAGATCGCGATATCTTGGCATGTATTTACCTACTAGGCTAGTTGGCACACACTTTAGCTCACCCTAGCACTATGGTTGAGAGCTTCAGCTCCAACCATAGAGATCGGGGATTCAAAACATACAAATATGAGTGTGTAACTTTTTTAAATAAATTCATTCAAAAGTTCCAAAAAATATATATATAATTATCCATCTAACTTGCTGGGTCCCACAAAAAAAAAACAACTTTTTTTTTTCTTTTGGGGTGGGGGGGGGGGGGGGGGGGGGGGGGGGAGGTGCCGCTACAATTGTTCTCCACACTCCAACATCCTCCAGGATAAGGAAACAAATCATAATTCTGATAAAACTTAAAACTTCACATATCAGATCAAATTATCAGAAAACTTCAGTTGAAACCTTGGTTGTTTCTGATTTTGATCTCAGCTGTGAGTAGAGTAGATCAAATGGCAATACTTCAACCATAATATTCAAGAATATTATTTGTAACTCATGATCGATTTAATCCACAATTGCTCACATAATTTTTTGTTAACCAGTTAATTCATCATTGGCAATAGGAATATGCCTGATAAGCATAGTCAAATCTGCGCTTAGTGTGGGGATTAGCGCTTGATAAGCATATTAATCAATCCTCTCATAACTCAAGCTTATCATGTTTATGCCAAACCCAAAAACAGTATTAAATTTCATTCAATATTCCCCCAACCAAACTAGCTTGCTTTGCATCTTAAGATTAATTAAGTCTAGCAAAACAAACCCTATAAAGAGATATTCCAGTGATAAAGGATTTAGAATATATGAGTTAGATTAAAAGAAGGAAACTGAAATCCGTGCTCAAAGAGAATCCAAAGCATTGATTACAGGAAAACCTATAAAAGCAAGAACTTCTAAACACTAAAATCGAGCTAATAAGTTATAATATTTAACAGGTTGGAGAAACCTAACTTCAATTAAGAGAAAAATAACAAACTTTCGCAAAAATCAAACAATAAAAGGAAAGAGATGGAGAAGCACAGAAGCGTGGAGTCTCGGATGCAGCCATTGAGGTGAGCGTGGAGCTCTATCTTGGGAATTGCACGGCACCACTCCTTCATTTCCGCCAAGTTGGTGCATTTCTCCATCACTGGCCGCTCTCGTATACTCGCACGCTGATCCTCACTCGAACAAAAATCTATGTTTTCAAGGTAGGGATTGAAATGAAGGCTGCATTATTATATACTGCGGCGCCGTGAGTTTTCAAATTTGGAATGTCTGGTTTGAGATTCCTTTACTAAGGAAATCCAATCAATTTAAAAGTTAAAAAAGGTGTGTTTTTGCAGCGAAATACGGTGGAAAGATGCGACTTTTGGTCCATATCGATACATCCAATTAATTTTGATCCAAGTTTTCATCCACCAATCCCATTGTAGTATGATTATTTGATATGCTATGCTAATATGTTAGTTAGGGTTTGGAACTTTGGATGTGACCAATTCCTTTTTGGGGCTGCATAGACCTATTAGGTATAAAATAGCATTATTTTACTAACCTTACTTTTATCATCCTATTTCTTTTTTAAGGAAAGATAAATGACAAAGAAAAATTTTGGCCAAACATATAGGCATGTATTCCATCATTAATGATTTCTTTAGTAAAATGACAATTTCTTTGGTGGTTGAAATATGACTTTTGTGTTCCTTGTGAGGTCTCCATTAATTTTCATGGGTTAGATTAATTGGCTTATTAGGCTTTGGAGCTAAAGTAAGTGATATGTCGTACTAAATTTTTTTGTGTGCACCTGATATGAAAATATGCTTGATCACTGTGAATCTTGACGCATTATTTTGTATTGAAATTTTTTGAAATTATTTCAAAATAAAAAGAACTCTGATTTCAATGAAATTGTCGTCGAATTGAATGCCTTGACAAGATGAATCAAACGATAATGAATGTGACACTATATAAACCCCAATTAAGCATTTGAAGTATATTTAAAAATTTTGAGGTGTTAATTAAATGGTCAAATTATCTCCAAATCTTGATTGCTTGTAATCAAATCAAGTAACAAGTTAATTCCAACGAGCCTAAGTTTACTTAATTCTAAGCTCATTATGGCAGCTAAATAATGAATAAATAATTTATTATCAAATGATTCAATAAAGATCAATAGGTTGAATGTTATGAAATATTTGATCAAAATGTCACTACATAAATCCTTCTCGGAATGAAGAGGGGAGAACTTGAGCTTGAAAATAGCATAAAGATATAAATATATTTAAAGCTCTACATGACATTTGTCAATGATGATCATCATTAAACGCCATGTCATCCAACTCACATTGCCTAAATGTTGTTGCCCAAAAATCATTGCCCAGTCACCATCATCTGATCGTCATCTCCTAATTGTTGCCACTCGAATGTTATCATTCAACCGTCGTCTCATGACTTTCATCATTTAACCAATGTCACGTGACTTATATATTTTATAATAATAGTTTCACTATCATATGGTTTTTCTTAGATATTCATCACTTGGTTATTGTCATCTCATTACCATCTTCTAATTGTCATCATCTGATTGTTATCGCTTGACCACAATTACTTAATCGCTATCATTCAACCACCATTGCCAGACCAACATCATCCAATTGTTGTCAATATTCATCTTTATGTGTATAATTTATTTATGTCAATGCCTACTTCAATAAGAGCCTTCACGATTAATTCTGATACATAAGTATATGTTTCGGAGACTCTAACTCAATATATGTCCGAAAGGATGTCCTAGTGACCTATGGCTTGCTACCTATTTTGATTAAATTGGATCTTGCACCTTCTGAAATTTTGATATGCATGTGCTACAATGCTAATCATACATACACAAGTAAGAATTGTATGTATATCAGTATATCTATAATCTATATTTTGTAAAGCATAGCAATATATTGATTACACACATGAATATTAATACAATAATGATCAACATATTTTGATATCTATGATTTGAATAATTATTTCAGGTTGATGACATAAATCCTATTGAGTTTAATATCTCAAAATAAATTTTGCATATGATTTTTGAATTAATTTGTAGAACATAACATGCATTGAAGATAAGAAAATTCTTAAGATTTTTTTTTTTAATGTACTCTTTCATTTTTATGATATGAGACATCTCAAATTCTAAGTATTTTTGCAATATCTTTATGTTTGTAAGAACTATTTAAAATTTATATTATTATATATCTTATGTTTATTGCTCGAGTGCGTATCTTTGAAATGTTCATATAACTCAATTTTATGTGCAACTATGATCAGAAGTAAAAATAATAAGTAGCAATTATTTTGTATTTATTTAGTGGGTCGTGAAATCATAAATCAAGGGTGGAAGTTAAATCAGTGGCCACTTTTGTACTTAGGCTTCAATTATGACACATTTCTTAATGCTTTTTTAAAGCAACTTTTTAGTACATAAATTTTTTGAATTAAAAATTTTGTACTAAAAACTGCTTTAAAAGCAATAAGAAAGTTGTCCCAAACAAAACCTTACTAGGGCTCACAAAAGGCTTTTTGCTCTAGTATATACTTTAAGCATAGTCGAAAGCTTGATTGTAGGCCATTAAGGATGGCGTAGTATTTACATTAATCATAATAGTGTTATGATGGCCACAAATGCATATAAGTAATACACACCCAAATATCCTTTGGCCGAATTCAAATTAAGCTAGCCCAATTTAGGATATCTCAGTTAGGCAAACTCACCAAAGATGAAGAAATCACCAACTTGCCCTCACTAAAAATATATAACTCACTAACTCTCCATTCTCCAACAGATAAGAAACTCATCAACGGATCACTTACATTTTATAATAATGCCAAACTCTTGCTTGAGCCTACAAAGTAGGTTGTCTGAGGGAAGTTATGATCATAAGATTAGTTGTACTCAAATCCTATACTTGTTGATAATTCTAATTAGCATTCTCATCCTCTCTCTATATCTCTTTCTATCATACTTTTTCTCTAATTTAATAATAGCATTGTGGTGAAGTCCAAGAGTTGCCCATGGATAAATTTGGATATGATATCCTTAAAAATGTGATGAGGATGAATTTGCAACAATCTAATAGTTATGAAAGTAATTTTGAAATGAAAAATATGAAAATTCTGAAATGGAGCATTGCAGTGTTGAATATTTTGGTGCTCCAACATCCTAATATCGAGAAAATTTGAAAATAATTCAATACGCCAACACCAATATTTTGAATGCGGTGGCACCATGAACTGACATGTGGCGCTATGATGTTGAGCGTCGTAGCACTATGTCACAAACTGTAATATCTCAAACTCTTAACTACCGATATATTATCCGTTTTGGCATAAGAGCCTTACAGTTTTGTCATGTTGGTGTAAATTCCTAGCAAGTCACCCATCCAAGAATTGATCTAGGATGAGCACGCTTAACTGCGGAGTTTCTAATGGAAATTTCAATCATTACATCAAAAGGTGCCTCAATGATTAAGAGTTAGATTTTTTTACTTAAGGGGTTTCATAATATCCCCCAATTAAGTAACTGACGTCCTTCTCGGCATCTGTATCCCATAATCATCTACGAATAAGATAGGACTCTAGAGGTGGCCCCTACAAGTTCAAGTGGTGGCTCCCATCATGTAGCATTTTATCCCATACAAGATTTAAGAGGAGCCTTCCATGGCGTAGCACGTTGTCTTGTATGACACTTAGATCCCATCTCTCGGATGGTGTGTTGCTATGATATCATTTGTGATACATCATAATCTAAATTGAAAAAATTATTCTTATATTTTAATAAATAATAACCATATATATCTAATATCATCTATCAGTAATAAGCAGTAACATAGATTGTTTAATTCAAAATATCAATGTGTACATCTATATTATATTATTATAAATATATTAATCCACTATTAAACTTTATTAAAATGTTTGTTTTTTCTTCATTTGGCTGAAATAGAAAAACTATTTCAGAGGCTTAGAGAGAACTTTGAGGATAGAAAAAAATAAACATAGAATTTGGAGGTCGCGGAGTGATTTTCGTCTGTTGACGCAATTGAGAGATTTGTTGGTCTCGTTGTAATAAAACTTTACCCTATTTCTGTTTTTAATGATTTTGAGTTTTTATATTTTTTTGAATTTGTATTTTTGTTATCGAAAAATGTAAATAATTTTGTATTGACAAAATCTTCACCGTGTAACTTTTCTATGTTATAAATATTGAAATTATAAACGTTTTGAATATTTATTTAAGATTTTCACCAATGATTTTGAAAATACAATAATTTTTACCAACTCAAAAAATCATTTTGACGAAGTTTAAATAAAGCTTTATAATATTATTTTATGTAATATTTGATAATTTGATTAAATTATAAAAATATAAATTTTTGCTCAATATGATTTTTATTATCTACCATTATGATATTTTAATCTTTTCTGAATTAAGCTCAATTATACATTATTTAGTGCAATACATTGAAAAATGGATGTGAATATGTGATTGAGATTACTGTTATAATCTGGTTACGATAATGTATGTGTAAAAGGCAAGTAAAGACTAGTTGATTGGTTGGTTGAAGATTGATTGACCTATACAGGATGGTGGGACGATGTGCTTTTCTTTAAATATTATGGTTTAATGTTATCCTCTTCTAATTCACATAATATTGATTGAGAGTTACAATGAGATGATTACTGTGCCAACGGACAAAGAGTGACGACTCTGCTTACTGAGCCAACAATTTACTGATATTTATACAATACTAAAAAATACTGTGATAGCTAGGACTTCTTACTTGTTTAGCGTGACTATTGAAATGCATGTTTTTGAAAAATTATTCTTATTATTGTAATGATTTATTGTTAATGCATAGATTTATTGTCATTGCATTATTCTACTACTCCTTCTATTGGATTACAATTATTACTGAAATAGATATTGATACTATTTGATACCACTGATATATTATATAATAAACATGTGACATGTTGAACATGTAAAATATTAATTTGATATTGATATAGAATAATTATATAATATGTACGTGCACATTCCTATATGATTTTACTATATTAGTTTGATTTATATCATTTTTAGTGATGTTTTGATTTGATACTTTATTTGATTTTTTTACTGATTAGTATTATATATATGACGTTGCTTTATAAATTTGGCACTCTTACTATATTATTGCTTTACAGGGTTTTATATTATATTATTTTATTATTTATAGATTATACTACTACTATATTTGAACTTTATTATTTATATATTAATTCAATGATCATGTGAATGTAATTGTTATGATTTGATTGTTGGCATGTATATTATTTTTTTATCGTACTTTGAATTCAATTATAGGTTTTTGTGACCTATTAGACTTTTTAGCTCACTATCTATGGTTAAAGGATTTTAGGTCAGGGCAGGGGAGTAGGAGTGTGAGGCTGGTCAGGATTCTTCAATTTTTTTTAAATTTTTTTTTGTACTTAGGGCAAAATAGTTATGATATGATTGTGTAGATCTTCAATAATATATATAATTTTTGAAATAAATATATATGTGTATATTGATGTTTTAAATTATAGAATCTATTTTATTATTTATTAGTGACATATGATATAGATTTATTAGTGATATATGATATAATTCTAAGCACTAAAGTCTCAACCCTCATTTCTTTTAGCTTGCTAGGAAGGAGCTAAAGAAGATAGGGAAAGGGAGAGGAGAAGAGAGGCAAGAGAGAGAAAGTCAGGTTTTGGTCTTTTTTATTTGTTTCTTCAATTGGAAAATAATCTTCTGATCGTAGTAAGTAACCTAAAACCAACTTTTATTTTCAATGATTTCGAATCTACTGGTTTAATTCTCTCAAAAAATGATAAAAAAATATTTTCTCCTGATTTATCATGCGTGCACTATATAACTTTTTATATATGATAGATATGATTTGTATACATTTTGACTATAATATTATTAAATTTCACAAGGTAAAATGATAGTTATGATTTTTTAAAATTATAGACTTTATACATATTTTTTGTATTTTATAGACTCTTGCATTTCATATTGCATTTCATATGTTAAAGATATATTGATACTATTGATTCAAGATAAAGGTTGAATTTGCATGTAAGCAAAGGAGGCTAGCTGTTAACACTATAATTAATACGTGTTGACTCTTAAAATATAATATTCTATGTAGGAGAGTGGTTCGTTCGACATGCTTTTCATAAAATAAAAATTTTATGGTGGGGTCATAATTGTAGATTGTAATTGATTGACTGAATTATGCCTGATACGTCATCACAAAATTAGCTTGATCAGGCACGAATCTCGAGGCAAAAGCTAGTTGGAAACTTCAAAAATTAATTTTGGGGGCACCCAAACTCCGATTTCAGCGAGCTTACAATCAAACTGAGCGTCTCGGAAATACGAACTTAATGACACCAAGATCAACCCAATCCGAGCCCAAATGAGTCCGAATCAAGGGCTCAAAGAGCTGTTGGAAGGTTCAAACCACAATTTGAGTTACTAAACAATCTCTGATTTTGACGAGCTTATACTCGAATCAAACGGCTCGACGAGATGAATCCAATGAGCCCAAGATCTTCAAATGCCCAACAAACAGTGCATGATCAAAGGATTCGATATCGGTCGTCCATTCAAAATACTCCCAATTCGCCCCTGATCTCACGCCTATTTACGGGCTATGCCACTCCAGAAAAACTATAAATAGAGCCCTCATTCTACACCAAAGGGACTGAAGTGAAGAGAGATAAGAAGAAGAGAAGAAGGAGGAGAAGGAAGAAGCTCCTCCTCGACTACCGCCGGAGCTCTTCTTGCCGCCTGAAGACGCCGGAACTCTGCCTGATTTTCGGGAAACGCCGGGAATTTGCAGAACTTTATAACTTTGTGAGAAGTTGATTGTAAATTGATCGTCTTGATTTGTAAGATGGATCAACCCATGTACTTCAAACAAATACTAGTGGAACTTTGCAACTGGGCGAGGCCCCGTGGTTTTTTCCCTCTTTCGGGTTTTCCATGTAAAAACCCTGATGTTCATTTTTCTTTTCTGTTTGTGTGCAGAATACTAGTGCAACTCTAGGATGTAAATTTATAAACTCTACCGCAGTGTATATTATAGCACGCAATAGTTTGGCACCGTCTGTGGGAAACACTATCCCACAACTTCAAGTATTGCTACAATGGTCAACAGGCGTAGCACTCGCATCATTGGAGCCTCCCGCTCCAACTCCCACCAATCGAGAAATCTATCTGCAAATCACAGACGCCCGATGTCTGCCTCTTTTCATCATGGGGGGCATAATGCTGCCGGAGAAGGGATATCGGGACCTTCTTTAGAAGAAAGAATCCGGAAGATGGAAGAATCTCAGAACGAGATCCTTCAACTCCTGCGAGATGATCACAGCCGACATTGGAGGAGATCCTTCTCCCTCGGGATCCACCAAGGGTTGAAGATGTTCGATTCGAGCATCGTCTTCCTCTACTTAGGAGACATCCTCAATTACGATAGGAAGATGAACTTGCCGACACAGCGAGTTCAACACATCCTTCCCCCTCGACTCGGCAGCCTCGCATTCTTTCGAATCTCCCAGAAGGCTCTGCCCAACCACACATTGCGGAACTCCCTCATAATGTCCTACATCGTGAGCTGCGAAGATTGGTACGGGAAGAGTTCACCTGAGTAGATGTGAGGCATGCTCTCCGACAGAGGAACTTCGAGGAGTCATCACCTCTAACTGAAGCCATTCTTCAGCACCCCATTCCGGTCAGATTCAAAGTGTCAAACGTTGAGTCCTACGACGGTATGACCGACCCATATGAGCATATTGACTACTATAAAACCAGCATGTATATTCAACGAGCATCAGACGCGCTCCTCTGTCAGGTCTTTCCCGCCACCCTTAAAGGACAGGCACGAACGTGGTTATATTCGCTTCCACCTGGAACGATCCCCTCTTTTGTCAAATTGGCCAAAGTATTCGTCGAACAATTTGTGGCCAATCGAAGAATTGCTAAGGATTCTTCCCACCTCTCCGAGATCCGCCAAAATGAGGGAGAATCGTTGAAGGAGTATTTTCAGCGATTTTCCACTGAAGCACGACATATTCCAAGAGTAGACCCTGAATTACTCAGAGGGGTCTTTCTTGGAGGCCTTTGTTCTGGACCCTTCTATTCGACCCTTATGCGAGACACCGTCCATTCATACGCTGACTTGATCCATCGCGTGGAGGCACAAATCTCTGCAGATCACAGGAAGCAGTTTGAGCAAATCAGCGGGAAGCGCATAGGTGCACTTGGGATGGATAATTCTTTCTCATAGCAGAAAAAACATGGGAAGAATAATCTACCTCATAGGTCTTCGTCACTACGATGGGAATCCCGATAGGAGAAGGAGTATACCCCACTCAATACGTCTCGAACAAATGTATTGATGGCCGTTCGAGATCAAGATACATTAAAATGGCCAAATCCTTTGAAGTCGAACACAGGAAATTCAGATCAGTACTGTCACTTTCATTGTAGACGTGGTCATACTACCGAAGCCTGCAAGCAACTCAAGGATGAGATTGAAAGGCTTATCCGCCAGGGCTACCTTCGACAATTTAATCAAGATTCACCTACCAGAGAGGAAACTCGTCCCGCTGGGGGGCAAAGTCAACAACAAAGATAACCATTGAATACTATTCAAATGGTTGGAGAGATCAAATGATCATGCACTTAGCGGATTTGTATTAGCAATTCTACTTGTCTTGTTGTCCCTTTTTATGTTGAGTATGATACCACTTTGATATCTCTACTGTATTCTTCCAAGTTAAATGTTATTGTATTATCATCGTACGTAGATCTTGTGTGTTGAGTACTTTGTAATTTATAAGTCATACTAGGGAACTATTGTACTATCTTACGTAATGTAGTAATAGAATGTTCATGTTGTTGTGATATGATTTTTTCTCTTATGAAAGATAAGAAAAAACTTCTCAAACTCTTTCTCCGTGATTCAAGAAAAACACAATCCATATTGTATTTCAATCACCGGATGATCAATCCCAGGGGGATTTGATCCGACCTCATCCACACAGGTTAACGTCGTCGAGCAGGGCTCCGACATATAACCTCGGATAGGTCTTACATCCTTGGTCGATTCTTTCGACCTCTTCCACACAGTTTAATGTCGTCGAGCAAAGACTTCGACATACAACCTCAGATAGGTCTTACATCCTTGGTGGATTCTCCCGACCTCATCCACACAGTTAACGTCGTCGAGCAAAGGCTCCGACATATAATCTCGGATAGTTCTTACATCCTTGGTGGATTCTCGTGACCTCATCCACACAGGTTAACGTCGTCGAGCAGAGCTCCGACATACAACCTCGGATAGGTCTTACATCCTTGGTGGATTCTATCGACCTCTTCCACACAGGTTAATGTCATCGAAACAAATGTTCTGACATACAACCTCATATAGGTCTTACATCCTTGGTGGATTCTCCTGACCTCATCCACACAGGTTAACGTCGTCGAGCAGGGCTCCGACATATAACCTTGGATAGGTCTTACATCCTTGGTGAATTCTCTCGACCTCTTCCACACATAGGTTAATGTCATCGAACAAATATTCTGACATACAACCTCGGATAGGTCTTACATCCTTGGTGGATTATCCTGACCTCATCCACACAGGTTAACGTCGTCGAGCAGGACTTCGACATACAATCTCAGATAGGTCTTACATCCTTGGCGGATTCTCTCGACCTCTTCCACACAGGTTAATGTCATCGAATAAATGTTCTGAAATACAACCTCGGATAGAATTCTACCCGATGTTGAACTTCTACCCGACGTCAGACTTCTCCCTGTCGTCGGACTTCTGCTTGTCAGCGGACTCTTACTCATCGTCGAACTTATGCTCGTCGATGAACTTTCGTCAGTCTTCTACCCGATGTTGAACTTCTACCCGACGTCAGTACTTCTTCCTTGTCGTCGGACTTCTGCTCGTCAGCAGACTTCTACTCGTAGTCGGACTTTTGCTCGTCGACGAACTTTCGTCGGTCTTCTACCTGACGTTGAACTTCTTCCCGACGTCGGACTTCTCTATGTCGTCGGACTTCTGCTCGTCAGCGGACTCCTACGCGTCGTCAGGATTTCTGCTCGTCGACGAAACTTTCGTCGGTCTTCTACCCGACGTTGAACTTCTACCCGACATCAGACTTCTCCGTGTCGTCGGACTTTTGTTCGTTAGCAGACTCCTACGCGTCGTCAGACTTCTGCTCGTCGACGAACTTTCATCGATCTTCTACCCGACGTTGAACTTCTACCCGACGTCGGACTTCTCCCAGTCGTCGGACTTCTACTCGTCAGCGGACTCCTACGCGTCGTCAGGATTTCTGCTCGTCGACGAACTTTCGATCAGTCTTCTACCAGACGTTGAACTTCTACCCGACGTCGGACTTCTCCTTGTCATCGGACTTCTGCTCGTCAGCAGACTCCTACGCGTCAGTCGGACTTCTGTTCGTCGACGAAACTTTCATCGGTCTTCTACCTAACGTTGAACTTTCCGCCCGACGTCAGACTTCTCCCCGTCGTCGGACTTATACTCATCGACGAACTTTCATCGGTCTCCTGCTCGAACGTCGTACTTCTACATAATGTTGGACTTCTATAGTACTTCTACCCGACGTCGAACTTCTCTCTGTCATCCGACTTCTGCTCATCAGCAGACTCCTACGCATCGTCGGACTTCTGCTCGTCGACAAACTTTCATCGGTCTTCTACCTGACGTTGAACTTCTGCCCGACGTCAGACTTCTCTTTGTCATGTCGGACTTCTGCCCGACGACGTACTTCTACTCGTCGTCAGAATTCTGACCATCGTCGGAATTTCGTCGGTATTCTGCCAAATGACGTATTTCTACCCGACGCTTAGATTTTTGCAGTTCAACAGATCTCTCGAAAGCCGGGGGGAAGAAGGAAAAATCCCGTAACTCCTGCACGATAGGAGGGGCGCTAATTCGAGCAGGAGAAATTTCTCACTCGCAAATAGCGGAAGCCTCAACCGTCAGAAAGCCATGGGGGCGGAAGAAAAATCCTGTAACTCCTGCACGCGAGGAGGGGCGCTAATTCGAGCAGGGGAAATTTCCCGCTCGCAAATAGCAGAAGCCTCAACCGTAAGAAAGCCGTGGGGGTGGAAGAAAAATCCCGTAATTCCTACACGCGAGGAGGGGTGCTAATTCGAAGCAGGGGAAATTTCTCACTCGTAAATAGTGGAAGCCTCAACCGTCAGAAAGCCATGGGGGCGGAAGAAAAATCCCGCAACTCCTGCACGCGAGGAGGGGTGCTAATTCGAGCAGGGGAAATTTCCTGCTCGTAAATAGCGGAAGCCTCAGCCGTCAGAGAGCAAGAGGGAGAAAGAAAGAGAAGGTGCAAGTTTTTTAAAAGCTTAGGGGGCCTATTTATATGTTTTGGAGAGAATGAGGGTGAGTTATTGCCAATTTTCAAAATATCATATTTTTCTAAATTTTATCCGAATTTTTAGAATTTTTTTGAGCCAAAAACGACCAAAAAATACCTATTTTCGGCAAGTGGGCCCCACATAGGTCGGTTCAGCGAAAAGGCAGCGCGAAAATGCTGCGACCAGCGCAGTGATCCGCGTGTGAAGCCTGCGAATCATGGCTGGCCGCTTGCCGACGGCAGGCAGCGCGACAGCCGCGCGCATGCAGCTGAGCGGGCCGCGCAGCGCAGAGCGGGCCCAGGCGGATTGCAGCGGGCCTAGGCGGCGGGCCGCGGGCGGGCCGCCAAGCGGGCTGGGCGGGCTGCATACGGATAACACGGGCCGGCGGGCCGGAGCGCGTGCAGGTGCGGGCAGTTGCCTCCGGCGGCGGCGGTTGGCCGGCAGGTCTGGCCGATCCGGCCGCCCAACTCGGTTCCGGGTCCTTTTTTTCGCTGCTGACAAGTCCAATTTCGACGTTTTTGGGGTCCCCGGACACGTTTTTTACTTTTTTGACATTTCGAACTCGATTTTGATACTTTCGTAACTCAACGGGATCCTCTATGATGAAGTTCGAGCAAGATGTTAATTTTTGGAACGTTTTTTTTTTCGTTTAGACTAATGCAAATTGTCGACGCATGTATTTTCAGAACTTCTGAAGCTACGACGTCTGAAAATAGGAGGGCAACTGATACGTCGTCACAAAATTAGCTTGATCGGGCACGAATCTCTAGAGGCAAAAGCTATTGTTGGAAAACTTCAAAAATTAATTTTGGGAGTTCCCAAACTCTCGATTTCAGCGAGCTTACAGTCAAACTGAGCGTCTCGGAAATATGATCCCAACGACACCAAGATCAACCCAATCCGAGCCCAAATGAGTCTGGATCAAGGGCTCAAAGCACTATCGTGGAAGGTTCAAACCGCAATTTGAGTTACCAAGCGGTCTCTGATTTTGATGAACTTATACTCGAAATCGAACGGCTCGACGAGACAAATCCAACGAGCTCAAGATCGTTGAATTCTGACATTATTAAGGCCTTTCAAATGCCCAACGAATGGTGCATGATCAAAGGATTCGATATCGGCTGTCCATTCAAAACACTCCCAATTCGCCCCTGATCTCACGCCTATTTACGGGCTATGCCACTCCAGAAAAACTATAAATAGAGCCCTCATTCTACACCAAAGGGACTGAAGTGAAGAGAGAGAAGAAGAAGAGAAGAAGGAGGAGAAGGAAGAAGCTCCTCCTCGACTACCACCGGAGCTCTTCCTGCCGCCTGAAGACGCCGGAACTCTGCCAGATTTTCGGGAAACGCCGGGAATTTGCAGAACTTTGTAACTTTGTGAGAAGTTGATTGTAAATTGATCGTCTTGATTTGTAAGGCGGATCAACCCTTGTACTTCAAACAAATACTAGTGGAACTTTGCAACTGGGCGAGGCCCCGTGGTTTTTTCCCTCTTTCGGGTTTTCCACGTAAAAACCCTGGTGTTCATTTCTCTTTTCTGTTTGTGTGCGGAATACTCGTGCAACGCTAGGACGCAAATTTACAAACTCTACCGCCGCGTATATTCTAGCACGCAACAATGCCGATAGATAGAAAGTGTTGAATCTTAAATGATTATTGAAAGTCATTTATAAATTGATTTAAGATATAAAGATTGTTGACTAACTGCTCGACAATTGGGATTAAATTAAATACTAATGAAGCACTGGACGACGATTGAGATGGAATGATGAAAACCATATTAAAATGGATTTCATGCCTTATTCTTCATAATTATATTTTTTTATTGCATTAACATGATAATATATAAATTAATTAATGGATGCAATTGATATATAATTGATTAACTAGCATTGATACTAATACAATATAGCATAACATACCCATTGATTGATAACCCTTTTTATCTTTTCTTATAGTTTGATATAACTCTTTTGACTTTAATGATCATATTTATTTTACTATCGATTGATACTAATTTTACATATTTTTTATTGATTATACTAATAGGACATTGATTGTTGATTCATATGGACTGAAATTGGAGCAAACATATTATTTTTTTCTTACATTAAATACAGTGGCAAGTTTTGATTACTTGTTGAGCTTTTTTGCTCATTAAGTTGTTTTATATGGTTTTAAGTAAAGGTAAAAAGCATGCAGTGTGGGGCTAGATAGTGATTGCTAGTTTAGTTTTATTTTTAGCTCTTTTATTATATATATATTATTTTGTATCATGTAGTGGTTATTATGTGTGTGTGTGTGTGTGTGTATAATATACATATATAATTTTTGGATTTTGGACTTTAAAACAATATGTGAATATTGATTGAACAAATATAATTATATTTTATAATTGTTTGTAATTTTTTCATTAATGCAATTAGTTAGCTCTAGTTGTAAATGAATATTGATCATAAATTGAATTGTAAGAAAAACTATAAATAAAGCAAGAGAAATCAATTAAATTCTTTCACTTTAGATCCCGTTACATAACATAATGGATGCCTAAACTTTAAATAAATTATTATGATAAGCGAAGTAACATGTTTAAGGGGAATAAGCCAACATAGATTACTAAAATTTTAGAGTTTTAAAAATCAGATTAAAATAGTCGGTATGACCAGTTCAATCATGAACCGATCTAATGGCTGGTGTAGTTCAGTCTGAAAATCAGTTTTGTATCAAATAGGGATGAATAAACAAAAAATTGCCGGTTCAATCAGTAAATTGGTCCTTATTCATATATGTAATTTAATATACTAATTTAAATTTTATTTTATTTTTAATAAAAAAATTCCAACTAAGTATTTTATATGGCTCCATCACTCAATGCGAAGTCTGACCCATCTAAACTCAAAAGATAATATAAAGTTGTAAACATTATCAAAAGGAAGTTCCCTAAGTGATGTAGGATTAAATAAGTTAAAGTTCTTACTTTTTAAATTTACAATAAAAACTTATATATTTTAAAAATATACTTTTAAGTAAATTTTTTGAATGATGTAAATAGAATTTATTTTTAATTAATAATGTTAAAAATTTATATATTTAATTTATTATTTTTGTATGATAAAAATTATTTATTTATTTATAATAAATAATTAAATCTTAATAATTTATAAATATAAATTTATAATACGAATTTAATTTATAATTTATAGGTATAAATTAAATATAAACATATAACATAAATCAATAATAATTTATATTAAATTTATGTGTAAGCTAAATTTTTATTAAATTTGAATTAAATTTAAAGATTGTATGTGTTTAAATTTAAATTACATAAGATATTATTAATGTGTGAATTTAATTTATTTTTTAATAAAAAATATATTATAAAATGATTGTTCTATCATTTAAATTTATTTAAATAATTTTCATATTTATTTTGTTATCTGATTCAACCTCAATTCTACTACGATCGAACTATTGAATCTTGTGCCTCACCTTCTTCGTGTTCAATGTCCAGTCCAATTTTCACAAAGTTGAAAATTTCATTACTAGTAGGTGGCTAATATATATGGAATAAAGGTTTACATGTATGATTCAAGGAGTTATGAAGGAGGCCCATAGGGCCCTCCTATGACATCTCAATAATTAATTTGGAAAAATGATCAATTTTAATTTATTTATAATAGTCAAAAGTTCAATTAATATATATATATATATAGTAGATCAGCAATATAAGCAATATACATGCAATCTTTCTTTTGTCGAAGTACATGTTACTAAACAAGTAGCAATCAATATGAACATTGTTAACGAGCAATGAAAATCAATACAAGTAATATAGTGAAAGTGACATAATCAATATATGCATTCGTATACGCATGGTACTTGTCCTTCATGTCTATTTATATGTCACTAGAGGCATTGCATGTCCTGCAAAAAACATGTATATCATATTCTCCATTAGAGAATCATATAATATGTATATAAGCTGAAGGCCTTTACAACTCGTCAACTCCTAAGGGTAGAAGCTCTTGGGTATGGTCTCATATCACATGTCACATAGGTGACTTTCATGTAAGAAGTCTTCACTTTTTTGTCTACATATTATATCAGAGATTATACCATGCCACTAGGATAATATGTCATAATATGGTTAATCATTTCTAGTGTATACCCAATATAACTATCATTATATCAAATCATGACATGCATGTTAAGCACTTATGCAAGTTATCACGTCCAAATGTATTACAACAATGAGAATATAACCGCCAATAACTAGATAAAAATTCACTAAAATGAGATATTGCATCTTAATTAATTTCAAGAAAGAAAATAAAACCAAAAACAATTAGGGTAATGTTATCTCCACGATAAGAACACTTTTTACAATTGGAGTGACTATTATCTTTTGCCTCATCTCTCCTCTTTCCTCATCTCTTTCTTACTTTCATCTTCTATATGACAATCACAAAGGTGGTTACCCATGAAGAAATACAAACATCATCCTCCTACCTCAAAACCCTAAGACATATGGGTGTTATCTTCTAATCAAATGACATATGACACTTGTTATCTAATGAGAAATCCACCAAAACTAGATTAGTTGAAGAAAGAAAAACCACAATTGAAAAACATATTCTTTATGGAAATCACAAAGGTGGTTACCCTGAAGAAGTACAAAATTCCCACCTCAAAACCAATAACTAGAGAACTACTAATCATGTGGCATACTTTGAGCTGGTTGTTGAATATCATAAGTCTGGTGTACATTAAAGTTTTAATAATAATACATATTATTGGTTATACTAATAAAAACTTGAGTTGTGTGTAGGAAATTTATTTTTTTGCTAACATTGCAAGGAACATATAGGTGACAGAATCAAGATAAGGACTGAATAAAAAAAAAATGAACATAATGAAAGTTTATCAGAGTCGCCAAAAAATGCCTACATGATGTTCAAAATTTCATTTCCGTCATAATTTAGAGCCTCGATTGATAAATGTGTGTAGGCAATTCTTTCTTAACGAAAACAAATCTATTGGTGATAGTTTGAATAATTTTTAAGTTCACTATGATACAAATTGTATGAGAATAATATGACTTTTTTATGATTATTGAGATCTCTATTTTCCATAATTTAAAATCAGTACACTATAGATGAAATTTTACATTCATATTATAGAAGCATGCTCATTATGTAATGAGTCTTTAACTATGTACTTAATATGTGCTATAATCAAATGAAGAATATAATGATTATATAGCCATTAGGGATGTAAATGAGTCGAGTCAAGTTAAATATATTTATAATCAAGTTGAGGTGGTTAATTCTTATTGAGTTTTAAGTCAACTAGCTAGAGTTCATTTACTGATCTCGAACTCAGCTCGTTAAAAAATTTTAGACTAGAGCTAGGCTCGTTTGCTCGAGCTAATTTTTAAGCTGGAGCTTGACTCAATCGTTAAGCTTAATATCTTATTTTTAAATCAATTTTTTTTTTTAGTTTTTCTTATAATTTTTACTTTTAATATACAATAAAATAATCAGATTAAATATAGAATATTTAAAAAGATTAAAATATATCATATAATGCTAATTATATATATATATATTATATATATATATATATATATATATTAAGTTAATTAAGTGACTCTACAAGTTTACGTGCTGAGTTAGGACAAGCTTGAGCTCATATATTATATGAGCGAAGTGCAATCTCAAACTTGTGCTTGTGGCTCTATGAGCATGACTCCTGAGCTTATTAAAGAGCCGGTTATCCCTGTAAACAATAATAGACAACTTTATACTAAAAAATATATTATAGGGTGAGTATATACTTCATACTTGCATACTTTCATATTCCGCAAGTAACTACTAAGTTATGTAGTGTGAATGAAATGATTTTTTTCTTTGAGATCTACAAAAGGTTCTTAGATTATAAGTTTATTATTCTAAAGATTTGGGTGAATTTAAAGTGCAAAAGAAATATTTTTGTCTTTGCCAACCATTTAAAAAATTATTTAGCATTCTTAATTTTATATAACATATCTACAAATTAACATTTATATTATTATTATTTTTTATACTTCCATGGTTGCCTTGAAACAGTTCGGGCCAATTTGTTTGTCATATGGGATGGGTTCAGGTTCGAGTTCCTTGACCCATTTTATATACGAGGTCAAACTGAAATGACCCGACTTTCGAGTCCAATTGCCGATGTTTTGGAGGGGATGAAGTTACCGGTGCCTAGCTACATAGGTTGCCCGAGGGCGAAGGAGCGGAAACGTGGGAGAGAGGGGTTGTTCGATGATGTCGTGACGATGTCATTGCTGTTAGTGGGAGCCGGGATTGACAATGTGAACGGTTTCCAGTAGCGAGGCGGACGCCTAGCGAGGTCATCGTCAAGGTTGTAGGATGGGGTTGCCGTCTGGCGATTTACGGTTTGAGAATTGCAACAGTGAGTCAGACGGTTTGTCAGTTGCAGGATGTAGGTAGCGAAGACAACAACCTAAGCACCAGTGAGTCATTGACATCGTTCGCGCTTGCCTTATCCCATTGTTTCGGGTTGCAGGTCATTTCGGGCTGACCGGAAACCGAATCAGGTTGGGGTCGGGCTCAGATTCCCGACCCGTTTCTATAGCGGGATTGAATTTTGATCAGATCAATTAAGAGTGGACTTGAACCGGACTAGATGACCAGTTTTGACACAGAATACCGGTCGGACCGGAATGGTAAGCTCATCGATCATCGTAATCTCGCTTTCTATAAATAACTCGCCGTAGAGCGATTGCGCACTTTTGCTGGCGTAAGTCGCTAAGCCTCTCGCTCTCTTAGGATTCTAGGTTTTCTTTTCCGGAGCCGACCAAAGCAGTGCGATGCAATCGAACAGGATAGGTGCGTGGTGTTTTGCTTCTCCCATACTACGTTACAGATGTTTCTCTTCCGGTTTGTTTTCTTAGATCTCGGGTTCTTCTTCTAGAAAAAACATATGGAAAGATATTTTGAGATTTTCTCAGAGGATCGAAATGCTGTCATGTATTATTTAGGGAATAGCAAATGTTACTTGTTTCTTTGATCATAGCGGTGTTTTTTTAATCTTTTTTTGATCGTTTAAATGATTAATACACGATGACATGTGGTTTATGTTTGTTTGTTTTTTTTTTTAGGGTGGAGTAACTTTGTTTAAAGGAAAAACTGTAACTTCCATGAGGTTGCTGCTGGAGGATCTCTTTGATTTTTCTCCAAATTGTGCTTAAAGCTTGAGGTTGGTCTTCGAAGCAATTTACTTTTTTTTCGTATTAATGTTTACATATTATGAATTTGACATTCATGGTTAGGATTTTTTCTATTTAATAATTTATGTGGGTCCTTTCCAATAACTTATTTGTTAATTATAGAGTAATTGCTGCATCATCTGGCTGTTGTTATTCATTAAGGTTTTGTAACTTAAGCATCATATGTTAAAGCTTAAGGGGCTGTTTGGCAACAAGTAGGATTTAACTTTAGTATGGTTTAGTAAATCCTGTAAATCCAGATTTAGTACATCCTAGATATGTTAAATTCTAAAAATTGTTTGGCAATATAGTTGTTAAATCCTGTGATTATGTTTGGCAATGTAATCCAGGATTTAAGTTGGTTGGTTCATTTGGAAATTAAATTTAATGTGTTTTAAATTTAATTTGCTTTTTAAGTATGAGTTACTTATTAACTTTAATTTTAATTACCATTAATAAGGTATAATGATAAATAATATATTTAGAAGCTAGCTTAGTTATTACTAGTTATCAAATTAGTTATTTAGGTGTTAATATCAAACTACTTATTATATTACTAATTATCTAATTATATTCCTAAAGACTAATTATTGATGTTAATTTTTTTTTGAAATTATAAATTATTTAGCTAATACTCATACTAATGATTTAAGTATTATTTAAATAGTTTTAGTTATTAATTATCTCATTGATCACATAAATATTCAACTACTAATTGATTATTTAATTGTTATTTAAAATATTAAATATATAATTAACTATTTATATTTTAAATTATATTAATTAAACTAATTTAATGACCAATTATACTACTAATTATTTAATTAAGCAAAATTAGTTTACTTAATTACACTACTAAAGTACTTATAATTATTTAATTAATCTAATTAATTATTAATATTGAAATTATATTAATAATGCTAACTTAGATTAATTTCTAATTTCAGATATTGTTTAAGGTTGTGGTGTCAATATTTGACACAACTCGAAAATTCATTTTGACACCTTTAGTTTTTGGTTTGCTTTTTATCTTTTTCCTGCGCTTCACTGTTGTCACTATTCCTTGTCGCCATTTCGTCGTGGTTGCTTTGGCTTCGCGTGATATTTCTTTGATAGAGTTGCTAAAGAAGCTTCTTCGCCTCCTTGGAAGGCGTTAGATCAAAAGTCATGACGGGAGATCACTCGCTGCGTAGGTTACCATCTTCGACTCCTTCAAGATAGGAGCTCGCTTGCACGTTGTGGAAGAACTTCGCAAATCCGTAAGTCTCATTAAATCCGCCGAATGATGGGATTTAGTAAATTTCGGATTTACGATTCGGATTTATTGTGTGCTCTCAAACCGTTTAGCAGGATTTAGGACAAATCTGGTGTAAATCCTGCTTAAATCTAGCTACCAAACAACCCCTAAATGTAAGATTTTTGATTAAAAGTTTCAGTTTTCTTATATCTCAAGAGTAAGATCAATGTGTATTAGTATGCTCGTAAAATGTTTTTTTTTTTTAAATAATCCCGATGTCATGAAATTGTTATGATTACATCTAAATCAGAGCTATTATTTGTTATGATCTATATCTAAACAAACTTAGTATGTTTGATTGACGTTTTACAAGTTGGTTTCTGTGTTAACCAAGTAGAATTGGGACTTTAACCACACATTAAGATGCTAGTAAATATCTTTCAATGGCCTATTTGTTTGTCCCCGACCTCCATATTTTTTTATTCTTTTCCTAGAGTAAATAGTTTTCATTGTATCTGATTGTTTGATGTCATAGTTCTTCTACAGTCTTGATTGCAGAGATTTTTTTAGTAGCTTGTTATTGTCTCGTGTAACATTGTGTTAAACTATGATTGAACATGTGAATCTTACTTTCCAAACATAAGACCCTCGTTGTTATCTGCAAGAGGTAGGAAATTACCCTCCCACTCTATAAGTGAAAGTTGGGGAAGAAAATTTTAATAAAGATATTTTGTTTTCTTATGAAAGACTAGGGGTGCAAACGAGTCGAGTCGAGCTCGAGCCAGGGGGTGTTTGAGTTGAGCTCGACTCGTCTCATGAAATGAGTCAAGTCAAGCGGCTCGTCTAGCTCCTTCCCGACCTGCGTCGTCCGCAGACAGCTACATCGTCTTGTCCGTCGATCGTCGTCCCGTCAAGCTCCGTCGAAGCCGTAAGCTCTGAACACTCCGTCGTTCCGTCAAGCTCCGTTGAAGCCACAAGCCACGTCGTCCCGACCTACATCGTCCGTGGACAACTATGTCGTCCCGTCAAGCTCCTAACACTCCGCTCCTGCCTACGAAATGATTTCCGAAATCCGAATCTCACTTCCGCATGTGTCTTCTCATACATGGGCTACTCGACGAGCTTTAGAGTTGAGCTGCGGAGTGTTCGAACTTGGGCTCGTTAAGCCGTTGAGCTCAATATTGTGTTTGAGCTCCACTAGTGAGCTCGATAAGCTCAACTCGTCAAGCTCTGACTCGTCGAGCTCGAGCCAGCTCGCGAGCCGGCTTGACTCGGTTGCACCTCTATGAGAGACATTCTACTTAATATTTTTTTTGAATTGTTTGTAGCATAGGAAGTTGAAGTGTATGGTAGTCATCATAAGCTTCTACCCCTATGTATTCTACATGTACATAGAATAGTCATTAACCTATATGTTACTCGCAAAAGAGCTTTAAAGTAATCAAGAAATATATTATTTTAAATTTTTAATAAAGATAATGCAAGATTTGAGTTATATGAAATTTGATTAATTGTTGCATTGTAGTTTCCCTAGCATGGGATAATGTTCATAGTGATGAATTTGAAGTTAATCATCTAAAATTGAATTTGGAGAAGTGTTCGTTGGAGGGAGTGATGGTGGAAAAATGATTTTGGCTATTCTTGCATTGATGGAGATGAAAATGCTGCAAGTAAGCCACAATAGTGAGGTTTAAATGTTAGCTATTAAATATGATAATCTTGAGTGAATATATTTGAATGTACCAAGATCAAAAAAGCCAAAATGGGAAACCGAGTCTATTTGCCTTAGTAAGGTGAGGCGTAAGCCTCCAAGTAGATTGGTATGTAAGCTTTCAAACAGAAAAAATAAAAGAACTCACAAATTTTTAAAAAAATCATAAATATCAAATTTTAATGTTAATATGAAATGAAACTTTGAATTGAGATTCAAGAATTAGATGAAAAATCCATAACCAATAATAAATAAATAAATAAAATAATAAACATGAATTAATTAGTAAGAAAATAAATATTTTAGAAAAATCATGTCAGTTCAGTTTCAGATTTCCTCTTATTGCTTGACAAAACGTTCCTCTCATTTGTTTTTCTCTTGTCTCTTGCACTCGAAGAGGTCTTGTGATACTTGTTTGCTCTTGTTTTTTGCACTCATAGAATTCTTGCTCTTGTATTGGAGATTCAACGTGATCTTCCACCCTTCCGTTTGTTGCGTTGGCACAAAGAAGACGACTTGCTGTTGCAGGAAGAAGACTTGCTCTAACTCTCGGCCTTAGAACTAATGTTGGGCAACAATGATTGTATTAAGTAGATGAGATGTAAGTGTAATATAATATAATATAATAAAATATAATATGAACATTTTAATAACCTTATTTATGGTTTGCCTCATATGCCTTGAGGCATATCCCTCATTGGTGAGCGGTGGCAATGAGGCTTAAGCCTTGAAATGTTTTTTGTGCTCAGTTAAGGGCATGTCTCAAGGTTTGTGCTTTGAATGCTTTTTAAATAATGGAATTTATGGTGTATTATAGATTTTAATTAAATTTATTATTAATGTCACTTGTGATATGACACTTACTCATTAAGTAAATTAGTTGAATGATGAGTAATAATAATATTTTGGATTCAAATAAATAGATTCTATTAAATGAAGTAGTTGAATGTCAATCTCATACCACATGCTAGTTATATAATGTAGAAGTTTCTTATATAAGTGAGTCATAAGCAAAAGTTTAAACTAATAGGCCAATCTAATTTGTTGGTTAAGTCAAAACTCATATGCGACTTTGTCTTGGTTTTGAGGTAGTTTGACAACCTAGGTAGGCATAGGCACCATTCTTGTCAAGGGTGAAGAGCACATCATAGCGCAAAGGTCTCATTGGAGTTGTAATGCATAGCATGATATGAGCTATTTTAAACCTAGTGTGAAATATTAAAAATTATAGAAAAAGAAAAACGTAGCTAAATATGAAAGACTACCTAATGAAAGATAAACTATCGTGATAATAAAAACAATCAAATTGAATGTTTATGTTGAAGTCCTCAATGTCTCATTCACTTAAAATTTAAATTATTATATATTTTTTATAAGAATAATGTTTTTTTTAAAGAAATTATACTAATAATTTTGAAAGGCATCATTATCATAAGTCATAAAAGTCTCGTTTTCTTGATCATCATCATCATTATATTCTAAATCTTAATCTTTTTTGTTACCATCATCATCTTCATGTTCAATTGCAAGTGTTAAGCCTAGATGGAGATCCTTATCTTTATCTTTAGATTGCTCTCGAATATTGTAGTTTCTTTCATAAACATTATTTAATTTTTGCAACGATACTTCATTTCAAATATTTTTTTCCAATAAATAATTCATTAAATTCATTAGACTCATCGCCCATTTTTTCTGTTAACCACTCATTAGCATCATCTATATCATTTAAAGAGACACGATAAAAAAAACCATGATAGTTATATATTTGAGTCAAGGTCTCGTCATATTTCATATGAGCTAAATCTTGAGGCAATCATGATCCATTTTGCTTCTCCTTTTGATGTGAAATTGCAACAAAAAATCAAAATGATTAATTTCTGATTTTTTTTAATAAGAATCGATATACAATTTTATATTGTATGTGCATGCTCAAATATGCTCCAATTATGGCTATAGGTAAGGCTGACAATTTAATCGCTAAACTTTGTAAATGTGGAGCTCTTTGGCCGTACCTTAGCCACTAATCAACTAGAAATATTTATAAACATCCGTGTCTAGTATAAGTAAAATTATGCTTGACCACTGCCTTCTCACAGCCTTGCCTTAATCTTTGAATGTTTAATGTATCTTTCATTATTAAATCTAAATAATAATATACGCAAAATGCCCAATATAAATGTGGTTACTTATCCATCAACAACTTTCCTATAAAATATCATAAATCATTGAAGAATAAAGTATTAACCTAGTAAAAAAATAATTTTAATGAAGATGAAGTATGTAGTGAAAGCATTCTTAGAAGCATTATTAGTGTCCACTCAAAGAACACAATGTGGTCCATTATCCTCTATTGGCATTAGATTTGTCTGCATTGAAGGAATACTGACATCATACATCTATTGGCAATACTATTGGACTGCTCTTTCTCTCATCTCCTTACTAGCAGCATCCATTTCTTTTACCATTTTATCTTTTTGTTGCTACTTCACAACTTCAAGAGGATTCATGATAAAAAAAGGTCCTTTAGCCTTAAGCTCTTTTTAAGCATAGAATTCATTCAATTTTGAGGTTATGTATTTAATTTTATGATATTGTTTTATGGTCCAATGCATAAAGTATCATCGTTGTCCAAAATAATGTCAAAATTATCATCTTCATCCTTATTACCATGTGCAATTCATTAATTTGAACTTTCAACACTTTCTTCTTATTCATAGATGTCTGGATTTCATCTTCTACTTGTTAAGGGCATTTACCACAAGCTTTAGTTTTCTAAAAACCCCAATGAAATGTTTTTAGTGGCAAGTTATTCCTCCTCTTGTCATTTTACCAAAAAAAAAAAAAAAACACTTTTATTCATTGTAGCTTGCACTAAATTCAACATTTTTTTTTCATCTAATATGTGAAATTGATAACATAAATAAGAAAAAGTTTAGTGAACCATTTGGAACCCACACTTCAAAGTCATTAGAAATTTGATTAGCATACGTTCGACACCAAATAATATTATTTATTCTTTCAATAATTTAACACTTCTATTCATTTAACACTACTATTCATTTAACACCTCATAGTCATTAGAAATTTTGAGAAAAAATAATATAAATTTTATAGCCATTGTTTTATGAACAAAAATAGAAATTAGAAAAAGACCGTATGAGTACAAGTAAATTAGTGAAGCCATTCAATCAAAGTATCAAACCATGACATTAGCACTAAAGTGAAAGGCTGAAATAATCAAAGAGTAGCTGTTTCAATGAAGTTTTGAAGCATTGAAACCCTTAGTGAATGATTGAATGTGTCAAAGCTGGTTTGAAGCTTGGTGATCGGTGAGATCCTAAGCCCTAAAGGTGTGTCAGTGTTGTTTGAGATGTGAGATTGGTGAGTTGAGCATTGATGTTGGAACAGTTGGCTCTGCTAAAGCTTAGCGAGATGGGGAGGGGGAGTCTTGATAGTGGGAGGACTTAGTGAGAGAGATGGGGGAACATCAAGGTCAAGATAGAGGGGGATCCCAAGGGCTCTTATGCACATCCAGTTTCAATAAAATTAAACCCTAAATTATAATTAAAGTGAAATAAATACAAGCAATAAGAATAAAAAAATACAAGAAATAAGATATGTATAATATTTAAACTAATTTCAAGCCATAATCAAATATTGTGATCCATTGGGGCTCTCCATTGTCATGAATAGCGCAAATAGTATGCATCATTTTAGCCCTCTGTGCCTCACTAGACAAATGGTGTAGAGGGTGTGCCACACCGTGCCTTGCTCCATTGTGCACACCATTTGGTGCTATTGACATGTATGATTGGCGCAATATGTTGCTTTGTGAATTGTGATTGACTTATGTGATAGTACAATGTTTTTAAAACCGGGGAGTGGGTCAGGAGGCATTTACTATTGCAAAGTTGATCAATTGATTCAGTGATTTATACCTTAGCTGGTGAAAGTAACCACATAGTTTGAGCATTTTCTAGTATAATGGAGGCATTATTGCACTATACTTGAGAAGTTAGCGGACTGTTGGCGAGAAAAAGTCATAATGGATTAGAATCAGAAGATGGAATCAATATGCATGGTAACTCGGATCATGCCCACTTTTACCTATTGACACAGAAATTTACATATATGCTCTCTTGGATTTAATTCTTACCCATCTTATATCTTTAGCTTTTTCGCTTATTTTGGCCAAGTTTATTTTCTTAAGTTAAATTATTTCTATAATTTACTTGGTATTAGTACAATTGATTTGCTTATTTGCATGTTTGATATTTAGAATGATTGATTGTCGCTTATGTTTAGCTATTATGAAAACCTAATTGATGGAAGGATTAATAAAATATTGATAAATGAGCTATTTTATAAATTCGTGGGCAAATTTTGGCAAAATGTTGCACATGCTTAATCTTGTACACTTGAAAAACTTTTGCAGGGTAGGTTGGGTGAAGCCAAGTTTATTAGCCACCCTTGTTTGGCCCATTTGGGCCCAACTTAAGGCCTGAACAAATTGATGATTTGCTTTTAATTTATATATATTACATGTTCAATATGTAAAGTATGCTTATTTATACATAACATTTATATCCTAGGAGTTTAAAATTATTTTATTCATGTTGGTATGGGAATTATGAACTTGGTTTGTCTTGTCCAAAATTGGCCTTGCTACACACTGTCTAGTTGGGTGGTTTGATTGTTGCCGAGGTATCAATGCTACAAATTGGACCTAGTCTCTTAATTTCTCATGAATATGAATAGGGCCTTGAATATGCAAATGTTTGTATTTTGTGTTGTTCAATTTGAAGGAGTTGCATGCTTGTATTTATTTTGCACATAAGGCCAAGGTTGCATACACCATCCTTCGCCTATTGTTCTATTTAACAAAATAATGTGTGTTCTCAGCCTAAATTTATGTGATTTGGGTGGTTGGATGGGTTTTGGGCTTCACCTTAAAAAGTGTAGGAAGGTTTTATCAATGTTTTCACTAATCATCATTAACCCTTTCTTAAATATTTTTGGTCGTGCTTGATTTGACCAAGTATTTTCTTATTTCAGTTGTATTACATCAAGGACCAGTCTTAAGCCCATATCTTTTTGCTTTAGTCATGGATGTTCTCACTAGACATTTGCGAGAGTTTGTAACTTAGTGTATGCTTTTTGCTGATGATATTATTCTATTGATAAGAGTAGAGAGGGAGTTGAAGGTAAACTTGAATTATGGAGGTCAACCTTAGAGTTTCATTTGAATAGATCTAAACCTAAATATATGGAGTGTAATTTTAGTAATAATTAATCTAATGGGAGGATTGTGACTTTGGGTGATCAAGTCATTAAAAGAGTACACGTTTTCGATATCTTGGATATATTGTTCAGAGTGATGGTGAAATAGATGGGGATACTATTAGTAGAATTCAAGTTGGATGATTGAAGTGAAGGAATGCATCAGTCTTCTTATGTGATAGAAAAATCCCCCTCAAACTTAAGGGAAAATTCTATAAGATGGTGGTTAGACCTGTATTGCTTTATGGCGCAGAATATTGGTCATTAAAAGAGAAGCATAATATTAAGTCAAGTGTTGCAGAGATGAGGATGCTCAGGCAAATGAGTGACTTTACTCTTAGAGATAAAATACGAAATGAGCATATACGTGAAAAGGTTGGAGTAGCTCCAATGGAAGATAAGATTAGAGAGAGTCGAATCAGATGGTTTGGTCACATAAAACGACAGCCTTCTGATGACAACCCAATTAGGAAAATAGATGTATATATTTGACTTATGTTAAGAAAGGTAGATTTAGACCTAAAAAAACTTGGTTAGAAAATATTAAAAATGACATTACTTTTTTAGTTTTAAATGAGAATTTAACTCTTAAGCAGACACGATGGAGAAAAATGATTAATGTACCGGACCTCACATAGTGGGATAAAGGGTTTTTGTTGTTGTTGTTAATGAATTTTAGGGTTTAGCATTTTTCATTAATTTTACTTATCTTCATTATGTTAAATCTATTCTTCAGAAATCTTTTTGAGTACTTTTATTCATGTCATTTGTAGCGCCAACCTTTCTCTTCCTTAGTTCTATGAAATAAAGTTTATCTACTGCTACTCTTAATGGGTTTATTTTCTAACATTCATTGCACATTTTAAACCGTTTAAGTTTATTGTCAACTATATTATTTTTATTAATTTTCACCTCTACCATCCCTTTAATAATATGCCCTTTCTTGATTTATCATTCCTAATTTTGTTGCATATTTTGCTTTGCATTTCTTGTTTTGCTACACGCAACTTATCTAAAGAACTTTTTTAGCTAAATATGAGCTAAAAATCTTTAACTAAATAAAATTGGGTTAATTTTGAGTATTTTATGGCTTCATGGACCTTTAGTTTATTCAAGAAATTCTGTGTTCAAATAAAAAAATTTCGGTTATTATCTTCCATCAATGTTACTTATCTATTTGAATTAATGTGTGGCTTGCCATTCCAATTGTGATAGATTTCTTTATCATTGCATTGGTAAAATTAACTTGTGAGGACATCAATATTATCTTAATTTAGGTTACTAGATTACCTATGTAATAATAATGATATTATTTATTACTTATTAATAAATCAAGGGTAAAATAATGATTTTAAATATAAAGAACTTGTATATGTCAGAGGTTTCCATTGAATGAAACCCCAATTTTCAGTTTTTTCTTTGTCCCTAGCTGTGAACATCTGGATGTTTAGGAAGTGTAGGAATCGTCACAGATGGCCCTTTCCTTGTGAATGAAATTTGGTGAGATCGAAATGAATATATTTCTCTAAAAAGTCAGGATAGGATCATCAGAACCCTTGTCTTACCTAGTGAATGAACCAACATAAGAATTGATAGAGTGGTCGCCGGAGCTCAACTTTGATAGTGTTTGGAAGCTGTTGATGACCATAAACTTATGAGAGATCGAGAGAGATGATAACTTCCATCATATGCTAGTGGATCAGTTGTTGGACAATGTCTCTGACGATTATCGGTGAAGATTATTAGATGTGAAAGGGTTGGTTGTGATTCACAACAAAGGAGCATTGGTCATAGGTCTCTAGGAAGTAAGATGAAGATTTTAAAAGTGCATTATAGATTCATATAACAACATAATTGAGATATCATATATTTGCAAATTTTGAATGCTTAGGATTTTTTTTATATAAATATAATCTTCAAAAGATGATAACTTTGAGCATTTAATCTATTTTGAACAAAATTTCTTTCTTTCGAATGCTTGGCATACTTTATATCTTTAGAATTCTTGGGAATTCCCCCCCCCCCTCGCGAGGGGAGTGTGGTTTTGCATGGACGGATGTACTCAACCCAGCCTACATAATTTACTTTGGTTTTCCAACCTGCTATCAATTGTTTAATCCCTTACTGTATTATTAAATTTTTTCATATATGTCTCTTGTTGAATGAACGTATTGTTGGTTATGATTTTTGTGAAATGCATGCATATTGTATGGCATGTCCTTGAACTGCTGTAGTCATGCCAGGATATTTTTATTGAGCTATGATTTTGCATATCCTTTCTAATATATTATATGTACTCAATATTTTTGCATTTGGATAAAGTAGAGACATCTTCATTGAAGTTGAATATTTGGTTTTGGTACTCTTGCATTGATACTGAATAGTATAGGATGAGTTTCTATTTTATCTTTAGTATAAGTATTGAACTTTGTTTGGTGAGATACTTTTTTCTCTGGTTATTAACTCATCACTTTTGTTTTGGCTTCATATAAATTGTTTATGCTTTGTACTTCTTGTTCATGCAAATTTGATTGGGTCCATTGTGGGGTAACAACTAAAAAATGTATTGTTTAGTGCTAAATTTAAGAGATTATGGAGTTTTAATAAGTTATTTTTCAAGAATATTACTATTGAGGTACTTACTACTAGTGTTTAATTAATTTAGGTTTCCAACAGTTACTCAAAGTCGAGGAACCATTGTTGCTGATGTAGCGGGATCTGTAGGTGGAACGATACGTGGAAGGAGGCCTGCTGTTGAAGTAGTATCTGTGCTTGCAAATGAGCCTATGATGGGGGTTCTTGTTCGAGTAGCACAAGATCTTCTGTCACAACTCTTGAACAAGTGACAACAAAATTAATGGTTTTAAGTGCAAATAATAAAATATCAACAAAATTAACATCCAATATAGTAGATGTAAGCTGGAGTTGGGGCTGGTCTTGTAGTTGTGGCTTACCCTAACCTAGAACAGTTTAAGATGGGACCAATAGCATTTACATGCAAGCAGGATCTTCTGGAAGCTGAGAGTTGGATTAGAGAAGTTAAGAAGGCTTTTGATACTCTAAAAGTGCCTGATTATCAGAAGGTCATTTTTATAGCTTTCAAACTTGAAGTTCATTCTTATGTATGGTGAACCTTTAGGTGTTAGGGATTTGGAGTTGAGGTAAACAGGATTTGGGAACAATTTTAAGGTTTTGTTATCTTAGGAATATTTCCCACTTTTGCGGCATATGGGGCTTGTGTTTACCTCCATTTTGATGAGATTATAGTGTTTAACATATCGTTAAATTGAATTGTGTGGTTAAGTTTGTACCAGTTCGTGGGAGATAAAGATCACAATATTAAATATTTGAGTAGAGATAGATGGGAGATCTAATTGGCTATAATATGACACGAGTTACCAAATTTTTATGTTCTGGTTGGTAAGGTTTTACACTACAGAAAATTGAAGATCCAGTCATTAAAAATATAATAAAGTGTGAAAGCCACACCCAATGTTTTTTGAAGTATTAAAATCTCAGAAGAATAATAGGAAGTTCAAACCTGATGGGATCAAAAGAGTCTTAAAAAAATTAAAAGAGAACACTTAAGAGAAACGGGACACGACTCAATCCAAAAACAAGTGAACAAACTCGATGCAACAAGAAACTAAAGATGTTTTAGAAGAAAGGAAGAAAAAAAAGAAGAAACTAAAAGTAATCAAAATTAAAAACTAAAAAAAGAATCCCCTCAGAACAACCAAACTAGTGGTCACCTCACATGTAATGATAAAATAGGAAATTAGAGTGCTCTTATGAACATGCAAACCAGTGGTCCACCACAACAATCCCGATCCAACACCCGTTGAAACTCCTCGAGCAAATACCAACAAACCAGCCAACAACAACACCTCTTACACCTTTTGTAGAGAAGAAAGATACAATGGGGTGGAAACTTGTGGATAAAAGAAATAGATAGAAGTCTTAGAAGAAGTAAGTAGGGAAGAAGCTCTCAAGCTTTGGAAGAAAACCCTCAGGTTTTTGGAGACAAAATAAGGTTCAACAACCTCCCAACAACAGCCAACATCTCATTTAAATAGGGGAAATGAGCTCAAAAGACACTCAAAGCAGCCGCCCCATTCAGCCAACAAGAACAGAAGAAAACCCAAGAGAAAAGGCACTGCAGAACCATAAACCGAGTAGCCAGGCTCCCTCAAAAGACCAGCCAGAAACGGAACAACCAGGAGTCGAACAAACACCAAGAAAAGAGCATGGCAGCTCAGGAACCAAGCAACCAATTGCTAAAAAAAAAGCCACCAATCAGCCACAACTCTCCAAACACCAAACAACCAAAGAAACATGAGCCTAGCCAATTTATATGAATTTCAGCCCAACAATAAATACCCGATGAAATGATTTTTTTTTGCCTACATCAAAACCCCCTATATCAGAATAAAGGGATGTCTAACAATTCGGGTGTGAAGTGCTTCATGAGTAATGAGCTAGGTCATTAGTTTAAGTCAATGCCAATGAAATGCATGCCTATGTTATAATTGCTACTAATTAGGGCATGTGATTAGAGATTCTTCTAGTAGAGTTGATCAGATGAAACAATGTAAGAGCCCTAGTAGAAGCGACGCAAACAACTGTATGGTGTTATGCTTCAATTTCATTTATTGAGGTGCTTTTTAGTCGATTATCTTATAATTAGTGTATACTTATAGATGATGGATTTGTTCATTCCTTTATATCTTGTTTTTTTTTCTGTGTTTGGGTATCATGTATGAATTATTAGTACATTCTTTACTTGTTTGCATTTGACAGTCTTTCTATAGTAATCGATTGAATAATGAAGATAGGTTTAGTCTAGATGGAGGCCATGGTTACTCATGGGTTTAAAGATTCCTTAGATTGATGATTTTGATGTCATCTTGGTATTAATTGATTCTCCATTTATCATGTCTAGATTGATTTCTTTTTGAAGGTCGTTGCCTTTGATCCTCTTGGAGAATCTTGTCTAGATTGATTTCTTTTGGAAGGCCGTTGCCTTTAATCCTCTTGGAGAGTCTATTGTTTAGTATAGTTATTAAAAGATATGTTTTATATCATTTCTTCCTAATAGGAATATTGATTAGATCTCCTTCATAATTGAAGTTTAGGGAAGTAAATCTATATTTTCGAAATATTTTTTCATATTTTGTGATATATTTCTAGAAGTTCTAGCTATTGAAACCAATGCTTTTAGAACCGGGCCGGACCAGCCGTTTGAACCGCGAACCGGCCGGCCGGCCGGTTACGGTTCATGTTAAAACCGGTTTCACAAAAAATCGGTATTGAACCGCTCGAACCGGTCCTGGTTTTTGATAACCAGCCCGCCGTATAATTCATTCGGACGTATCGCGTTCAAGTCCAGTTCGGCGGATCTTCTTCCCCGACGTCTCCTACTCGTTTGCGAAGCCAATACCGCTCTTGCAGTTAGGGGTAATGCTGACGGAGTTCCCCGACGCCAGTCGTCGTCTCTACGCCATGAGGTGAATGCCTGGTTCATGTTGGTGATGAGGTCGAGCCCGACCTTCATGCCGGGGAGGTAGGTATCGCACTGGTGATCAAAGCTCTACTATGCCATGACGCCGGAGTAGTTGAGCAAAAGGTTGGCGTTGTCGAACAGCTCCACTGTGGTTCTATTCGACTGCAAGGAGGTAACTTTTGATGAGTAAAGTGGAGGCGGAGAAGTCGTGGTACCAAATACCAATGTAGCTGGTGGCAGAGTTTCGGGAGAAAAGAAATCGAGCTCAAAGATGCCGCTGTAGGAGGCGAGAGTTGCGGAGGATGAAAGATGAGAAGATGTCGGAGAAAGCTAAGAAGATGTCGGAGAAAGCTTTTGTTGCTGAGAGGAAAAATACGGATTGTGGCGTGTACAGAACTCAACATCTACCTTTTATACCATTTTTATTAATCTTATATGAGAATAGTCAAAACACTATCTCAAATGAAGACCAAATATTGCCAATTATAAACTTATAGATTTTAGATCCTCTGATAGAATTAAATATCGGGTTATTTTTTAAATATAATAATTATTTATTACGTCATCCGGTTCGACCCCGATCGAACCATCGAACCGCCAACTTTTTCTTTTTCCGGTTCATTGTCCGATCCGGTTTTCAAAGCCTTGATTGAAACCATTATTTTTAAGCCATGTCATAGAATGGGGAACGGTTGAGTTAAAAAAAAATCAATTACAAGAATGGATATATAAGGGGTTTTTATTAGGTCTAGCGTTTCCCTTGTGAAGCATTTGTGCTATTTGTAAAGAAGGATAGTCTTATGAGGCTTTTCTAGATTGTAGACAATTGAAGTAGTTGACTATGAAGAATAAATATACTTATGCCATATTAATGGCATGTTTGATCAATATTAAGGAACTTTGGTGCATGAGATTAGCTTATCATCAGCAAATGGCAAGAAAGTGGATATTCCTAAGAAAACTTCTCATGCTATTGAATTTTTGGTGATGCCATTCGATATAATCAATGCCCTAAGTTTTATATATTTGATGAATCAATTGTTTAAGCATTAATTTTTTTTAATTGATCTTGATATATTTTAAAGGCCAAATAAAATACGAGTAACATCTTAAGAGTTGTTTTGGAGATTCTATGATAAAAAGAACTTTATGCCAAGTTGAATAAGGGTCATTTTTTTGCACAAGGAGGTGATATATTTTGGGACATTACTTGTAGAATTGCATTTTAGTGGATACCAAGAGGTGTAAAGTTCTTAACTAGAAGAGGCCTACTTGTGGATGAAGTAAAAAGTTTTATTGGATTAGCAGGCTATTATGTGATGTTTGCTGAAGGTTTTGTAGAATTGCATTACCATTGGACCTAGTTGACTCTTAATAACTTAATGTTCAATCATAAATTGGCTAATGTGAAGCTCTTTGAGGAGCTTAATAATAGATTGATCGGTACACCAATGCTTATTATTCCTTTTAGCACAGATGAGCTTAAGGCGTATAGTGATGGTTCTATCCAATGTTTTGGTTGTGCCAATGCAGCATGGAGGGTGGTGGTTTACGCTTTAAGGAAACTGAAAAGTTGGTTGCTAGTGTATTTGCTTTGAAGATTTTGCATACTCAAGATGTAATTGTATGGAGCTTTAGTCTATCATGTGATGTGTACTTATATTACTAGCATTCTTCTATTATTTTTGTGAAGTATTATTGATCTATTTATCAGGAATTTGATGGCATCCCATGGTTTATGCTAAAATAGCATGAAAAGAATTATTCTACTATTGTTTGAAGTTGTTTGTTGTTATATTTTCTTTGAAGATTTTTCATACACATGGAGTAATTTTATGAAGATTTGTTCTCTCATTTTAAACATGGTACGTTATGTGTGTTGAAAACCTTGAATGAAGAGATATTGAATTCCTACCTTCCTCCCTCACCGCCAGTCCCCCTTGGCAGCTGTGCCTCCAGCAGCCTTGCTTCCACTGTCGGACCGAGAGACAATAGCTCTCTGGCTATGCACCTCCACGACAACCTTGCTTTGCACTGTTGGACCGAGAGCCAGTAGCTTTTTGGATGCTTCAATCGAGAGGAGAAGGGGAAAATAGAGGGAGAGAGGAAGAGAGGACACGATTTGAAAAAAAAAAGGAATTTATTTTTATTCATCTTGAAACAATACAAGCCACTCCTATTTATACTAACATCGCTAATGCGCCCATTGTTTCCATTGTGCCTGCTTTGATGCTGAGAACATTATTTTAAAATGATGTTGTACTTGGGAAAAATGTTAAGCACAAATTCTTGATCAAATGGAAAGACACTTCCATCATTTGATACATAGATAACATAAGTATAAGTGCTAAAGCTTATAGGTGATCTCTTATATGATAATATTGCTACTAACTCTAGAGCGAAGTTCCTTTTTGCTCACGAGAGTTAATGAAGTATTGTTTGTGTTAGATGATCATTCAACTAAATCATTAAACTTAAATATAGTTTCTCATATGTGAATATTAAGTCAAAGCAGGCTATGTAGGAGTTGAATCCAACTAGTTTTTAAGTTTTTCTTAACCTTTCGTCAATTTAGGTTAAATTTATAGTTTTTTTAATTGTTTTTGTTATTAGATTAAATTGAATTATAGGAATACTATCATCTTTATTTTAGGGTTTGCTTTCATTTGAAAATGAGATGAATATATTATTTGATGAGGCCAATGGTAGTTGGTTGTTTCTACCTTCATTAATCCAACTTTTGTATGCGGATTGTGCTAAATTTTGTACTCCGAGTTTAAGTCCTCTCTTTCTCATTCAATAGATTTATTATTTTTCAAACTTTGTGTTTGTTCTTCTCTTTTCAAGGACTATCGAGCATCATATTTATTTGATAAGTTCTATAAAGTGCCTCAGACACAATCCTCCTTGTAAAATTTCTATAACCCTTTCATAAAACTCTTTATTAATGATCGTATGATCGTAACTCCTATTTTTAAGAATTAAGATTTAATTCATTATCAGGAGCTTTGAACCCTCAAGATTTATTTATTTATTTTTCTACATGAGATTTTCTTCTACAACAGCTAATTCTATTGAGTATGTTATTTATGTTGCACCTGCTTACTTTGATGTTGAGAACATCATTTTAGGTGAAGTTGTGCTTGGGAGAATGGTTGAGCATAAGTTATTGATCAAATGAAAAGGCTCCTCCATTAAATGATATAGATGGAACAAAAGTAGAATTGCTAAAGCTGGCAATCTTTCTCTTAATTGGATGATTATATTATTGTTAACTCTCTATAGTGGGGTTCCTCGAGCTAAGGGGGAGTTTATGTAGTATTGTTTTTGTTAGATGATTATTCAACCAAATTAGTACACCTAAATCTAATTTCTAAAATGTAAATAAGAAGTGAAATTAGGTTTTAAAAGAGCCGAATCATTGCAATTTTAAACTTTTCTAGAGCTTTCATTGATTTAGACCAAATTTTGTAGTATTTCTTTTCAATTTTTATTATTAGATTAGTTCTTAAAGTATTAGAATAATCGCATCTTTATTTTAGGGTTTGTTTTCTTTTATAAAGACGACTAATTGCTTTGGATTACTGATGAATAAATTATTTGATGAGGCCATTGGTTGTTGGTAGCTTCTTCCTTCATTAATCCAAGTTGTGTATGCGGAATGCTCTAAGCTGTGTACTTGGAGTTTGATTCCTTTTCTTTCTTTCTCGTTCAAGTTATTTATAATATTTCAAAATTTATGTTTAGTTTTCTCTTTTCAAGGACTATCGGGATATTTGTTCAATAAACTCTATAAAGTACTTTAAACCCTAGCTCCTTGTCTAGTTGGTCAAGGAAGAACATCATTGATTCCATTGTGTCTGCTTTGATGATGAGAATATCATTTTAAATGATGTTGTACTCCGAAAAAATGTTGAGCACAAATTCTTGATTAAATGGAAAGACACATCCATCATTTGATACATAGATAACAAAAGTAGAAGTGCTAAAGCTTTTAGGTGATCTATTGTATGGTAATATTGCTACTAAATCTAAAGCGAAGTATATTTTGTGTTAGATGATAATTCAACAAAATTATTAAGCTCAAATCTAGTTTCTAAAATATGAATATTAAGTCAAACCAAGCTATTGAAGTGTTGAATCCAACTAGTTTTTAAGTCTTTCTTAACCTTTCGTCAGTTTAGGTCATATATATATGTGTGTTATTAGATTAAATTCGAAGTATAAGAATACTCTAATACGTATTTTAGGGTTTGCTTTCTTTTGTTAATGAGATGAATACATTATATGATGAGGCCAATGGTAGTTGGTTGTTTCTTCCTTCATTGATCCAACTTTTGTATGCGGATTTGCTAAATTTTATACGCTTAGTTTAGCTCCTCTTCTCTCTTTTTCATTCAACTTTATTATATTTCAACTTTGTGTTTGATCTTCTCTTTTCAAGGACCAACGAGCATCATATTTTTTTAATACGTTCTTTAAAGTGCCTCAAATGCAGCCCTCGTTGTCAAATTCCTATAGCCAATTCATAAAACTCTTTATTAATGATCGTATGATCATAATTCGTATTTTTATGAATTAAGATTTCATGCATTATCATGAGCTTTGGAGCCTCAAGATTTGCTTATCTATTTTTCTACAGGAGGGGTTTCTTCTACAGCTGCTACTTCTATTGAGTCTATTGTTTATATTGCACCTGCTTGCTTCGATGTTGAGAACATCATTTTAGGCGAAGTTGTACTTGGGAGAAAGGCTGAGCATAAGTTATTGATCAAATGAAAAGGCTCCTCCATTAAATGATACAGATGGAACAAAAGTAGAATTGCTAAAGCTGACAGTCTTTCGCTTGGATGATTATATTATTGCTAACTCTCTAGATTGGGGTTCCTCGAGCTAAGGGGGAGTTTATGCAGTATCATTTTTGTTAGATGATCATTCAACCAAATTAGTAAACTTAAATATAATTTCTAAAATGTGAATAAGAAGTGGAATCAAGTTATAAAAGAGCCAAATCATTACAATTTTAAACCTTTCTAGACCTTTCATCGATTTAGACCAAATTTTGTAGTATTTCTTTTCAATTTTTATTATTAGATTAAATCTTAAAGTATTAGAATAATCTCATCCTATTTTTAGGTTTTGTTTTCTTTTATAAAGTGGAATCAAGTGAATATAATTTCTAAAATGTGAATAAGAAGTGGAATCAAGTTATAAAAGAGCCAAATCATTACAATTTTAAACCTTTCTAGACCTTTCATCGATTTAGACCAAATTTTGTAGTATTTCTTTTCAATTTTTATTATTAGATTAAATCTTAAAGTATTAGAATAATCTCATCCTATTTTTAGGTTTTGTTTTCTTTTATAAAACTAATTGCTTTTGGATTATTGATGAATAAATCATTTGATGAGACCATTAATTGTTAGTAGCTTTTTCCTTCATTAATCCGAGTTGCGTATGCGGAGTGCTCTTAGTTGTGTACTTAGAGTTTGATTCCTATTCCCTCTTTCTCATTCAAGTTATTTATAGTATTTCAAAATTTATGTTTATTTTTCTATTTTCAAGGACTATCAGGATATTTGTTCAATAAACTCTATAAAGTAATTTAAATCCTAGCTCCTTGTCTAGTTGGCAAGGTAGAACATAATTGTTTCAACTGTGTCTGCTTTGATTCTGAGAACATCATTTTTAAATGATGTTATACTCGAGAAAAATGTCGAGCACAAATTCTTGATCAAATGGAAAGACACTTCTATCATTTGATACATAGATAACAAAAGTAGAAGTGCTAAAGCTTGTAGATGATCTTATGTAAGGTAATATTGCTACTGACTCTTGAGTGAAGTTCCTTTGTGCTCAGGGGAGTTAATGAAGTGTATTTTGTGTTAGATAATCATTCAACAAAATCATTAAACTCAAATCTAGTTTCTCAAATGTGAATATTAAGTCAAACTAGGCTATCGAAAAGTTGAATCCAACTAGTTTTTAAGTCTTTTTTGACCTTTCGTCAATTTAGGTCAAATTTATAATTTTTTTATTAGATTAAATTTGAAGTATAAGAATACTCTCATCCTTATTTTAGGTGTTGTTTTAGTTCGTTAATGAGATGAATACATTATATGAGGAGGCCAATGGAAGTTGGTTGTTTCTTCCTTCATTGATCCAACTTTTGTATGCGGATTGCGCTAAATTTTGTACGCTGAGCATAATGCAACTTCTCTCTTTCTCATTCAATAAATTTATTATATTTCAAACTTTGTATTTGATCTTTGCTTTTCAAGAACCAACGAGCATCATATTTTTTTAATACGTTCTGTAAAGTGCCTCAAACGCTGTCCTCCTTGTCAAATTCCTATAGCCAATTCATAAAACTCTTCATTAATGATCGTATGATCAAAATTCCTATTTTTATGAATTAAGATTTAATGCATTATCATGAGCTTTGGAGCCTCAAGATTTGCTTATCTATTTTTCTACAGGAGGGGTTTCTTCTACAACTGCTTCTTCTATTGAGTCTATTGTTTATATTGAACCTGCTTGCTTCGATGTTGAGAACATCATTTTAGGCGAAGTTGTACTTGGGAGAATGGCTGAGCATAAGTTATTGATCAAATGAAAAGGCTCCTCTATTAAATGATACAGATGGAACAAAAGTAGAATTGCTAAAGCTGACAGTCTTTCGCTTGGATGATTATATTATTGCTAATTCTTTAGATTGTGGTTCCTCGAGCTAAGGGGGAGTTTATGCAGTATCGTTTTTGTTTGATGATCATTCAACCAAATTAGTAGACTTAAATATAATTTCTAAAATGTGAATAAGAAGTGAAATCAAGTTATAAAATAGCCAAATCATTGCAATTTTAAACCTTTCTAGATGTTTCATCGATTTAGACCCAATTTTGTAGTATTTCTTTTCAATTTTTATTATTAGATTTAATATTAAAGTATTAGAATAATCTCATCCTTTTTTTAGGGTTTGTTTTCTTTTCTTTTATAAATATGACTAATTTCTTTTGGATTTTTGATGAATAAATCGTTTGATGAGATCATTAGTTGTTAGTAGCTTTTTCCTTCATTAATCCGAGTTGTGTATGCGGAGTGCTCTTAGTTGTGTACTTAGAGTTTGATTCCTATCCTCTCTTTCTCATTCAAGTTATTTATAGTATTTCAAAATTTATATTTATTTTTCTCTTTTCAAGGACTATCAGGATATTTGTTCAATAAACTTTATAAAGTACTTTAAACCCTAGTTCCTTGTCTAGTTGGTAAGTTAGAACATAATTGTTTCCACTGTGTCTGCTTTGATGCTGAGAACATCATTTTTAAATGATGTTGTACTCGGGAAAAATGTCGAGCACAAATTCTTGATCAAACGGAAAGACACTTCTATCATTTGATAGATAGATAACAAAAGTAGAAGTGCTAAAGCTTGTAGGTGATCTTATGTATGGTAATATTGCTATTGACTTTAGAGCGAAGTTCCTTTGTGCTCAAGGGAGTTAATGAAGTATATTTTGTGTTAGATAATCATTCAACAAAATCATTAAACTCAAATCTAGTTTCTCAAATGTGAATATTAAGTCAAACCAGGCTATCAAAAAGTTGAATCCAACTAGTTTTAAAGTCTTTTTTGACCTTTCGTCGATTTAGGTCAAATTTATAATTTTTTTTATTAGATTAAATTTGAAGTATAAGAATACTCTCATCCTTATTTTAGGTGTTGTTTTTGTTTGTTAATGAGATGAATACATTATATGAGGAGGCCAATGGTAGTTGGTTGTTTCTTCCTTCATTGATCCAATTTTTGTATGCGGATTGTGCTAAATTTGGTACGCTGAGCATAATGCAACTTCTCTCTTTCTCATTCAATAAATTTATTATATTTCAAACTTTGTGTTCATTCTTCTCTTTTCAAGGACTATCGAGCATCATATCTTTTTAATTCATTCTGTAAAGTGCGTCAAACGTAGTACTCCTTGTAAAATTCCTATAACCCCTTCGTAAAACTCTTTATTAATGATCATATGACCATAACTCCTTTTTTATGAATTAAGATTTAATGCATTATTAGAAGCTTTGGAGCCTCAAGATTTGCTTATCTATTTTTCTACAGGAGGGGTTTCTTCTACAGCTGCTACTTCTATTGAGTCTATTGTTTATATTGCACCTGCTTGCTTCGATGTTGAGAACATCATTTTAGGCGAAGTTGTACTTGGGAGAAAGGCTGAGCATAAGTTATTGATCAAATGAAAAGGCTCCTCCATTAAATGATACAGATGGAACAAAAGTAGAATTGCTAAAGCTGACAGTCTTTCGCTTGGATGATTATATTATTGCTAACTCTCTAGATTGGGGTTCCTCGAGCTAAGGGGGAGTTTATGCAGTATCATTTTTGTTAGATGGTCATTCAACCAAATTAGTAAACTTAAATATAATTTCTAAAATGTGAATAAGAAGTGGAATCAAGTTATAAAAGGGCCAAATCATTACAATTTTAAACCATTCTAGACCTTTCATCGATTTAGACCAAATTTTGTAGTATTTCTTTTCAATTTTTATTATTAGATTAAATCTTAAAGTATTAGAATAATCTCATCCTTTTTTTAGGTTTTGTTTTCTTTTATAAATATGACTAATTGCTTTTGGATTATTGATGAATAAATCATTTGATGAGACCATTAATTGTTAGTAGCTTTTTCCTTCATTAATCCGAGTTGCGTATGCGGAGTGCTCTTAGTTGTGTATATAGAGTTTATTTCATATTCCCTCTTTCTCATTGAAGTTATTTATAGTATTTCAAAATTTATGTTTATTTTTCTCTTTTCAAGGACTATCAGGATATTTGTTCAATAAACTCTATAAAGTACTTTAAACCCTAGCTCCTTGTCTAGTTGGCAAGGTAGAACATAATTGTTTCCACTGTTCCTGCTTTGATGCTGAGAACATCATTTTTTAAATAATGTTATACTCGGGAAAAATGTCGAGCACAAATTCTTGATCAAATGGAAAGACACTTCTATCATTTGATGCATAGATAACAAAAGTAGAAGTGCTAAAGCTTGTAGGTGATCTTATGTATGGTAATATTGCTACTGACTCTAGAGCGAAGTTCCTTTGTGCTCAGGGGAGTTAATGAAGTGTATTTTGTGTTAGATAATCATTCAACAAAATCATTAAACTCAAATCTAGTTTCTCAAATGTGAATATTAAGTCAAACTAGGCTGTCAAAAAGTTGAATCCAACTAGTTTTTAAGTCTTTTTTGACCTTTCGTCAATTTAGGTCAAATTTATATATTTTTTTTTTAGATTAAATTTGAAGTAGAAGAATACTCTCATCTTTATTTTAGGGGTTGTTTTAGTTCGTTAATGAGATGAATACATTATATGAGGAGGCCAAACGTAGTTAATGGTAGTTGGTTGTTTCTTCCTTCATTGATCCAACTTTTGTATGCGGATTGTGCTAAATTTTGTACGTTGAGCATAATGCAACTTCTCTCTTTCTCATTCAATAAATTTATTTTATTTCAAACTTTGTGTTTGATCTTCGCTTTTCAAGAACCAACGAGCATCATAATTTTTTAATACGTTATGTAAAATGCCTCAAACGCAGTTCTCCTTGTCAAATTCCTATAGCCAATTCATAAAACTCTTTATTAATGATCGTATGATCAAAATTCCTATTTTTATGAATTAAGATTTAATGCATTATCATGAGCTTTGGATCCTCAATATTTGCTTATCTATTTTTCTACAGGAGAGGTTTCTTCTACAACTGCTACTTCTATTGAGTCTATTGTTTATATTGCACCTGCTTTCTTCTATGTTGAGAACATCATTTTAGGCGAAGTTGTACTTGGGAGATAGGCTGAGCATAAGTTATTGATCAAATGAAAATGTTCCTCCATTAAATGATACAGATGGAACAAAAGTAGAATTTCTAAAGCTGTCAGTCTTTCGCTTGGATGATTATATTATTGCTAACTCTCTAGATTGGGGTTCCTCGAGCTAAGGGGGAGTTTATGCAGTATCGTTTTTGTTAGATGATTATTGAACCAAATTAGTAAACTTAAATATAATTTCTAAAATGTGAATAAGAAGTGAAATCAAGTTATAAAAGAGCAAATCATTGCAATTTTAAGCCTTTCTAGACCTTTCATCGATTTAGACCCAATTTTGTAGTATTTATTTTCAATTTTTATTATTAGATTAAATCTTAAAGTATTAGAATAATCTCATACTTTTTTTAGGGTTTGTTTTCTTTTATAAATATGACTAATTGCTTTTGGATTATTAATGAATAAATCATTTGATGAGACCATTAGTTGTTAGTTGCTTTTTCCTTCATTAATCCGAGTTGTGTGCGGAGTGCTCTTATTTGTGTACTTAGAGTTTGATTCCTATCCCCTCTTTCTCATTCAAGTTATTTATAGTATTTCAAAATTTATGTTTATTTTTCTCTTTTCAAGGATTATTAGGATATTTGTTCAATAAACTCTATAAAGTACTTTAAATCCTAGTTCCTTGTCTAGTTGGCAAGTTAGAATATAATTGTTTCCACTGTGTCTGCTTTGCTGCTGAGAACATAATTTTTAAATAATGTTATACTCGGGAAAAATGTCAAGCACAAATTCTTGATCAAATGGAAATACACTTCTATCATTTGATACATAGATAACAAAAGTAGAAGTGTTAAAGCTTGTAGGTGATCTTATGTATGGTAATATTGCTATTGACTCTAGAGCGAAGTTCCTTTGTGCTCAAGGGAGTTAATGAAGTATATTTTCATTCAACAAAATCATTAAACTCAAATCTAGTTTCTCAAATGTGAATATTAAGTCAAATGAGGCTATAAAAAAGTTGAATCCAACTAGTTTTTATGTCTTTTTTGACCTTTAGTCAATTTAGGTCAAATTTATAATTTTTTTTATTAGATTAAATTTGAAGTATAAGAATACTCTCATCCTTATTTTAGGGATTGTTTTAGTTTGTTAATGAGATGAATACATTATATGAGGAGGCCAATGGTAGTTGGTTGTTTCTTCCTTCATTGATCCAACTTTTGTATGCAGATTGTGCTAAATTTGGTACGCTGAGCATAATGCAACTTCTCTCTTTCTCATTCAATAAATTTATTATATTTCAAACTTTGTGTTCGTTCTTCTCTTTTCAAGGACTTTCGAGCATCATATATTTTTAATTCATTCTTAAAGTGCGTCAAACGCAATGCTCCTTGTAAAATTCCTATAACCCCTTCGTAAAACTCTTTATTAATGATCATATGACCATAACTCCTTTTTTATGAATTAAGATTTAATGCATTATTAGAAGCTTTGGAGCCTCAAGATTTGCTTATCTATTTTTCTTCAAGAGGGGTTTCTTCTTCAACAGCTATTTCTATTGAGTTTGTTGTTTATATCACACTTGCTTACATCGAGGTTGAAAACATCATTTTCGTTGAAGTTGTACTTGGGAGAAAGATTGAGCATAAGTTATTTATCAACTGAAAAGGCTCCTCCATTAAATGATACAGATGGAACAAAAGTAGAATTGCTAAAGCTGACAGTCTTTCGCTTGGATGATTATATTATTGCTAACTCTCTAGATTGGGGTTCCTCGAGCTAAGGGGGAGTTTATGCAGTATCATCTTTGTTAGATGATCATTCAACCAAATTAGTAAACTTAAATATAATTTCTAAAATGTGAATAAGAAGTGGAATCAAGTTATAAAAGAGCCAAATCATTACAATTTTAAACCTTTCTAGACCTTTCATCGATTTAGACCAAATTTTGTAGTATTTCTTTTCAATTTTTATTATTAGATTAAATCTTAAAGTATTAGAATAATCTCATCCTATTTTTAGGTTTTGTTTTCTTTTATAAAGTGGAATCAAGTGAATATAATTTCTAAAATGTGAATAAGAAGTGGAATCAAGTTATAAAAGAGCCAAATCATTACAATTTTAAACCTTTCTAGACCTTTCATCGATTTAGACCAAATTTTGTAGTATTTCTTTTCAATTTTTATTATTAGATTAAATCTTAAAGTATTAGAATAATCTCATCCTATTTTTAGGTTTTGTTTTCTTTTATAAATATGACTAATTGCTTTTGGATTATTGATGAATAAATCATTTGATGAGACCATTAATTGTTAGTAGCTTTTTCCTTCATTAATTCAAGTTGCGTATGCGGAGTGCTCTTAGTTGTGTACTTAGAGTTTATTTCATATTCACTCTTTCTCATTGAAGTTATTTATAGTATTTCAAAATTTATGTTTATTTTTCTCTTTTCAAGGACTATCAGGATATTTGTTCAATAAATTTTATAAAGTACTTTAAACCCTAGCTCCTTGTCTAGTTGGCAAGGTAGAACATAATTGTTTCCACTGTGCCTTCTTTGATGGTGAGAACATCATTTTTTAAATGATGTTATACTCGGGAAAAATGTCGAGCACAAATTCTTGATCAAATGGAAAGACACTTCTATCATTTGATACATAGATAACAAAAGTAGAAGTGCTAAAGCTTGTAGGTGATTTTATGTATGGTAATATTGCTACTGACTCTAGAGCGAAGTTCCTTTGTGCTCAGGGGAGTTGATGTTGAAAACATCATTTTCGTTGAAGTTGTACTTGGGAGAAAGATTGAGCATAAGTTATTTATCAAATGAAAAGGCTCCATCAAATGATACAAATGGAACAAAAGTAGAATTGCTAAAGTTGACAGTCTTTCGCTTGGATGATTATATTATTTCTAACTCTCTAGAGTGGGGTTCCTCGAGCTAATGGGGAGTTTATACAGTATTATTTTTTGTTAGATGATCATTCAACCAAATTAGTACACTTAAATCTAATTTATAAAATGTGAATCAGAAGTAAAATCAGGTTATAAAAGAGCCGAATCATTGTAATTTTAAACTTTTCTAGAACTTTCATCAATTTAGACCAAATTTTATAGTATTTCTTTTCAATTTTTTTATTAGATTAATTCTTAAAGTATTAGAATAATCTCATCCTTATTTTAGGGTTTGTTTACCTTTATAAATATGACTAATTGCTTTTGGATTATTGATGAATAAATTATTTGATGAGGCCATTAATTGTTGGTAGCTTCTTCCTTCATTAATCCAAGTTGCGTATACGGAGTGCTCTAAGCTGTGTACTTGGAGTTTGATTCCTATTCTCTCTTAAGTTATTTATAGTATTTCAAAAATTATGTTTATTTGTCTCTTTTCAAGGTTAAACCCTAGCTCCTTGTCCAGTTGGTCAATTATTGTTTGCACTGTTCCTGTTTTGATGTTGACAGCAGCATTTTTTAAATGTTGTACTTGGGAAAAATGTTGAGCATAAATTCTTGATCAAATCGAAAGACACCTCCTTCATTTGATACATATATAACAAAAATAAAAGTGCTAAAGCTTGTAGGTGATCTACTGTGTGGTAATATTGCTTTTAGATCTAAAGCGTAGTTCCTTTGTGCTCAGGGGAGTTGATGAAGTATATTTTGTGTTAGATATCATTCAACAATATCATTAAACTCAAATCTAGTTTCTCAAATATGAATATTAAGTTAAACCAGGCTATTGAAGAGTTCAATTCAACTAGTTTTTAAGTCTTTCTTGTCCTTTCGTCAATTTAGATCAATTTTATAGTTTTTTATTAAATTAAATTTGAAGTATAAGAATACTCTCATCCTTATTTTTGGGTTTGCTTTCGTTTGTTAATGAGATGAATACATTATACAATGAGCCCAATGGTAGTTGGTTGTTTTTTCCTTCATTGATCCAACTTTTGTATGCGGATTGTGCTAAATTTGTAATTTGAATGTTACTCCTCTCTTTCTCATTCAATAGATTTATTAGATTTCGGACTTTGTGTTCTTTCTTCTCTTTTCAAGGACTATTGAGCATCATATTTATTTAATAAGTTCTATAAAGTGCCTCAAACGCAATCCTCGTAAAATTCGTTTAACCTCTTTAGAAAACTCTTTATTAGTGATCATATGATTATAACTCCTATTTTTAAGATTAGAGATTTAATGCATTATCGGGGAGCTTTGGAACTTTAAGATTTGCTTATTAATATTTTCTATTAGAGGGGTTTCTTTTGCAGCTTCTACTTCTATTGAGTTTGTTGTTTATATTGTACTTGCTTACTTCCATGTTGAGAGCAACATTTTAGGTGCAGTTGTACATAGGAGAAAGTTTGAGCATAAGTTATTGATTAAATGGAAAGGCTCCATCAAATGATACAGATACTTGCAATGTTTAAAATTGCGTATTCGGGTATTGAGGTGTTTTTTATTCGTGAGGCGAGGCATAAGCCTTTAGGCGTTTTGAGGCGCTTGCCTCAAAATCAAAAGATTGCGTAAACATAAATGATAATTTTTTATATACTAATGAGTGAATAATATAAAATATAAAAAAGCATAAGATATGAAGTGAAATCAAAATATCCCAATAATAAGACAACATGAAATATAGTTCAACTCAAAATTCTATCTTTCCCAAATCCCAGTATTCTTTTCATTAACATATAATTCCAATTTCCAAAAACAAATAGCAATGACATATCACATAAGAACTCATAAGTCATCAACACTGTCATCACTAAGGGGTTCTTCATTTGAATCATCATTATGATGAACTGCTCTCTCCCCTTCCTCCTCTCCTATAGAGTTCAATGTCGGGCATTTACTTCAAGTTTATGTAAGTTTTAATATATATAGCATGAGGCGTAAGCCTCATGCCAGTGAGGCGAGGCGAGCCTCAACCAAGTTATGGCGCAAGCCTCATAAAAAAAACTCAAGGCGTAAGCATCGAGGCATTTTTTACTGGAATTGCGCAAAGGCGGGCCTCAAGGCGAGCCTCATATTGCGTAATTTTAAACCATGACATATAGAATAAAAGTAGAATTGCTGAAGCTGACAGTCTTTCGCTTGGATGATTATGTTATTACTAACTAACTAGAGCGGGGTTCCTCGAGCTAAGGGGGAGTTTATGCAGTATTGTTTTTGTCAGATGATCATTCAACCAAATTAGTAAACTTGAATCTAATTTCTTAAATGTGAATAAGAAGTGAAATTAAGTTATAAAAGAGCCGAATCATTGCAATTTTAAATCTTTCTAGACCTTTCATCGGTTTAGACCAAAATTTGTAGTATTTCTTTTCAATTTTTGTTATTAGATTAAATCTTAAAGTATTAGAATAATTTCATCATTTTTTTAGGGTTTGCTTTCTTTTATAAATATGACTAATTGCTTTTGGATTATTGATGAATAAATCATTTGATGAGACCATTAGTTGTTAGTAGCTTTTTCCTTCATTAATTCGTGTTGCGTATGCGGAGTGCTCTTAGTTGTGTACGTAGAGTTTGATTCCTATTCCCTCTTTCTCATTCAAGTTATTTATAGTATTTCAAAATTTATGTTTATTTTTCTCTTTTCAAGGACTATCAAGATATTTGTTCAATAAACTCTATGAAGTACTTTAAACCCTAGCTCCTTGCCTAGTTGGTCGAGGAAGAAGAAAAATCCTAATCCTCCATATAACTCTTTATTAATGATCATATGGCCACTACTCATTTTATGACATTGAAGATTTAATGCATTATCAAGGAAGTTTTGAACATCGAGATTTGCTTATTAATTTATTTACAGGTGGGATTTCTATTACAACTACTACTTTCATTGAGTTTGTTGTTTCTATTGCACCTGAGTATGATGATGCAGAGCATATTATTTTAGATGAACTTGTACTTGGAAAAATGCTGGGCATAAGTTCTTGATCAAATGGAATATCGCCTCTATCAGATGTATGTAGATTATAAAAGTAGAATTGCTAAAGCTCGTTGTTGATCTCTTGGTTGATTATACTATTGCAAACTCTCTACAGCAGAGTTCCTTGCGGTTAATGGAGTTAACCCAATATCTTTTTTGTATGATGATTGTTCATCCAAATTAGTACACGGAATTCTACTTTCTCATCTATGAATAAGGAGTCAAATGAGGCTACAGAAGAGCTGAATCAGACAAATGTTTACACTTTTCTAAACCTTTTATCAATTTAGGCCAAATTTAAGTTGTTTATTTTTATTTTGTTATTATTAGATAAAATGTAAAAGTACGAGAAAAATTTCATCCTTATTTTAAGGTTTGTTTTTTTTTTCATCGATGAAGAATGATTGTATGGACTATTGGATTATTGATTATTGATGAATAAATTATTTCATGAGGCCATGGGCGGTTATTTAACTCTTCCTCCACTTATCCAAATTGTGTATGTGGATTGCTCTAAGTTGTGTGTTCGGAGTTTAACTTTTCATCTCCCTTATAATATTTATGTTATCTTGGAATTTTATTTGTTCTCTTTCTCAGAACTATCGAGCATCATATTTGTTTTATAAACTTTATAAGGTAACTCCAACCCTAGGCTCCTTGCACGGTTGGTCAAGGACGAAATAAAAATCCTATATCCCCTCCATAAAACTCTATTAGTGATCACATGTGATTTATTAAGCGTTCAACATAAAGGGATGATTACACATAAAAATATGGTAATAACCCACCATGCATGTTTATTGTAAAACTACATGTGTGACCATTATACAAGGATGAATAGTCTTTAAAATGATTTTTAACAATGTAGAACTCCTCAAATATGTAACAATGTAGTATGGTGCTGCACGTGCCATGTCATTTGTCTGCATGCATTTGCATTCGGGGCTATATAAGATATTTATTAGTTGTGTTGTGAACAGCTTGGTAGATGACTAATTGAAATCCTTGCGCTCAATAAATCTTTTAATTTATAATCCTTTTAAAAATTGTCATGTTGGAGAATTTTTGTTGTTCCCAAACGGATTGCATATTTATAATCGAGTACGGCATAAGGAGGATGATATATTACCTCGAATGATAAAAATATTATTTTCTTATGGACTCAATGATAAAATTTACAATTTAACTGAGATTCCCCCATTCAATGTTTGGTTGAATGGGGTTTATTTTATTTTGAGGTACAGATGTCTCATAGGGGCTTGATTAATTACATTTCAAGCTTTGGTGCTTGAGAACACTTTTGATTAAATTAGTGGGTTTTTTTTTTCTTTTCTTTTAAAACAACGAAAAAGAAGTGGTCAAACAGAAATAATGGTTGTAGTGTAAAAAGCAAAGCATTGAGAAAGCTATCCCAAATGAAGATTATAGGATTTCAACTTAATTGAGCATTTAAGGCTCAAGCTTCAAGTAGATTGACTATTATAGAAGGGTTTTTTGCGAGAGTGTCTCTCTATATGTTTCTCTAGCTTTTTTAACCCCAAAGAAAAATGGCTTTTGATGTATTTGGGTTAACAGTTATGCAGTCAATTAGATCATTATAAATACATATTTGCTATACATATACTAAATGACACGTTTTACTTGTTATCTAAATTACTATAAATTTCAAATACTGATTTGCATCATAAGTACCATGTTATCTGGATTTATCTCAGAGATATATGAAAGACAACATTCAAAGCACCTAATAGGCTTTATAAATGGTTTGTCAAGCTTTTAGAATGTTTATGTGCCAAATATTTTCATATGATTTGTGAAAGTTTTGCTTAGACCATTCATTGACTAGTTTCTCCTAGTTTCTCGTGTAATTTGATGATATATTGATTTATAGCTGGACTAAAAGTAAGTATATTGGCTAATATTATCAAGTATTGTTTCCGTTATGATGTGAAAAGTTATACATCAATATTGAAAATGGCTTAGAACCCTTAGAATCACCATACAATCTCTGTAATTGGATTTTTGTTTCCTTTGAAGTAAGAAAAAATTTATTTATGATTCGGTGAATCTATTTTTGTAAGTAAGAAAGTCATCTTCTAGTTTCTTAAGGTATATATTCATTATAGTAAGATTATAAGCTATTGTTTAATAAAGTATTGCTTGTATCATTGCATTTCTACCTCCTGTTATTCTACAACCATTATTAATCCTCTCGTAGCCTATTCTACTAGAGCCTTTATGCATATTCGGATCACCTAATGAATATCATTTTCCTAGCAGATGTACTTTATAGTACTTCATCCATCTCTTTCGAAAATTTATTTTTTTAATTATATTCTAATCCAACTTGAGAAGCATAGGAATCGAGCGCAGATATAAATTTTTGTATCGATTATTATTTTACTAGCAATTATCATACAACTAACCCTTTTAATCACAATAATTTTATCTTTTAAACTTTTTATCCACTATTAGCACAACCCAGTCCCAATTGTTAACTTTTTCCAACATATAATAACTTATAACCTTGCCAAATATCGTTAGATTTTTCTCCTTAATTTTTACCACAATCAAGTCAATTGATGGTGTGCCACATTGGAGTGGTGTCCTAGGGGTGGTGTCCTAGCTCATCCTTATGTTCATGTGCAATAGTTTTAAGTTTGTATATCACTTAAGGGTAATGTTCGAGCCCATCCTTATCAACTTCTCATCTTAATCAGGTAGGTCATAGTAAGGCACGTTCAAGGAATGCCTAACTAGAAAAATTCAAATATTGATTCATATATTTATTTTATGCATGAGTTTTACAATTAGTTGACAGTCTTTTGTCATTTGGACTAGGGGTCATTAATGACGATGGTAAAAAAAAAACTACAAAAAAAATAATGATAGTAGTAATGAATGGATTGTGTGATGGATGGTTACACCAAGGGACCTAGTAATCAATAGAATAGTAGAGGCAATTCAGGTGCCTCAAAAATCTTTAGCCTAATTTCCTCTAAAAATCCAGTGATGTCTATAGATGAAGGGCAAGTTGACTTCAACAAAGAGTGAATCAAATTGAAAACTCCAGCCAAGCATGGGGTGGCCAGCTCAGATGAGAAGCATAAACTTGAACAGAAATTGAAACGTGAAAATTCACATTAAGGTTTACTTGTTGGTACTCGACACTTCATAACCACTAAACTGTTGTGTTGTTGTGCTTTTGCCTCTTATTTATTTTAATTATATTAAGCATAAAAGAATTTTTTAATTCTAATGTAGCTATATTAAAATCTATGATGTTTTCTTTTAAATTTCTTAATTTTTTGCTTATTAATAATCTTTACCCCAAATATAAGTGTATTATGATAATTATTTTATGGTATGAAAATAAATAAAAGTTTTTTATTTTATTTTTTAATTGCAATACATTTGGTATTATGTCTTTGCTACACACAAGTGAAGCAGTTTATGATTCTCCACTGTCATCTTTGTATAATATGCTAAAGTATTATTAGGTTAAAAATCATCTTATTATTTAAAGCACTAAGCAATGGATAATGCAATATTGGAGTAATTTAAAATAAATAAGGGATATCATGCCATGATCCAAAGGAGCAAAAAAACTTTTGTTTGAGAACTTATATGATAGAAAATGTCTTTCGCTCATCGTCAAGCATTATGTGTCCATTGATTGCTATCAACTATTTTCTTTCATTCTGTCACGACCCGACCCGATAAGTTCAAATTAACGAGGGAGGGTACTATAAAAGAATAATTTTATTAGGAAGTTATTTAATAAATGCTAATATACTCATTTATTTATATGTACTCCTATACATGAAAGAGATAAAAAATAAACTTTAGAATTTTATCAAAACAATTTTGATGTTTTTGGGATGTGCAAAAAATGAGTTGTATTTTTTAGGAGCAAATTTTCATATCGTCTTATTGAAATTTTGGATATTGTATTTACATACTTTTTTATGTGCCAGATGGATTAGAAAATATATAATTTATACTCCTACATGAGCTGCTTGTTTTGATATCGTGTTGTGATGAGGACATCAGCAGGAGTTTTTGGCGCGTTTATTAGAGGAGGCATCGTAGATCGATGGCCACGATCGGGAGCCTTTATTTTTGATGCATTTATGTATTATTTATTTTATATTTTACTTTTTCCTATTTTACCCCTATGGGCAGTTAGCTTGATGTTGTAGTCCTGAGGGCACTTTAGTTATTTTTTTTGTCATGTTGAGACATATATATAAGGGCCCCCTCTATTGTATTTTGAGGATGATTTTGATGAATGAAATTCTAGCTTTTGTCTTCTTCAATATTGTGATCTTTGAGAGAAGAAAGAGAATCCTAGGTGAGAGTAATTGCAATACCCGTCAGTCTTCGGAAGAGTCCAAGGCTTGAGGCTTATCTCTACATTCTTTCCCTGCTTCCACCACCGGCCACCCTTCATAGCCCAACCAAACCGCTGGGCTTGCCTTCTTGATAAATCTAATTTAGGAAATCCCATAATTATCTCAAATATGAAATTAAATCTTAGATTTGATTTCAATCACCAATTAAAGTAAATGGCCTACATACATTAAACCTAGACACCCTCTCTCCCTTCTCATATGGCCAGCCCCTCTGGCTCTTCTCTCTCCAATTTAATCCTTAACCCCTAATTAAATCCCCCATAAATCCCTCATAAGCCGTCGCCCCCTCTAGCCCTATTTTGGGATAATTTTGAGTTTTAAATTATTCCCTTCCCTCCCTTTGGAAATCTGAAATTAAATTTTAGATTTTCTAAATTATTTACTTCCACCTCCATAGCCCAAAGTTCAAGAATCCTCCACCTAGAATCCTAGCCGTCCCCCCTCTCCCTCTCTACCCAAACCCTCCAAACCGCCGGCTCCACCCCTCCCTTCCTCCTTCACAAGCCGCCGGTCCTCAAGGACCCCCAAGAGAGGAATCTCCTTTATCCATGGATGGCCGATCCTGAAGTAGACCACGGCTTCGCATACAATTCTCAAGGGCAGATAGATATTCTTCAGTCGCCGTTCTTCGACCCGACTGGGAGATAGAAGACATCGTCGACGATTACGTAGACCGTATACTATTCCACTTAGTTGAGACTATTGACGAACAACGACCCTCCGGACAGTTGCAAATCGTCGGGCATTCACCTGCGTCTCCTCCGTCTACCTTCCCGTGGATCAAGACCGTTGGTGTTCTATCTCTTTTGGTTGCATCGTTTGGATTGCTGAAATTCTCTTTCCGCTAAAACCTTTCATAGAGCGTGAGTGAGAGGAAAGTCAAGGTGAATGTTCTAAATATTAACATGTGGATTCTTATTACGACATAGTTAGTTTTACTGTACTTTTCTGATATTATTTTAGTTGTTTTGTTTTTTTGGCTTGTAATTGCATGCGACATCAAATTTCAACTGAAAATTCTTAAAGTTAATTATTGTGATACATTAACCTTATGGCAAGCTTTACAATATTTTATCAATTCCTGTTTGTATCACATCATGTTGTCCTCGAGATGATAAGCCACGTTTGTTTTTGTTTTCATTAGGAGCAATGAATTGCTCATTTACATTTTTATCTAATTCAGATGTGAATTTGTTGGTTGTTGCAGTCATCAGATTCTTTGATGGGCGGTGAATTGTCTTGAGCTTTGAGCAACTAGATTTTGATGAGGCTTTTGGGTTTAGGGTGTTTATTGTCTTATGTTGTTGGGGCTTAATTTAAATATGTGCTCGCTTGGCTGGTTAAACCTTCATTTGGTAATGCGCTTGGCTGGCAGTGGAGTGATTTTTACACCGTAGTGCATTTCCCTCAAAATCAGGCATTTGAACCAAGCCCTGTAGACAGAAAATTGTTTAACTCGTACCACAGCCAAATTGTTTCCAAAAAAATCCACAATTAAGTTCCTTTATGGAAGATCTTTTCTCTTGTTGTAGCCACCATTTTTTTTATCGGACCTTTACCTGTAATTGAAGGCTTATCTTACCATACTTGTGTTATCATTTACATAAATATCCTTAAGATGAGCGACATCCTGAAGCTAGACAAAAGTATTTTTGGTGATCTGTGTTTTTGTCATTATTGAGCGACATCCTTAAGATCGTTTCTCTTGTTGTAGCCACCATATTTTCTTCCTCTTTCTGACCATTGGTTACAATTGATGTTATCCACATGGTACTGTTTTGCATAACAAACTCATTTTTAAAATTTGATTTAATATAATCTCCCCCTGTTCATTTCTGGTGAAGAGCCATAACCATGCACTCAAGATCACCATTGTGTCTCTTAAGTCAACTAGCCAAGCATGCTCCAATATCCGGTTTTTCCTGATACTGGTTTCAGTCACTTTATAATAAAATATAAGCACTGAAACCAATGTTTTCATGTTGAAATATTGGCATCTTTGTTATTTGATCATATTATGGCAGCAGATCTCATATTAATTCAGTTTTTCCTAAACATTTAAAGGAAAGATTTTTATTGTACTGTTCTGGTTTCCCTTCCTTGTATGCACTGTACCAAATCTATACTGATAGATATTACATATTGAACGGATTGCTCTGAGAAAATGAAATTCTGCACCATTCTTAAATAATAAAATGATTGACCGTGCTTTGTATACACTAATGAAAGAGGGTTTTAGAGTACAAGTTATTTGCATGAATTTGATCCTTGAAGTTCCTTCTTTCATTGCCATATGATGATCATGATGTCCTCATCAGAAATCCTGTTTTTGCTGTTGATAGTTTAGCATGTTCGTATACAGCAAAAATCTACCTTCACACACCTCATATAGCATGGGAATAATTAGCATTACTTTTTTTTTTAATTTACATAGTTTCTAGTCCGCCAAACATCACTATTGTTTTTTATTGGTATCATCAGCAACGAAAGTTCTTTTATTACTGTTTCTCGTGCTAAATGAACTGTTATCGTCTGTAAAGCCACATGGCCCGTATGCCATTGCATTTTGACAGGCCTTGAAATTTTCTAATTCATCTTGTTAAACGCTTCTGTTTACAATGTTGTTCAGCCATACAAGCTTGTATTGCAGACGATTGAGAACTGATTCAATTGAATAATAGCATCCTGCTGATGGCATGCTATGGTTCTTGATTATATGTTTCAGTGAGGAAGTAGATAGATTTTTACTTGTTTAAAGACAAATCAATAATTTCTTGTCTGATGTCTTTCCCTCTACAGATACTGCTTTCTTTGGCATGTGGTAGTTCATATATTTGTTGGGTTCCTTTCATGCCATGAAAACCATTATCAGTTGTAATTTCGTTGGTTCTTCTCTGATACTCCTAGAGAGCACTGTTCCTCTCTTTGGTAACACTGGTTTATTGTCCAAAATTTCCTGCCAGCTATTTGGTCTCTGAGGCCGCTTTTCTTATTTCTTGTTCACAGCTCAAGTTTCTTGCTGATCTTATTTTCTTTTGCAGAGCATTTTGTTGGTTTAATATAGAAAAGTGCAATAATAGAACCATTACCGAGGGAAGTAGACAGTTTAACTTTTTCTAATGGATGAAAAGATGAAGAGAAGGATTCCAAAATGGGACGTGGCAGCAGAACTTCATGTGGATACTGTTGGGCATGAAAGTGCTCTGCTGGAAAAAGTTGATGATCCTTGTATGAATCTGACAGTAGTGGATTCCATGAATCCTATCATATCTATGAATTTAGACGGCTCTGACGTAAATCAATCTGCCACTCAGACTGGAGAGGAAGGGAACAACAATATTATACATTCTGATGATATATGTGAAAAGACCCAAATTTCAGGGCAGTTTGATCTGGAAGATGATTGCAAATATGGTTTAAAGAAGCAAGATTGGGAGCCTGCCTCTCAAGACAGAAACATAGCCGAGCACACTGAGAATCAGGACAAATCACATAAGGCAGTGTATGATATGCCCCTTGATCCTGAAGAAAGGCATCAAAGTACTCGCAATATGTCCCCAGTTGATGACCGAAGAAGGTTACACAGGTAATTCTTTAAGAAGAACAATGAGTGATAATCAGTTTAGTCTTCTTTGAGCACACACAGCCATCTGGCTAACTTGATACATGACAGTTGGCCATTACTGACAATTCACTAACTTGAGACTTGCATGCATACATTGGTTGGGCCCCAGAGATAAGCTTTATACTTTTAAGTTCATGTACAAAGTGGTTTCCACAAAAGCACATACTATGCTAACATGACTGCATTCACTTTTGGGCATGCATATTTGGACTCGTTTTTGCAAACGTTTATTGTGGGTGACTGGCTGTGCGTGACAGAGTGGGGAGAGTTTTTGCTGTTGCCTGTGTTGGAATGGATGGATAGACATTCTCCCGATTGGTGGAGGTGATGAAAGCAGTATCTTCCCATGGGTATTAGGGCTGATTATGCATAAATTTGTTTCATTAGGGTCATAGCTATGTTGAACATCCCTCCATTTTTACTATCATAGCATGAAGAATGTGCGTGTGATTTATTTTGATTTGTGTTTGGTGCATGTTGCAGATTGCATTTTATTTGACACTTATGTGCGCCTCATGCAAGTTTTGATTTAGGAATTGCTTTGATGTGAAGTGTTTGGTGTGTAAACTTGTTATCATCACCATTATTTGCCTAATCCTAACTTTTTGCAATGTAAACTGAATACTTGAACTGACCACATTTATTTGCCGAAGTTTTTTTTGGATAGAGTTGTCTAATAAGTGATTGTGTTGCGTAAAGACAACTTTGCACCAGACTTGTTGGATAGAATTCCCTTCAACACCCGATGTGCCATGTACTTGTTTTGATTGAACTATCAAAATACTATAAAACAATAAAAATTAAAGGGTGGGCTGTTTATGTGATACAATTGGTGGACGTGAGTGGCATTAGCGAAAGCAGAACACGGTGTTGTTTCTCTTTATTTGCTTAAAATATTTCTACGAACCCTTCTTTGAAACTTGTTGGAAACATTTATAAATCTCAAGCACATTTTGGGAAAAGATTGGACACAAATCGCTGCATTCTAACTTAGTTAGGTCTCTGATTAATCTTATATTCAATTCTAGGGCTATGTTTGTTTCTTTTGTAGTTCTCTCTTTCAACACATTTTCTTCTCTTAATTTATGAATTTTAACCTTGTTGCATAACATATAGATTAGAATCTTTACTTTAAAATTCTAATATTATGTAAAGAAGTTTTATTTCTAGCGACTATAGTTACTATGTTTCTCTCTTTGTATAAATATAATATTTGATATAAAACTTGTGCATAATAGATTTTTAAACCTCATGCTTTCTGGATGTTAAAACATAAGCATTTTGTGCCCTACTTCCTAAAATTTTTTATGCCCCGAGTCCATATGTAAGCATGTCTAGTCAGCCTCATGTTTAAATGCTTGCATCACAGAAAACTATTCACTTTCATCCTCTATTGTATAATGTCTTGAGGTTGCGAAAGCATTATGCATTAACAAAATTTAGTTTCAAGAACACAAGTACTACTTGACTTAAGAAGTTGGTAAAGTAATATTATTGAGTAACAGTTGCCATTGGTCTTGTGGAGTGGTTCCAATGACGAGTCTGTTACCTTCCGGTGAAAACTTACCACACAAACTGATACAGTGAGGGAAGTACATATTTGGAAAAATGGTTTTGGATACTTTCTTCTCTCACCATTGATATTCATCTCTGTGGATTTTGTTTACACCTGAGTTTAGTTTTGTGGCTTAATCCAGTAATGCACCACGGAAGCTATAACTTCAAATTGCTCATCTTACTCTCCATAAATTTAGAATACATCAAATTTGGCTAACTTCCAAAATATTTAAGCTATACATCACAGAGAAATAACACTAGTGAATGGTCTACATAGTGAATTAAAAGATTTAATGAATTTATGGTATAGAGTTTCTTCAATCAAATGAAATTTTTTATAAGGTATCATTCAAATGGTTTCAAATTTTAATTATTGTATGAGAAGCTTTATAGAATTTTTTTTTTTGTTGTTGTTGTATTTGTTTTATTTTTTATTTTCTTTTTGAATTTATTCCCGAAAGAATTCCAAAAATTATCTTTCCCCAGTATGGTAGAATATCCTACACGAGTGTTTGTTATATAAATTGTCTTGATACAAGAATACTTTGACTAACCTGCTTACATAGAAAAAATTGTTTGATGGTATGTGTAACTGTGTTCACATTTTTTTTTTTTTTTTTGTGCTTCACATTCTTCATATTTATAATATGGCATGCAGGAAAAGGAGCAGAAGCAGGAGCCTTTCCCGTGACTCAAGGTCAGATCTGACAGATTTGAGATAGATTGAATTTGTTCTTCCCATATTCTGTAAAATTGCAGCATATTTGCAATTCCTTAAAAATTTTAGATTAAGTTTTACAGGAGCAGGAGCTGGAGTGCGAACCGGGGAAAGAGCCCTTCCTATGTCTCCAAGCAGGGTTCTGAAAGGTGGACAGATAAAGGCAGAATGAGAGGAATGAACGAAGCATGTAGAGCTTTTGCAGCTGGCAATTGTAGAAGGGGCAACGAATGCAGATACCTTCATGAAGGTGGTTGCTTGAGGCAGATTGACAGGCACCATGATACTGGACTAACTGATGGAAGGGGAATTAGACTGGAAAGAGAAAGACAGCTGGTATATGGAAGTAATGAGACTCTTACTGATACCGAGGAGCGAAACAAATATTCTCGAGATAAACTTTCTGGGATGCATGAGGAACACCACGAAAATGGATCGGCCGCAAACATCCAACACCCCAGTTACCGTTCTAATGAGAGATGCTTTGATTTTATAAGCGGTAGATGTTTCAGAGGGGAAGCCTGCAGATATATTCATGATGATGCCTCGACTGATGGTGGATGGAGTGTGAAAGATGAATTCAGAGGAAGGGTCCATGATAGAAGGGGTGAAAGTGCATCTTTTACTCGTAGGATACACCATCAAAGGCTTAGTGATATACCCTGCAAGTACTTCTTACAAGGTCATTGTATTCATGGTGAAGGCTGCAAGTTTCTCCACCAGCCTGGGCCACTCAATATTCCTGTAGACAGGTCGCTTGATGGTAGCCAGCATAGTTTTGTGAGTGCTGGCCCAGCTGGTAATAGTACATCAACATATGCTTCAGAACAGCAACATCAAACTGCTCGATTCAGTTCCACCAATCCTCGTCGCGAGAATTTGCGGGGAGTCGGTGATACTCAGCCCATTGATAAGCAAAAACTTTCAAAGAGATCTCTATCTCAGGATGGTCAACAAAAACCCCATTCGTCTGAGCAGCAGGCTACTACATCAGAAGTTTGTGAGGAGCTTTCTGTCAATAACCCCCTTCCTACAACTTTAATAGCTTGCCAAAATGCTGATAGTAGGGGACAAAACCAATCTGCTCCTCAGATTTTGCATGCGCAAAACCACTTTGCCCCTCCGATTCCTTTGAAAGGCCAAATGCTACAAGTTATGCACTCCCATTATCAAAATGGGAAAAATCAATTTGCAGCTCTTGAAAAGCCTCCAGACGCTCATTCCTTCAACGCCAACATCCAGAATCGCTCTGCTAATCCTTCTTCTCATCAACTAAATCCACAGAACCTAGATCCTAGAGCCCAAGTTCAGAAAAATATTTCTATTCTCTCACATAGTGGCAGCAATATTAATCACAATGGGCAAATCCAGCAGAATGGACCACTAATTCTTGTCTCTCACAGCGGACTCGGCCAACAGGACATTGCAGGGGATTCTCAGAACATTCTTCCTCAAAACGTGCAAAACCAGGTGCAGAATATCCCTGCATATATTTCAAATGGGCAGAATAACCTCGTTGTGGTTCCTCAACCTTCTTTAAACCCACAGATCCTCAACTCAGATGATAAGAATTGTCAATTAGCAATGAAGAAACAGCTTCCTCATGATACAGATTCATCGGAGGTGAAACCCTCTCAGTTCAATTCTGATAATTCAATTACTCAAAAGGTTGTAACCATCGAGCAAGCTGCCAAAATAACAGACCTTTCAGCGTCCTTAGCACAGTTCTTTGGCTCTACTGCACAAAATTCACAATCCTCTGCTGCAATAACGCCTCAGCCATTCCTGAACCCTAACTCCATTGCTTCTTTTGCGACCCCCATAGCTCCACCACTCCCAACTTCAGTTGATACTAAACAGATTGACGATAAAATAGAAGCTCACGGAACTAATGGCGAAGCAGAAAGTGGAAAGGACGTGGATACCAAAAAAATCAAAGAAGCAAAAGAAATCAGATTGTTTAAATGCGCCCTCGTTGAGTTTGTGAAGGACACACTGAAGCCTAAATGGAAAGAAGGTCAGCTTAGCAAAGAAGCATATAAAACTATTGTAAAGAAGGTAGTTGAGAAAGTGTGTGGTTCCTTGCAGGGACCTAATGTCCCTCAGACGCAAGAAAAAATTGATCTTTATCTTTTAAATTGTAAAGCGAAGCTTACCAAGCTTGTACAGGTGAGTCCAATTCATTCCATTTTCTTTCTCAACATTTCCACTTTATGGTTTTTGTAATGGTCGTCGTAATGGTCGTCGTTGGGCTGTTCTCAACAGGCTTACGTGGAAAAGTTTGTCAATAGCTGAGGCAGCAAGATAGGATAAAATGGCTTTGAAATATTGGCTTGGCCCTTTAAGAAAGCTCTCGATCTTGCGATGCGCGCACGGCGAAGGTGATCTATTTGGTTCTGTACAAATATTTGGGGCCTGGTTTTTGTTAATAACAACTATTTCATATTTGGTAACATGAAGTAGCTTTGCTTATTCTTAAAATATTTGCTAACGAATTATCTGCAATTTCAGTGATCTTTGAAGTTTCTCTGCGCAGGAAAAAAATCGCTGTATATCTGTGTTAGTTTTAGTGCATGGCAGCATTGTAATTTTAAATATTTTATAATTTAACTCTATTTCTTTTATTTGAAAGAAAGCACTAATATTTTTAAAATTAGTATATTTTAAATATTTACGCCCATTTTAGTTTAAATCAAACAATAAAAATGATTTAATATTGAGTTAATAAGCCTGACTGATATTTTAAACGCAAGTTCATATGTTGCCTTAATACTTCCCATGATTTTTGAATTACACCTTGAAGTACTAAAATTTTATGAGGTTTTTTTAACCATTATTGTATTGTAGTTGTTGACATGTCGCATTTGGCTTTGAAACACAAAGCAAATGTGCTTGATTTGCATCACAAAAATGGATTGGAAAATGAAAAATCTAATATAAAAATAAATCTTTAACAATTGACAGCAATATTTCAAATCTTAATTTTTATCAATTATCTTATTATAAAAACTCTCAAGTCTACGGAATTGATGATGTTCTCTCTCTCTCTCTGTTTGGAACAATTATTATGTCCTCTGATCTGACGTAGAGCTACGTTCGGCCGCCAATAACATGTTGCCACGTGCTCTTACTCTAAACCGCGCGGCCCAACGACTTGACCCGGAGCGGAACCCGGAAATGCTATGTTCGCGATTTTCTCGGTATTGCTCGATATTTGCTAGGTATTGCTTTGCAAAAATGAGAAATACCGCTCTGTGAAGACCAATATCATGCAAATACCGAGTTGTACAGAGTTTTTTACAACTCGGTACAATTTGGTATTTGCTCAGGATTTGCTCGGTATTGCTAGAGATTTGCTCGGTATTGCTAGGTATTTGCTCGGTATTGCTAGAAAAAACTCAGTACAACTCAGTTTTTGCTCATGATTTGCTCGGTATTGCTAGGGATTTGCTCGGTATTGCTAGGTATTTGCTCGGTATTGCTAGAAAAAACTCAGTACAACTCGGTACAACTCAGTATTTGCTTGGTATTGTTAGGGATTTGCTCGGTATTGATAGGTATTTGATCGGTATTGCTAGAAAAAAACTCAGTACAACTCGGTACAACTCAGTATTTGCTCAGGATTTGCTCGGTATTGCTAGAGATTTGCTCAGTATTGCTAGGTATTTGCTCGGTATTGCTAGAAAAAACTCAGTACAACTCGGTACAACTCAGTATTTGCTCATGATTTGCTCGGTATTGCTAGGGATTTGCTCATTATTTCTAGGTATTTGCTTGGTATTGCTAGAAAAAACTCGGTACAACTCAGTATTTGCTCAGGATTTGCTCGGTATTGCTAGAAAAAACTCAGTACAACTCGGTACAACTTAGTATTTGCTCAGGATTTGCTCGGTATTGCTAGGGATTTGCTAGTATTTGCTCGGTATTGCTAGAAAAAACTAGGTACAACTCGGTATTTGCTCGATATTGCTAAAAAAAACGCACGTGCAAGAACCCAAAAAACAGCTGGTCGTGTCGGCGTCTTTTCTTCCTGCTCATGGCGCTAATACATTGGTGGCCGAACGTAGAGGAACGTACGTTCACCGGACCAAATAAAAGTTCCTATGTTTGGGCTAAAGGTGTAGCCCTTTCCGAATGCTTCTCCGATGAATTTTTCCTATTTAAGGTTAAATTTGTATTTAGATGAATTTTCTTTTGATTTGTTGGATTATTTTAAAAAGTGCATCATCATAATTTAAGCTTCCAGTAATTTACTTTATGATTGGAATGCATTTTTATAATAAGAATTTCTTCCATTGAGATTTGATATTAATATAGTCATCATTATTGAGGAAATATTTCTTGTATCATTTGTATTCATAGCAAATTTCAATTTAATTATTTTGCATTTTTACATGTGAGTTAATTTGCATGCACATATTTTAATATCTTGACGAACACTTAAAAGTTACACTTATTTATTTACATTTTTTCACACTGATATTTGGAATGACAGATCTCCTAATAGAATAATTCGTATATATAAATAGATGCATTATTTTACACATCATAATAATAATATTTATAGGAGCAATAAACTCCATAGAAATTCATACAATTTTTTTTATTAAAAGCCATTATTAATTGGCCATATTTACAAATTACATATTAAAATATAATTCTTATTTACAAAATTAAAAAAGTATATATATATATATAGTATATATATATATATAAAGTAAGATCAAATGTGTTTATGAGAGAAATTGTCTAACAATATTTGTCATATATATATATATAAGATAACATTTCTATAAACATATATTTCTTATGAAAAATAAGATTAAAAAAAAGGAACATTTTTATAAGCATGAAAGTTAAATTTACTTAATTTTTAAAATGGTAATTAATAAATGTTTGTGTAATTTAAATTCTTAAAAAAATATTTTAAATAGCCAATTAATATTGCTCGATATGCTGTACACGCGGCAGATTTTAATTTGTTGGAACCGCTAGAACTGACGTGGTGTTAGCTTGCTAAGCTTGTGAGGATGGATAGTATATAAAGCGGGTTGCCGGAAAGATTCCAAATCGGTTCAGTTTTTTTTTTTTTTTTTATATATATTGCAGTTCTCTCCTTCTCGTACAGAAATTTGATTCGGCCGCAGCTGGCCGTCCTCTCACACGCGAAACTTCTTGCCACCTCTTGAGGCTAGGGTTAGGGTTAGGGTTTCAGTTGGTATAAGCGGATCCATAACTTCTAAGAACTAAGTGAGAGAATGGCGCAGGCTGTGGAGGAATGGTACAAGCAGATGCCGATCATCACGCGGTCTTATCTTACGGCCGCCGTTGTCACAACCGTCGGCTGCTCCCTTGATGTGAGTATTTTGTAATCCTTCTGATGTTGTTAGGCTACGGATATTTTTACATGCGTCATCAGATCTGGATTCATCTAGTCCAGTTGTCTGAGATTTTGTCATTCCGATGCCCCGGTTTTTCCTTTGCAGTTTCTGGGGTGTTGAATAATTTTTTATTTTGTTGAGCCTTTTGATTGATTTATTTATTATTGCAAATTGAAGTCTCCGACCTATATAAGTTTCTGATTACTTTCTTATGTTATTCATGTTTAAGTTATTTGGAGCGTGGTTTGCTAGATTGAAGTATTGGACTCTCGCTGATTGTATTTGAATTATCTTTTGGCAGATCATATCTCCTTATCATTTGTATCTGAATCCTAAGCTCGTGGTTAAGGACTATGAGATCTGGCGGCTTATTACAAACTTCTTCTACTTCAGGAAAATGGGTAAGACGTTCAAATTGGAAAAATAGTGCGTATTGATATTTGTGAAGTTCAGAAGTTATAATAATTAAATGCATTTTTGCTTCCGTGTGATGCAGACATACAGTTGCTGGCAATTTTGTTTAATGATTCAAAAGTTTCTGCATTTTAAATACAGCACTACTTCATTGTGCAGCGTTCTTTTTCTTGTGACTTTTGCTTATTTATGATATTTTAGATTTTGTTTGGCTTTGGAGGAATTAAGTAAAGGATATGAGGTTTACGTCATAATAACATCTTGAATGTTTGGTTTGGGCGTTATTCATAAGCTATTGACTTTACCAGGGAAGTTAGAATATATGTAGATTTCTATTTATGATTCTTTTTGTAAACCCACTGAAAATTTGAAGTAAAACTGAAGTATGCATTGCATTATAGCTGTGTACACTATTCAATTTATTGATTATTCCTTCAAACCATAAAGAAATGGAAAATTACCTTTTCACCCTAATTATCATCTACCAAACAAGTACGTTGGAATAATTTCAGTTCAATTCCTTTTCCATTTTTAATTTCTATTTACTTTTTATTTCTACTTTTTCAATTCTTCCAAACCAACAATGCCTTAGAGTTATATTGTCATGTGATACATTATATTGAATACTTAATGTTGTTGAAGGATTTTGAATGTGCTGAAATCTATGTACTTCATTGATCTATTGACGTTTCAGGATTGTCATGTCATATGTTTGATGGCTTTACTTTTGATAATATGAGCTTATTGTTGCAAGTTCTTTTTCTTAGAGTACCTATATTTGGGAAGTAGTAGTGGATCCAATATGTATATTCATACATATTGAGTCTATTATAGTCAATTATTTGCTAATGGTTGATATGATACTTGATTTCTATAATTGAAAACAAAGCACAATATCTGGAATTAATGGTGTTTATGTGCTCTTCTTGATCATTCAGCCTACAGAAGTTTATTATTGGAGAATCTTATATCTAATTGATTGAGGTGGCATGCTCTAGGAATTTCTTTAGTTTTCTTGCTTTGGTTTGTGTAAATGTGTGAAACTGTAAATACAATTTAATTCTCATGATTAAAGCTTCATGTGGGAAAATAACATTTCACCTGGTTATCCTAAGTCAGTGGCAACTTGTAAGTATGATATATTTGCTTAACTGAAATTTATTTGTAAAAGCAATGATTGCGCAGACTAATTGTCAGATTTACCATGTCTAGTGATTAGTTCTTAATGAAGTTTTTCTTTGAAGAACTTTCTTTCGCTGTAGTTTGTGGTAAAAGTACTATTGATGTTTTTTTTTTTTTCAAAGCATATTCCATTGCGTGTGCTCTCTAAGGTGCATGTTTCAGAATTATTTCCTTCATGTATTGATATCAGTATATTGCAAATGATTATGTTTGTAGCCTTAAGGCATGACATATAAGTTTTGGATTAAACCTTTTCTTATCATGTTTAAAGCGTACTTTTTAATGAAAAATATCTGAAACTTTATCAGTGTAGTTTTTAGTAAAAGTTCTACTGATGCTTCTTCTAAACAATTGAAATACCATTGCAATGTACTCTTAAAGGAATTGATTCGGAATCCTATTGGTCATGTTTGAATATCAGTATATTGATTGATTATTTCTTTAGCATTTAGGTATGCCATGAAATTTTCTGTTCAAATTTCTCATTTTACATTTTGTTTTCATATGTTATGATTTACCTAAACACTGTCGTTGCCAGGTCCCAAGTCCTGGATGAGAAAAGTGGAGGGTTGCGTTAGGTAGTCGACAACCAGCGTAAAACTTGTCGAACAATAATGACATGAATCCTTTAAGAAATTATGTTAATGCTAGGGCGTCCCCTGAAAGCGACGCGCTGTATGGCCTGAATACAGTGACAAGTTTGCAAGGGCCGCTGCACCGGCGCCCGGGTGCAGTGTTTAATAGGCAAGGGTTCCCACATCAAGGACGGATGTGGGCAAAGAAGCTAGTTCATGAAATTAAAATTAGGATAGGAACTTGGAATATAGGTTCCCTTAGAGGAAAATTAATGGAATTAATATATATTATGATTCATATGAAGTTAAATATTTTGTGCATTCAGGAAACTAAATGGGTTGGAGAGAAGGCTAAGGAAATTGATAGTTTAGGATTTAAATTTTGGTTTTCGGGTAGGAGTCGTACTAGAAATAGTGTATGTGTTATTATAGATAAGAATTTAAAGGATAATATTATAAAAATTAATAGGATTGGAGATAGAATTATAGCTTTAAATATTGTTGTTGATGATAAGATTGTTAATATTATAAGTGCTTATGCTCCTCAAGTAGATTTGGATATGAGTTCTAAATTAAATTTTTGGAATGACTTAGAAGATTTAATACAAAAAATACATCTTGAAGAAAGAGTTTTTATTAGAGGAGATTTAAATGAACATGTTGGTAGAGAGGTAGATGATTTTAAAAGCATTCATGGTGGCAATGTATTTGGAACGACGAATGAAGGTGACAAGACCATATTGAATTTTTGTTTAGCTTATGATTTTTCAATTGCTAATACCTTATTTAAGAAAAAAAATGAGCATCTCATCACTTATAAAAATGGATATAGTACAACCCAGATTGACTATTTTCTTATTAGAAAATTAAATCGTTTAGATTACAAAGATTGTAAAGTTATTCCGAGTGAAAATTTATGTACCCAACATCGATTATTAATTTTGGACTTTAAGATAAAGAGGCATAAAATAAAAAATAAAGAAAAATGATTATCTAGGATTAGATGGGGGCATCTAAAGAATATTAACAAAAATATTTTTGAGAATAAGATTTTAGATCTTAAGGTTTTGTCTGTGCATGAGGATGCTAATGTTATGTGGGAAGAAGTGGCTAGTGATATTAAGAATATTGCAAAAGATGTCCTTGGAGTATCAAAGGGAAAATCTCTCAATAGTAAAAATAGTTGGTGGTGGAATCCAAATGTGCAAGAAAAGATTAAAAATAAGAAGCTTTGTTATAAAAATTGGTTTAATTTTAAAAATTCTGATAATTGGGAAATATATAAAGTGGCTCGTAAGGATGCTAAGAGGGTAATATGCGATGCAAATACATTAGCTTTTAGTGATTTATATAATAAATTAGATACTAAAGAGGGAGAAAGATATATGTATAAGTTAGACAAACAAAGAGATAGGAGTAGTAAGGATTTAGTTCAAGTGAAGTGTATTAAGGATGAAGATCAAAAAATATTTTTCTTAGAAGATGATATTCAACAAAGATGGATGAGATATTTTTTGCTAAACTTTTTAATGAAGATTGTGAAAATAAGATTGACTATAATGATCTTAGCACCCTAAATGAAAATAAAGATTTATGTTTTTATCGGCATATTAGTAAAACTGAAGTTAGAGAGGCTTTAAAGAAAATGAAGGGTGGAAAAGTTGTTGGACCTGATGATATTCCAATAGAGGTGTGGAAATGCTTGGGAGATGAAGGAATTTCACGGCTTACTAAACTTTTTAATACTATTTTGAAGACAAAAGATGCCAGATGAATGGAGAATGAGTGTGTTTATTCCTATTTTTAAGAATAAAGGTGATGCACAAGATTGTGCGAATTATAGAGGTATTAAGTTAATGTGTCATACTTTAAAACTATGGGAGCGAGTTATGGAGCATAGGTTGCGGCGTGATACTAATATTTTTCAAAATCAATTTGGATTCATGCCGGGTAGGTCGACTATGGAAGTCATACATTTATTAAGATGTTTGATGGAGAAATATAGAGAAAATAAGGAGGATCTACATATGATATTTATTGATTTAGAAAAAGCATATGATAAAGTTCCAAGAGAAGTGTTATGGAGAGTTCTTGAAAAGAAAGGAGTCAATAATGCTTATATTCAAATCATTAAAGATATGTATGCAGGAGCTATTACTTGTGTTCAAACACAAGGTGGATGGACCAAGTGTTTCCCTATTTCGGTTGGGTTACATCAAGGATCAGCCTTAAGCCCATATCTTTTTGCTTTAGTCATAGATGTTCTCACTAGACATTTGCAAGAGGATATACCTTGGTGTATGCTTTTTGCTGATGATATTCTTCTTGTTGATAAGACTAGAGAGGGAGTTGAAGGTAAACTTGAATTATGGAGGTCAACCTTAGAGTCTAAAGGTTTTCTCTTGAGTAGATATAAAACAGAATATATGGAGTGTAATTATAGTAGTAATAGATCTAGTGAGGGAATTGTGACTTTGGGCAATTAAGTCATTAATAAGAGTACACATTTTAGATATCTTGGATCTATTGTTCAGAGTGATGGTGAAATAGATGGGGATATTATCAGCAGAATTCAAGTTGGATGGTTGAAGTGGAGGAATGCATCAGGCTTGTTATGTGATAGAAATGTACCCCTCAAACTTAAGGGAAAATTCTATAAGATGGTAGTGAGGCCTGCTATGCTTTATGGTGCCGAATGTTGGCCATTAAAAGAGAAGCATAATACTAAGTTAAGTGTGGCAGAGATGAGGATGCTCAGGTGGATGAGTGGCTTTACCCTTAGAGATAAGATACGAAATGAGCATATACGTGAAAAGGTTGGAGTAGCTCCAGTAGAAGATAAGATTAAAGAGAGTCGCCTTAGATGGTTTGGTCACATAAAATGGCGGCCTTCTGATGACCCGGTTAGGAGAGTAGAGGTATTAGATTTGACTTATGTTAAGAAAGGTAGGGGTAGACCTAAAAAGACATGGCTAGAAAATATTAGGAATGACCTTTCTTTATTAGATTTAAATGAGAATTTGACTTTTAATAGGACACAATGGAGAAAAAGGATTCATGTAGCCGACCCCACGTAGTGGGATAAAGGCTTGTTGTTGTTGTTGTTGTATGTTATGATTTACCTTTCAATTTTGCTAAGGTTGCTTATCTATTGGTCTTTTAAGGTGATAGGCAAGTTGTAATTATCATATTTTTTCCTAACTGCAAATGAAGTGTAGAACCTGAGTGCACACTTCTTCTTTGCTTGCTTTATCTCATTTAAGAGTATTGTCAGTGAAGGATGTAATAAATAACTTTGTTTCCTTATAATTTTTAGTAAAATTCATGGCTGTGCTTCTTCAAAACAATTAAAATTTCCCTAGCAATGCTCTTAAATGTGCATGTTTTGTCCCCTTTTTTTTTCCATGCATGATTAGTAGCATATAGGCAAGTTTAGGGTAGGAATAAAATTGTTCTGATGAAATTTCTGAAAAATTACAAAGGATGGATTGAAAAATAATTTTATTAGAGGGATGATAAAAATAGATATTGATGGTTTGGGCATGTGTAACTAAGATATAATTAATTTAAATGGATTGTAAAGAAAAAGAAGTAGCTTGGATAAAAGTGGACAATTTTTTGAATTGACTTGTTTAATTCGTGCAATATTTTGCGGAGACAAAACGTGGATGAAGATTTATAAGTTGACCCAAATAGTAGAAAAGGTTAATGATGAAGCTGGTGAATAGCAATTTATAGTGGTAGAGTCTGCTACTGTGTTGTCTTTACACTTTTTGCACTTAGTGTGATGTTCGTATATTCTTACACTTAGCATGTGGCTTGGTTTCTCTATTTTTGTTTTAAATTTTGTTTATAATAGACACATGGTTTTGCCATCCATGCCTTTTATTAATGTGACATGCATTTTTTTTTTCTCTTTCATGTATGTTTCCATTTTAACATTTGTATGATCATGCTGTATGTTTTGAACAGATTTGGACTTTCTCTTCCACATGTTCTTCCTTGCTCGATATTGCAAACTACTTGAGGAGAACTCATTCAGGGGACGTACTGCAGATTTCTTCTATATGCTTTTATTTGGTGCCTCGGTTTTGACTGGGATTGTTCTCGTTGGTGGCATGATTCCATATGTTTCTGCAAGTTTTGCAAAGATTCTATTTCTAAGCAACTCATTGACCTTCATGATGGTAAGTACTCGAAGTATTCTGTTCATAAATTTATTATGAATTTGATGTAAACTACTCCTTGTGAATAATATTTTCAACCGGTTATAATACTATGAAAATCCATGCAAAAATTTGTGTGGCCAGGGTTTGGTCTTCTTCATATATGCTTCTATTATTTGATATTTTATCCATAATCCTTAATTTTTTTAACTTGGCATGCATAACTCTGGCTACTAATCTGGTTTATGCTTTAGGTTTATGTCTGGAGCAAGCACAATCCCTATATCCACATGAGTTTCCTGGGCCTTTTCACCTTTACCGCTGCTTACCTACCTTGGGTGAGTTCCATTGTTAATATTCCCTGCAATTTAGGCTTTGTTTGGGACGGTTTTTTTTTTACTTATTGAAGAAGCTTTTTGTGCTAAAAAGCTGCTTTAAGAAGCAGTAAGACAGCCGTCTCAAACGAAACCTTAATCTACTCTATCGAAACCTTAATCTACTCTATCGTTTAAGTATTCAACGTAGGGTTTCCAACATGTGCCTCATGGTCGTATGAGATATTCATTTTTCTGAAAATTGGTAGTGATGTACGCTGCTGCTATTTTGTTCCAAGAAAATTTTGCATTTTGTTGAAGTATGCATCTCTTGTTGAGACATCTGTGTTTTAATTTCGTTTTGATGTGCATGGTTTTGCTTTGTTTTAATATTTCAATATCATTAGTCTAAGGAGTGGGTTCTGGAACTTCCGTTATTTTATCTCCCATAGTTGCATATAGTGCCAACAAGCTGGTGACTGAAAATGATATTTCTCACAAGGTACTATGTTCTTTATTTTTTCGTTATTTCATGAAATTCATGTTTCTCATCTTCATTTTCCCAATTGTACCTTCCTTTTTATCAGTTATGTGATGAATTGTACGAGGATGAAATAATTAAATAATGAAACATAGTTGATATATTTAAATTTTCCAAAATTGCAAAAATATTCCACGATTTTTTTTTTTCTGTTTTTATTCAAACATCTTTTATTTTTTTAAAAGTTTTCTAATACATTATTTCATTTTGCCTTTTTATTCTAACCCAAAATATTATATATATATATATATATATATATATATATATATATATATATATATATATATATATATATATATATATATATATATATATATATATATATATATATATATTTTTATCATGATATGAAAGTGTATCAGGATAAATCACGTAAATTTTCATATTTATGTGATGCTTGATCTCATTTTTTATGATTTGGCTGTTTATTACATTTGCTTTTTTGTTGGTACTTTCGCATAAAAAAATAAGTTTTTTCCAGAGTCTATGGCAGTAGTGAGACGAGCATGAGAGGAAGGAAAACCGGAACAATGGGTCTTTTTTGAAGTTTTAGCATCCACATGGTGGCTAGAAATTAGATTTTCCGTTGACTTGTTTTCAATATTGTGCAGTTGCAAACATTTGGTTAGGTGTGTGAGTTTTTATTGTCATAAAAAACTACTGATTGAACTAATTGTTTTTTTCTTTTATGTTACAGGTCCTCCTTGGTTTCTCCATTCTTGTGGGTACCAGCACATGGGTTGATCTTCTGGTATGTTAATTGACATTTTGGTTTGTCAAGAGAGATTTTGAAATATTCAGCTTTTTTTTTCATGGAGAAATTATTCTATGCGGACACCGGACAGGAGTACCGTCCGGTTCCGCGCTCTGTACCGATTGATACGGAGCACTCGATATTGAGCGCGGTACATTTTGGGGGCGATGTTTTGCATTTTTATTGGTCTCCGGATGAATCCGGACCCGCACATAATAATTTTTCCTTTTCTTGACAGAAAATCTTAAAGCTTTACTTTTCATGCCTTGCTGCTCTTCTTTATTGTGGGTTTAGGGCATGGTGGCAGGTCATGCTTATTATTATCTGGAAGATGTGTACCCCCGGATGACCGGCCGACGACCCCTAAAGACTCCTGCTTTCATCAAATCGCTCTTTGCTGATGATAATGTGATTGTAGCCCAGCCAGCAAATGCAAGGTTTGCTGCTCCTCCAGTTCAGGACCCGCAACAACGCTGATCACCACTGCTCCAAAACACTTGCAGCCAATAAAGACTACTTGCATTTAGAGGCAAGTGCATATTACTCCGATGAGCTTCTTAAAATAGTAATAGTATCTTGACAGTTGGTTGAATACATGATTCATATACTTACTCTTGTAAAAGCTTTTGACTCATCTGATATTTTGTATAAAAGAAAATATTTTGTAGTTCTTCAATTTGCACGTCTGTATATATGTTCATGTTGAGCGCTAATCAAGTTGCCAGCCAAATTAGGAAGACCTGCATTGACATTACTTTTATGGTTTACTGAAATATTTTTCATATACATCTTTAATTGGCCATACCCAATTTTTCATGGATGCATTACTTCCTCTCTGAGAGAGTAATATTGCATAAATAGATAATTTTATTGTTGCATTCCTTCAATGCCATTAAGGAATAGTTAAATCTTGTTTTATGTTTGTGCCGACTAGTAGTTAACTGTGGCTTTTTAGAGGAGAACCTGACATGATGATATATTAAGCATCATAACCATTTTTCGTACCTTAGGTATCTTTTTTTTTTTTTTTTTGTCTATTTGATCACTATCTTCATCAATTCTTCCATATTTTAAAATTACTTTCGATTGAAATAAAAGCTAAATTTATATTCTTAAATCATAATATTCATATATGTAAATTAATATTATTAAAATTTTGATTTGCCACAAATTTGTTTATAATTTAATTAATAGTTTAATTTTAAAATTATTAATATTAATTGATCTAAAATAAAGCATGTCAGCATCCACATGTACGTTGATTTAATTGCAAACAAGAATGTCATAAATAATTAGATATTAGATGCACAAATATATAAATATTCTATAAATACATTGATAAAAGCCACAGGCAAGACATTGGAGGAAATCTCCAAATATGATGCAACGCCTTCACATCCTCCATAACTATTTTCCAACATGAACGAAATCTTTATGCTAGCTGAAAGTATGTTAGCATCAGATTATAGACCAAAAAATATATTTTTTTGTCGTTTTCTTTGAAGAATATAGCACAATAAAACAAATCAATTTATCAAATTACTTATAGTCAAATATAATCACTTCAGATGTTCTCTCATACATATAAGAATTAAAAAAAAAAAACAAATAGACAACCAATGTCAGCAAACAGAACGATAACTGCACATAGATAATATAACGCCGTCAAATAAAAAGATAAATAAACAACATACAATAGACCCAATAATAATAATAATAATAATAATAATAAAGGAATTAATAAAGCAAAATCAGACAATATGAAAAAAATAGAACCGTAGCATAAAGAAAGTCAAAATATTGATTCTCCCACATGCATTAATGATCTAACCACTTCCACAAAAACAGCACTGCCTACGATAATTTGATGCCTCCAATCCAACACATCATACAAAAAGAAAGTAACCATAGACGCCACTCTCCCAACGGAAGTATAAGGAACAAATTGATGCAGCTTATCAAGATGAGTCGAACACAATGTATTATATCAACACTAAGCTATACCCTAAACCGCAACAATAAAATGTTTTCTATTTAAGCCCAAAGTTACAGCTTGCCAAATGCTAAATCTGCAAATCGAGCGCACTGCAGTCCATAGAAAAGTTCACTGCAAAGATGAAAATAAATTAGTTATACATACAACAACAACAACAACATCATCATCATCATCAAGCCTTTATCCCACTGTGGGGTTGGCTACATGAAACCTTTTTCTCCATTGTGTTCTATTAGAAGTCAAATTCTCGTTTAAATTTAATAAAGAAATGTCATTTCTAATATTTTCTAAGACAACTCTCTCTGATCTAGAGCCACTCCAACATTTTCACGTATATGTTCATTTCGTATCTTGTCTTTAAGAATCAAGCCACTCATCCACCTGAGCATTCTCATCTCTACAAAACTTAATATTATGCTTCTCTTCTAATGGCCAACATTCTGCACCATAAAGCATTGCATGTCTAACCACAATCTTATATAATTTTACCTTTAAGTTTGAGGACTATTATATCAAACAACAAGCCTGATGCATTTCTCCACTTCACCATCCAACTTGAGTTCTACTAATAATATCTCCATGTATTTCACCATCACTCTGAACAATAGACCCAAGATATTGAAAGCATGTACTCTTATTAATGACTTAAATCACCCAAAGTCATAATCCCCCACTAGAACTATTATAATTAAAATCACATTTCATATATTCATTTTTAGATCTACTAAAACAAAAGCCTTTAGACTCTAATGTTAACCTCCATACTTCAAGTTTACCTTCAACTCCCTTCTCTAGTCTCTAGTCTTGTCAACAAGAAGAATATCATCAGCAAAAAACATACACCATGTACAACCTCTAGCAAATATCTAGTGCGAACATCCATGACTAAATAAAAAAATATATGGGTTTAAGCCTGGTCCTTGATGTAATCCAACTGAAAAAGACAAAGTAAATTGCTTCCTTCCTTTTTCCAATTTACAAGGTTAAAAATAAAGTTGTACCTGCTGTTGCTGAAAGTTTGCATATCCTGGATAGGCTCCATAAGCATACATGTTGGGGTCCTGAGGAGCTTGAGCATATCCATAAGCTTCATAGCCTTGTCCAAAGCCATAGTAGCTGCCACCATTCCACTGATTACCGTCCTGCTGCTGAGATTGTAAGAGTCAACGATATATTGACTTAGCTCCACTGTAAAACATAAGTCATGTGCATTGACATAGTGCTATGAACAAATTAAACCTGCTTATTTGAAGAATTACGACCCCATGAAAGCCGAATCTTTAGCCCACCAAGCTGGGTACCCTGAAGCATCAGTAAAGCTTCCTCTGCAGAAGCCCTGGAGAGCATTCAGAAAATTTTCTCGTAAGAAAAAGACGCCTACTTCTAAAGAAATTTTTTTTTGTGATTTTGAAACAGTGACCTGTTAAGAAACTGGACAAAGCCACAACGTTTTCCAATAGGTATCTTTACATGAACTAGTTCTCCATATGGGCTAAAAACCTGTCGCAGGAGGTCTTCTGAAACATTTGGATCCAGCCCACCAACAAATATCTGAACTCACGAGGAAATTGTTAGTGTAAATTGACACCATATCTTGTTTGTTAGGGAAATACATAGAGAATTGAGTACGCACGGTGGTGTTATTTGGGTCATTTTCTGATTGACTGCCTTGAACATTTTGGAATGAAGCTGCAAATTTAAGGATTATTAAGAATATTCTAACCCAAAATAACATAAAGTAAGCATCTTATTTAGTATAGGGTCCTCGCATAAACACTAAAATGTCTTTAGTGTCATCAACAGAGACTAAAACATATAAAAAGTAATATTTGCCATGTATGCTAAATTATTCATCGCACCAACAATGCTGGCAGTTAATCTTTCCGAAGTTAAAAATTTTTCAAAAGGAGAAAAATCAAGTGTCAATGAAGAAAGAGCACTGATGTAAGACAAAGTAAACCAAAGTAAAAATATATTACTAAATTTTAGTCTATTAAATCATATCTTCATACTATTCAGCACAATAAGATGCATGCTTTCTTAATCCTGCTTATACAACACAATTTTCAACCTTACACTCATTATTCATCAGCAGAAGAGAAGAAGAGAAGTATCTCAAACAAAAAAGATTCAACATTCACATAAAGACATAAACGAATCGTAACACAAAAATTCTTGTATTGCAAGCCTTAGCGTCAAAGCACAAAGGATGATTGATTCAATTTGTAGAAACATAACACTCATCACACTGAAATTCATGTATTGCAGGAATACAATCCATTTTTAATTTTTTAGTTCATGCTACATCCTTAAAAGCCAAACATAGCAATGGAGCTGATTTGTTTAATAGTGAAGCTGCCGTCATCAGTAATGCAAGTCAATGAAGTCAATCATAAAATGTTAGACCGGTCCACCCGGTCTCGTATGGACCGGATCACGCAAAACAGTCGGACGTTTTCCGCATGTCTGTGCTGTCGACCGAACCGCAAATCCCACGGAGCAATTTAGGAAGGATTTTTTAGGGAGTTAGGAGGGAAATTTGAATGTAGGGATTGTTTAGAGATTTCCTTTTGAATTTTATGTATTAAATAGTTTGTTTTCATAGGGTTAGGGCATCTTGAATTTGGCTGAAATTTGAGATCTCCTAGAACTAGATTTTCCATTGGGCTCTAGCCGCGTCTAGAGATTGGGAGAGATCGATCCTCCTCTATAATAGAGGATCAATTGTATCTTGGTATTTTCCGCTTCTTTTTCATCAAATAATACAAATTATCTACTGTTTTCGTTGTTTTGCGTGGATTCTTTTGAAAAACTCGCTGTTTTCCAAAGGTTGATAGGAAAAACTTGAGATCTACAAGTGTTTCCTATCACAAAACAATATTTTCTTTTTTCCAAAAACTCATTTTCTCTCTAGCCTCTTGACCATCAACTCCACACACTACAAGCTCCATTGCCGGCCAGCGCTTCTGCCTCTCTGTCTCAAGAACACTTCTACAGCTCCACCTCTGCTTGCAATACCTTAATGACCTATTCAACCGTCACAGTTTCTTTCTCACCCCGAACATCCTTCGTAGAATCATTAGTGCCACAGCCAATGCAGCAACCAACGGAGTATGCACACAGTTATTAGTCTTTGACCCACGCTACAGCACTCCTATCCACCTCAGAGGTGGACGAAGAAGAATACGAATAACAACCAATGAAGAAGGTAGTAAAATGGTTGGGAAGAAAGACGACTAGATCTAATGTAATTAATCTCATGAATAATAATTAACCTCTATCGATAATAATTAGAGATTAAAGCCACGATTCATCAAACCAAATATAATTATAGTAGTAACAAGAATTAAGCACTAATTACACAAAGGGATCACTAATTCTAGTTATAAAAACAAAAATATCATAAATCTAATATCATGATAATCATTTAGTATATCCCAAATATTTAAAATTGGCCTCTTGAACCTCATTATTCATTAGTTCCTAGTAAGTGTTTAAAAAGTCTTACAACTAGTGTTTGTAAATCTAATATAAATCCTAAATCAACTTATTATATCCTCTTCACATGCAACCACAAAATTTTCAGGATTTAACTCGGATTAAACTATTGGCATCAAAAATTTATTTTTTTTTTTTTTTTTATTTACAACGCCTACAAACCCTACTTACCATCAAAAACAACCACACCAAGGTAAATCCTCCAATTGCGTTATCATCATTACCTTAATCCCAACTATTTGGCATCAATCTTATCAATCGTCATTTTTCATTCTTTCTTGTTGAGTGCTGTCAAAATTCTTAAATCTAATCTTTGTAAATAAAAACTTAAATAATTATAACAACTTATCCCCTTGTAACCACATAATTTTTAGGATTTAACTCAAATTAAAGTATTGGCATCCAAATTTTTCTAATTCACAAATTCATCATTTATCAAAGTTAAATTTACAAGCCTACTAAAGTTCTACAAGTGTCCATGATACAAGCACCAATTGTATTCTCACTCTTTTATGTAAGAGATCCAAGCTACTTGAATTTCTTAGCATGTCACACGCACACAAATATAAACCCACTAAAATTAAATCTAATATAGTCTCTAAACTAAGCCAATTATATGCTAAGCATTTCCTCCATTGTTATAGCATTCAACTAACTCTAGTTGAGGTTTGAATAATTCAAACTATCATTTGCAAATACAGCATGGTGAGTAGCTTTGAATATTCCAATTTAAGAACCTCCATTACTATTATAAAAATAGCATAAATTTAATCATGATCATTCTAATCCTTCAGAGATTTAGAACTCTTTGATAATTCTGCAACTAATTTTACTATTAGTTAATGATGCTTCTTTATACATACTTTTAATAACTTCAACATACTTTTTATGCATTTTCTTAAATGGCCCTAAATCAATTGCGACGGTATTCAATCATAGGAATTTCAAAAACACCCAAAAAAAACATCCCTTTCTTCTAACTCAATACTTTTCCATAAACCAATTTAGCATAAAAAACACCTATATAGGGGCTCTTTCTACCATAAATCCAAATTGATTACTAACATGATTTTCCTAAGACTATATTCCATTGCAAATTCTCATGACTTCATTGCATGAAACACAAATTTCATTTCCTAATAATTAATATAATCTTAAATGTCTCATTTACTCTTTAATCACCAAAATACTTCTCCAATCATTTGATATTCTTTGGTTTTTAAGATTACCCAATGCATCTTCTTCAAAGCTAAATTGACTTCATTTTATTTAGGATCCATCTAAAATGCACTTCATAATTATATTCAATGTCTTTTTCAATAAAAAAATTTTCCATTAGAACACATTTAATACTTTATACCATCTTTAATTGCATCTTACTATATTCGCTTCTAATACATCTAACTTGATCAAAATATTTATATCTCGTATCTCTTGCTTTAGAAATTTGATATACCTCATTTTCTCCTTTTTATGTGCATAACTCAGAAAATAAAACATCAATACTACTAGCCTTCGTATAATCACTATAAAACCTAGTATTCTTTTTTTTTTTTCATTGTTTAAATCAAATTTATTTTCCTTCATAATATTGCATATCTACTCATTTCACCACTAAGCTATTTATGAACAACATATTTGTATAAACCTAAAATTTCCATTGAATGTTATTAGTACAACTAGCTATCCCAACCCACACCAAGTTGGGCACAATAATAGGATTTCATTTACCTCTCTAAATAACCATCTTAAAATTAACAACTTCTAGCCATTTTATTTCCACCATCTAATCCTAATATAATTATTTGCTTCGATTATACTCTGTAAGATATACATCCATACCTATTAATCTATGCCATGGTTAAATTTTCTCTCAAAACCACCTCATAATCTTTGAAAAAGATTTTTATTACTAAATGTTTATTTGTAAATTTGTGGTTCAACTTTTAAAAGTAAGTGCATATCTTGTTTCTTAAAGCATGTGCTGGCTACTGTAAGAACATATTATTCAGCGAAATTAAATATAGATTATTTCATCATACTCTATCTTCTATTCTAAACCCAACAATAATCCTCTCATACCCATCATACTTGAATTTATATAAGTTACCATCAATAATTATCCTCACATTCTAAGGCATGTGTTATAATAATTCATTCATCTCTTCTCAAAATTAATTTCAGGCTATCTTCTAATCAAACTTGAGTGGCATAAACACTAATCAATTTTATAATTCCTTCCCAATACTTAATATCAAAATAAACCCACTTCCCCTAAAATTAATTATTTTCATCTCTCTAACCAACTACAAAACCTATCACATTCCTATTTGTTATTTCCCAATATTAAAAAATAGTAAAATAAAAGGCACGCCTCAAGGCCTGTTTTAGAGCAATTTTGAAAAAAAAATCATAAAGCTTGAGCATCATCATATTGGCCTAAGAAGGCGTACACCTTAGTGGGTCTAAGGTCTGCCTATGCAAAATTTATAAGAGATGCAACCTCAAAAACTAGAATTTAACCGATTTAAATATGTAATTTATAAATTTAATATATAAAATAAATCATATTTTGTTATTTATGTACACCTAAATCTTAATTAAAACATAACAAAGAATCATAATCACACGCACAAACACCCCCCCCCCCCAACTCATTGCCACACGCTCAACCATGGTCCTCGCACTTGCAGCTTCGACTGAGGATGAGAAAAGAGATAAAATAACTCATTGAAATGTTGATTCCCACTAAGTGATGAAAGTGGTGAAAACTTACAAATTCATAAACTATAACCTTAGTAACTTAAACCACTTGATTATCTTGAATTAAAAGTGGGAGAAACTTTTTGTTATAATCTTTCTTTTGACCTAGATCTTACTTTGATAGCTTATTTTGATTTTAGTGTCTTACTTATTATTTAGTATTTCATATTACTTTAACGGTTTACTTATTAGGCTTACGCCTTACAATATATCAACGCTCATGCAACGCCTCACAAATAGAAAACGACTCAATACCCACTTTAAACATTGGCATATAGAAATCTATATCTTTAAATTTTTCCTATTCCCATTTAATTTCTTACAAGCATGCAATACTAGTTCTCTAACTAATCACTACGTCCGATTATTCTATTGGCAAATCATTGAAACTTACCAACAAACATATACTAAATCTAATTTGAATTTTTGACATAACTATATCGGAACATAATATTTGGATAGGTAAAGATGAATAGTTCTGATGCGCCTTGGTTTCAACAACAACAACAAACAACAAGAGATTCAACACAAAAATAGATTTTATTGATAAGAAATCAAATATGAACAAAGCAAGATACAATGATCCTCTTTCGAGAGGACCTTCTCTACAAAACCCTTTATGCCGCTAGGATCCCTTATAACTACAACACTCAATTCAAATTCTGCATCAAAAAGAAAATAAGCCATAAGCATAGACTTAAATAAGCTCTCTTAATCTTCCCTCTTAAAACAACCCTCTGGCCTAATAAATTTTCCTCTCCTATTTGAAATTCAATTACGAGATTCTTTCCTAATTGCCCCCCTCCTCACATAAGTCATTAGATCTCTGTTGCACCCACCAAATCAGTCAAATTAGAGGATTGAACTCCTGCCGAATCTCCCTAGGCGGGAGATTGCTGCACTGACCGGTCTAGTGCCCGCTCCATGCTAGATATGGAGAAAGACTTTGTACCAACACCCCCCATCCCGCGTGAAGTACCACCTTGTCCTCAAGATGGAATGAAGAGAACTGCTGCTGAATAAGATGATAAGACTCCAACATAACCTTATGCTCTAGCATATCTTTCCACTTGATTTGCACATTGCTCTGGCATATACTTGCACTTGATTAGCACATCATATGCCCTAGTCTCCCCTCTGCGCACACCCGCTACTTCCGAAGGTTCCAAAAATGACCTCCATGTCCTCTGTCAAGGTCAGGGGTAAAGATGATGGTGTATGATCTCCTATCACCTTCCTCAGTTACGAGACATGAAAGATTGGATGCAAAACTAATGACGGTAGTAGCCTCAGTCGATAGACTACTGCTCCAATACGCTCCACAAACTTATAAGGCCCAAAATACCGCGGGGGTAATTTATCATTCCTCCTTTTGGCTAGTGTCTTCTATCTGTAGGACCTTAGTTTTAAGTAAACCCTATCTCCTAGCTCAAAGTTTACTTCTATCATGTGTTCATCATCATTTTTTTTGTGTTATGTTGGGATCTCAGCAAATGTCCCTATAGCTCAGATAATACATAGTCCCTCTCCTCTAAGAATTGCTCAAAGCTGGACACGGGTGAAGCATTCTGCCCATAATGAATTAGATGGGGTGGATCTCTCCCATAGAGAATCCTGAAAGGAGTGGTCTTTGCTGTTGAATGGTCTGAGGTGTTGTACCAATTTTCTATCCACACAATCCACCTTGCCCAACTTTTCGTTGTGTATGATACAAAACATCTCAAATAGGTCTATATGCTTCTATTGACCACTTCTGTATGTCCATCTGTCTGGGGATGGTATTCTATGCTTCTCTTCAGGATTGTCCCCTGCAAACGTAACAATTCCTTCCAAAAGTTGCTAAGGAACACCTTAATCCATACTCCATATGTGTTTAAAATAAAATCAAATTAAAAATATTCTCATCAAATGACTACAACTCCTCATTCAAAAATTATAAGAAAAACTTGAATAGTACATTTCTATCATTCAATTTTAGGGGGAGCATTATTAGATTGTAGGACCCACAAGTCAACAAATCTTTATAGGGATCATTGAGCACATGGATCAAGTAATTTAACCGTTTGACCGATCAACTTATAGCCCTTAGATTGCAATCCGTGCGCCTCATCTTCCTATTCTAGCCATCAACCCCTCTTGGGGAATTTTTTCCTTTTTTTAATAACTTGAATTTATTTTCATTGCAAGTCTATTGGAGAAGTATAAAATACTTCCATACGTTGCACATAATCAATGAAATTCAAATTAAAAGTAAAATTTTCTACTTTTTTACCGTTATAATAATTCAATATTGTTGAAAGATTAAATAATATGTAGGTGATATGTTTAAATATATTGAATTTATGATATAATAGAAAGAAATTATAAACGAGTATATAACTTCAAGAGTTACGATTTAGTGCTTAAATTGGAGAATGCCTTAGAAAAATATTCAATAAGAAAATACCATAGAAACTTGAAAGTATATTTTATACAACTACAATTAGATTTATTAAGCGCATGAATTTAAGTGTTAGGAGAATAAAAATACAAATAACAATAGGTAAGATAAATGGAAGAATGAAATTGCTAAGATGAATTTGTAGTAAAACTAAAAAGAGATGGATTGAGAATGGAATATAAAAGAGACTACTGAATTATATAAACTTTTTTTTTTTTGAAGGAGAATTATATAAACTATTGATGATAACATAATGGAACATTATTTAGAAAGTGCACACATTCACGTACACAATCTTCTAAGATACTAAGGCACGTACAAAGCAAACATAAAACTTTAAAATTCACCCTGTAAGAATGTGTCATCCATGCTGCAGCAACATAAGACAAAATGAAAATAGAAAATTCTGAGCATGAAAAGAGACAGCAAAATGAAGTTACAATTCCCAACAATGCAAACGCTATACTTGGAAGAATTTCAATGTTGATCATTAAATTAAAATCAAAAGAAAAGGATAAATGACTTCATGTGTAATAATAATAATAAGCAAAACATCCCTTATAAAAGATTAAGGAGACGAGTTAATGAAGTATTCAAAGCTGAAATTTAAACATTCAAGAAAACATTATAAGACTCAACTACATATATATTCCAAGAAGTCTGAAAAATAATGTAGGAATTTGGAAGATTCTAAATCTAAAGAATAGGAGAAGAATTTAAGACTGCAGAGAAAGCTGAAACATTACTTTCTGAAAATTTTAAAGAAAATGGAAGGAAGGAATGCCACATAAAAAATGACTTGGGGTACATTCATGACATAATCAATAAAACTGACCTAACCGAGGCCACGCATTAAAGAAGATAGTCATCTCAGCCGAAGTTAGTCCAGGCCCTATATCAAGAGGGCCTCTTGGCTTCCTGCTTCGACACAATATAGGTTTTATAAGTTTTAATTATTTACATGTAGATTAAATAACCCCAAATCAGAAAGGAAATGGAAGAAAGGAAAAGACTTCTGCCCATAAATAGAAGCAGTGCAACTAATCTTCGTACGTGAGACTTGGAAATAAAGCTAATAATAAGTCCACTCTTTCATTCCCAAAAGTAATATTCAGCTGATTGCACTATAAACCATACAAACTATGTCAAAATACAAATAAAGATTTTCAATTATTGCTACAGTGACTGGTGATTTGTAAAGATTTCCTGCAAAACATTATAGCATGACAGCGAATTCAGCGGAGAGAGAGAAAACAGACTGCAGCAAGTTAAAAAATTATCTACTTAATCAAAATAACAATCATAACGATTATAAAAATGTAAGCGCAACAAAGCAATACCTTTTGGGGCATCTTGCTGCTGTCCATCGGTAGCCCTCTTACTAGCTGCTGGACCAATCCTCATGGGTCTTGATGAACAATACACTCCATTCATTTCAGTCATTGCACGAGTTTGCTCATTCGCATCTCCAAACCTAACAAAACCATAGCCCTTAGAACGCCCGGTCATTCTATCTGTAACAATCTTCGCCCCCTTGACAGATGGATAGTGGCTCCTAAATGCCTCTTGTAACATGTAATCCGTAACATCTGCCGGAAGATCTCCGACAAATATTGTATAATCATTACCATCATCCACACGCTTTCCACCAGCGGATGCCCAATTCAATCGAAAAACTTGGTCAGAATTAGGCATCATTGCTCCATTGTAAGTCTGGAGAACACGATCAGCCGCAGCACGTGTTGCAAACTCAATAAACCCGTAACCTTCCAGCTGTCCAGTTTGCTTGTTCCTGATAAGTTTCACGGATACAACCTGTAACAACAGACATCTACCAATTAGAACTGAAATGGAAACAATATAAAAAAGAACCTTAAAATATGCATATTACAGCATGTAACTGCAAACAGAACAATACAATTAGGTTAATTGACAAAAACTAGAAGACGGTTGAAAAATAAATTTCACACCTCTCCTGATTGAGCGAAACAACCATGGATGTACGTTTCCTCCATCCAATACTGCAGATCTCCGATCCAGAGCGTGCGGACCTCGTCAGCGGACGCTGGCTGGTGCTGCGCCTGCATAGGAAGGGAGGAAGGCGCCGCCATGGGTGCGCCGTACTGGGTTTGGAGATACTGCGGCTGCTGAGGAAGCGGCACGGACTGCGGTGGAGGGATCTGCGACAGTTGCTGGTTCCACATCGGAAGCTGCTGCGACGACTGGTACTGCGGTTGAGGCGCAGGTGGTGGAACCATTCCCCAGTGTGGTGGGGGGGCCTGCTGCGCCTGCGGAGGCATTTGATATTGAGGCGGCTGAGCCAGCTGTTGCTGCTGTTCCATGGGAGTCGGAGCAATGGACTGCGGTACCATTCCTCCTTGCATCATCTTGGTTGCGGGATAAAACAAAATCCGTAAGACGAAAAGGCAGAGAGTATACCTTAACCCAGGCCGTAAAGAGATATGGCCGAGGATCGACGGAGATAAAGAAGTGAAAGATACACGGGGAGGTACGAAGAAAGGCAGAGCGGAAACCCTAACCCTAGCCGGAAAGAGATAGAACCGTGGATCGGAGGAGATACCAGATCGATATACGCGGAGGGGATGCACGAAGTCGGTTCTTAAATGCTTTCACTTTATAACAAAGAAAACCATATAGTTTTTTTTTTTTTTTACTCTCTTTTTTAAGAGAGTAAAAAAAAAATATATCAAGCCGAAGTTTCTTCAAAAAAGAAGTGGAGAAATTATTGTGTACGTAATCCGAATGCATAATTGTGTTCGGATGTTACGTATTTATTACTTATTTTTCTACGTAACAAAATAAGCAATGTGTACGCAGCATCCGACCCGTTCGAATTGCATACACAATAATTTCTCCGAGAATTGAGAGTTCCAAACTTAACCACCAACCAAACTAAACCGTGATGATAACATATTACTTCATAAATCATAGGTGCTCATCATTTTAGAAAAATAATAAATATTAATTAGGTCTGTTCCACTCATTTTGTCTTTTTTTTAACTCATTTGATATGCATTTTCTATTATTATCTCATAAATAAATAAAAAATAAGGCAAATACCTTTAAATGCTTTTTTTAATAAAAACACAACATTTTAATTTGAATAATTTTTATTTATTGTTCTTAGTTTTTTTTTACGATTTTTTTTTTATTAAATTTATTCTAAAATTATTGTGAGAAAATTTATTTGATTATTTTGGTTGCAAAAAATATCTTTCCATCATAGAATTTTTTAAAAATGATGAAAAAGTACTAAAAAAAATGTAATAGCAAACCGATGTTATGATTACTGTCTAAAAAACAAAGCAATGATAAAATTATTCCAAACAAATCATAAATCTAAATTAATATGTTTCACTAGGTAATAATCAATCATTTAAGGAATTGAGATTGATTTAAAGATAATTTGATTTGGATTTGTTAGAGTTTAAACTAATTAATATTGATTTGAACCTACTTAGGCATGTAAGTATGTAACATAAACCAAATTACTTTCTTCGACCAAACCCTATGATTTGAGCTTCGTATAGGCTAACGTTCATAATTGAGGGGTTGTAGCAAGTGACTTCGTGGTAATATTGAATCAGTTCAAATTAGTTTCTTTCCACATCAATATGAGTTCCTCTAGTCATTCCTAATTTAGGCTATTTTAGTATAAAAAATCATTTGGGTGATATTTATCCAAATAGTATTATGTAAAGATAATAGTCAAAAGTATGTGCCAATAAATTATATATATATATCATAAAAGAGGTAATTTTTCTAGAGTGACTTAAAATTAACAAAGGGAATAAAATTAATGTGAGAATTAGTTAGTAAGGTCTTTTTGAAAGAATTACGAATGTTTATAGACCAGGAGAACGTTGAAATATTTTTGAAATAGGCTTGAGGATGAGTTGACCTGGTTTGAACCTGTTAACTGTATAAAAAAATTCAAATTTAAGTAGAATTTACAATTTAAAAATAATATTAGTGCAAATTCAAAATTTAAATTAAACATTGAGCCATTTTTCTTATTTCAAATTCAACAATAGCAAACTTACAAATTCACCCATAGCCAAACTTTGTTGCATTATAGCCAAATTTTTGGTATTTCAAATTCACTAATTCAACAACGTAATATTTTGCATTATAGACAGTACAAGAAAAAATAACTCGGAACAATCTATATTATAGCCAAACTTTTTTGCATTACAGACAGTACAAATTATTTTGCATTACAACCAGTATAGGAGAAATAACTCAGCAATAGCTTATTTTGTATTATAGTGTTGACCTCACTTTTGTATGAGGTCACTTTGATCTCTCATGGACTCTAAACCCTAGGATTTCCTAGATCCTAGATTTCTTCTAGACTCTAGATCTTAGGATCCTTCCAGTCTTCATACCCTATGATCAATTTAGATCTTAGATAAATCTAGACCAAATCCAATCCCAAGGGCTTAGGTCCTAAAAGCATTTCCTAATGTTTTTTTAAATACTTCAAAACCCATTCAACTGACTCTTGATTTAGAGTTTATCAATTGCAGAGTGATGAGACATGCCTCTGGGGTTAGCCTTCCAAGTTTGAGCTCAATCTGATATTTCTAAGCTCATAAACTAAACCTATTTCCAAAGGTTGTAAAACCTTCAAATATTTACGACCTATGTCATTAGACCTATCACCTAGTGGAATTTGATCTTGAAGCCCCCTTCAAACCCTTTGATCACTTCTAGGCCTTTTATATTGATATGTTAAGCATTAATCTATATTTTTCTAGATTCACTTTAACACATAATGGACCTGAGGCCAAAATGATCAAAATGGCATTTAAGGGTATTTTTGAACCTTTCACCAAAATTCAATGTAATTCAATCTCACCAACCTTTGAAATCATTTTCAATCAATTTTAAACATCACTTGGGACCTATCAAACCCAACCCCAGACTCTGTGTTAATTTGGTTGACCATGTCAACCTATGTTGATCTAGAAACCTTAAGGGTCAAAACAGTCATTTTGACTGAAATGACATCACTATGCCACTCTATCATAAAAATGACCTCCCCTTAAGGGTCAAAATGTGTTTTTTTTATTATTATTTTTAAGTTTTTTTATATTTTTAAGCATTCATGATTTGAATATGTCGACTAGCATGTATTGTATTAGAAATACATTTAAAGGAGTATAAATTTTTAATTGCATCAGTATCTAGCATTTTCATCAAACATAAGTCAAAGGGACCACTTAAGACAATATCTAGATGTTTACCCCAACTCTCCAAAACTTTGATAAAAATGTCCATAGCCACTCTATCATAAAAATGATAGGACTTATCTATTTAAAATCGACTAGGTGTGTAGCTGGCTCCCCAATTCAGACCGGGATAAGTCCAGATTTTACACTACATTTGTTAGGTTTGGACTGTTGTGGTCTAGTGTCCAAATTTAGATTTAGGATCCGGGGCAGATCTTGGATCATAAGACCCCAACCTCCGAGAATATAATCTCAATTTTTTAATAAAACATTCAACTCAAACTAAATCTTCTTTCAATCCAAAATGTAAAGTCCAACACTTATGTTAAGTTTGGACACTTCTATATGGTTCCAGAATCTCAAAGTATCCCCTACTCTTTTTCCCTTGAATATGCTAACAAGTATTCAATCTTGATCTATTCCCACTCAAAATTTCAAGTACCAATTCCTTTGATATCAATCATAGAATATATTTTTAACAAAACTTTGTCATTATTTTAATCGAGAGCTTTCATATGAGACTCTGCCTTCATACGATGTAATTAACTACGAGGGCTTGCCCTGGTAGGAGATTTAGAACCACACACACCTTTTTCAAAACTCACTTTATATTTATTTTGGGAAATATAATTCATAACGATCATTATCGTCATAATCATATAATGGCTAACGGATGATATTCTTTTTATTCAAAGAGATTTATCATGCGTTAACATCAATCCAAATATAAAACTAACGATCATCTCCTCTTGATTCTCGTGGTCCAATTTTAGATTGAACCTCATCTTGGTCCTCCCGGGATCATATGTGATTCTCCCTTAAATCAGACTATGATAGCCTAGAGAAATTTTATAACTCTGGATTTGAACCCACTAGGAGATTTTATTTCTGCCTTTTGAGGCAATATATCATCTATAATGATCTGTTCGATCTCATAATTGAAATCTAAGCTTAATCACAAATTTCTCAAAATAAATTTTCAAAACTCAAATCAGCATTCTTTGAAAATATTCAATCAACAACGATCGTTATTGTCATGCCCAAATAATTATCAAATAGTTGTATCTTCTCCCTTAGGGGAGATATATCATTTGTTCATAAAGTTTTGGGCATGAGATCAATAATGATCTACTTAGAATATCATAGTTAGAAATCCAATTGAACTCCATTTTGACCTTTCGAGATCATATGTGGTTCTATTTCGGATCTTGTTATGATATTCAAGGTATGATTTGTAATTTTAGATTTGAACCCCACTATAAAATTTTTATTTTCACTTCTCGAAATAGTATGACTTTTCTAATGGGACGTTCAATCTCAAAATTCGAATCTAAAAGTTGATTTTAATTTTCCAAAGAAAATTAATCCCTTTCAAAACCCATTTTTTTTTCAAAAACTCCACCAACATATAGGCAAACTTTTTTGCATTACAACCGGTTCAACAGTTACAAATCTTTAAATTTAATGTTGGAGAACAATCTATCTTTAAGTATAATAAATTGCAAAAAAATGTAAATAGATAGAATTCTAAATCATGAGAGAGTAAGTAGCTCAAATTAATCCTCAAACTTATTGAGGTTCTAATAAAATGTGAGTGAGTAACGAATATTTGTAATATAATCCAAGATGACACTTTGTATTAAGCTTATTTTAGCATTTGATTTTGTTTTTCATTAGATAGTATTTGCTCGGGCTATGTTAATACAAATGCCACCTTATTGCAATAGTTTTTACCCCAAGTGACTCTCACTTTCAGTTTATAAGTTTTATCATCATTGCGAAAACTCCCATTACTTGAACTCAACAACAACCAACCATGCAAGCAGGCAACCAGCAATAATTAAATAAATACAAATTTTGAAAACAGCTGCCATAAGAGGCCATAACCAACCTGAGAAACCAACCCAAAAAACTACAATATATAGGGTATAAATTCACCAATAAACACAATGGACTAGCAAAACCGAACAAAAAAAAAGTAAAAGTGTAAAACTAATATAAATTCTGCAATAGTTAACAAGTTCATCAACAACCACTAGTCAACCATAACTTAACAACCAACCCTAGCCAAAACCCAACAACCAACCATTTGTAGAACCCAACAACCAACCATTTGTAAAACCCAAACATGAATTACAAAACAACCATAAGATTCTACAATCTACTGGTATAAATTCAACCATCAAATAAGGACAACATAAATAATTTTAGCAGCCTTAGGCAATACAACAACAATTTAACAATCAAATTCAGATCAACAACAACAACAACCAACGATGTAACTAGAATCACAAGAGGATGAAAAACTATCTAATAACCGAACTTTCATCAGGTTCTCCTTCGAGGATAAAATCAAAACTTAACCAAAATGGGAACATCCTTCTACGCTTCTTACCAGTTTCTGAAACATTATTGCATCCATCATTTAAATGGCCCAATCACATTATCACCACTACCCATTTTCTCATTCTCATCAACAAAATTCTCAATAAAGGTGTTTGAATCCTCTTTATAGCCAACCAAATATGTTGATAGAGGCAATAAATAAATATGAAAAACTATTTCTTAAATGTCAAACTAGTACTACATTACATAATAATGCAAAGCATAAAAGTGAACAATGCTAATTCAGTTGCAATAGGCAACAACAAAGTACAAATACAGTGCAACAAGAATCAAAATCACTATAAAGTGCATAAAAGCTAAAACGAAGTATAACAACATTGCAACATGTTTCAAAAATATGGCCGCCATGACCCACTAACCACCAAGCTACTAAGGCACTAACAAATACTAAGAGTATAAGATATAGATGTAAATAAGATACAAATACTACAATTTAGAATGCAATAAAAAACAACTATAATGCATTTAATCAACTTATACATCCTAAATAGTAAAAAAGAATATACAAGCACATGTATAACATCATAAAGGAATGTAGCAAATGACAAACAAGTTGAAAACAAGGAAAACAATCCTTTAAATAACCCTAAAAAATCGAAAGGAAAATTAGGAAAAAAATGATGCCCAAATGGCCTACCCTAACTAGCTAACAACTTCAATGCAAAAAACAAAACTAACATGTCCAACACAATAGTTATTTTGAGCAACAACCAACAATAAATGAAAAAAAAAAAGAAACTCTAAATGGAAAAACTAAAAAAAACCTAGTTGTTACTTACGAACGCAACAATCCAGCAACAAATAAAAACAAAGTAGAAATTAAGTAAGAGGAAGTGAGGAGCTGAGGTCTAAGGAGAGCTACATGATGGAGGTGGATGAGATTGTAGAGTGGAGAACAAGCCCTAAACAAACGAAGCCATAGAGAAGAGACAAAGAGGTGAGCTACATAGAACTGAATAGTGATTGGCCATGATACGTGTAGAAATGAATACATAGTAAACTTAATCCCATAAATCAGACCACCCACGCATAAACGAAGTCGTGTCACGGGGCAATCCGAGTCAAAAATAGGGTTTTCTGTTTGACCCAAATCCGACCTGAAATTTGAAACTAGTTGACCTTAACCCCAAAAATTCGGGTCGAGTTCGAGCTGGGTTTTCATGTCATGTTAATTTTTGACACCCTTACAAATCATAGTACCTCGACTATGCAATAATCATGCATGATCACTTGAGTAGAGCGGGTAAGTTGAGTTCCCTCTCCAGGTTCAAGCTAAAAAAAAAATTAGACTACTCCCTACGATGAGCCAAGAAGCCAAGCCACTCAAGATCTACGAGCACTCCAGAGTCCCCAACGTGAAGCATATTCATCTTTTTAGCGAAATCTACTTTTTATTACCTCTTGAGCATATTTCAAATCTTAAAATGGAAAATTTCAGGCAAGCTCTTCCACAATTAAAAAATAATAGCATATTTGCAAATTATTTGCGTTACACTTGGGAAACTCATGCGAAGATGTAAGATATTTATTTACCAGATTGAATGCATATAAACACATTCGCTTCTCTTACATGAATAAAGTTTCATCAAACTCGCCCTCATGCTAAAATTACAAAGTTGTTCACCACCATCAAACAAGAAGGATTAAGCATCCAACCATATGAATTACTCTGCAGAATGGTAAAAAAACAAACAAAGGTAACATAAACAACATGTATTTCATATCTTTCATTATAAGAGTCTACAAATGTTATGACACAACTTATTTATAGTCCTTATGATTAAATTTAATTAGTAATTCTTCAATGTCAACTTCCTCACGTGAATTTTTTCTAACTTGGTCATCCAAATTTTTATGGAGATTCTTATCCTTAAATTGTGGTTTATTATACTCAATAAGTATTGATGTGGGATGTGTGGATTATTCCTCAATTGTAAGGCTAAATTGGGATAATTTACCTTGATTAAAAGTCGAATTTGATTTAGGCTTTGTTTGTGATGGTTTTTTATTGCCTCTTAAACAGAGTTTTAATACAAAAATTAAAATTTTGTACTAAAAATATGTTTTAAAAAGCAATAAAAAAATAATTCAAATGAAACCCTAATTAAATATATATGAGAGTATTGGCTGAGATGAGTGAATAAATGCTATGGTGCCATTCAAAATTTTTTTTAAAAGGCTCTATTAATAAATAATGTTAATAATTTAAGTATAAAATTTGATTAAATGATAAATATAAAATATAAAAAACTGACCATAAACTTATTCAAATTCATGACCTTGCAACTCACATAACCCTTCACTAGTCAATGCTTGTATATTGTAGTTACAAATTCAATTGATTAAAATTGCATAAATATTATCAAATGAACAAATTGCTCATATAGCTTTTATTTTTTAAAATAATATTCTAATAAAAATATTATTAAAATAATTTTGATATTAAAAGCTCTTTTAGAAAAGAAAAAAAAAATTTAAAAAATTATAATCTAAAGTGTTATATTCTAGTCAAATAATATATTTGATCCACAATGATTAAGAATGGACAGTGGCGGATCCAGCCCTTTTTTTTAGGGTGGGCAAACTCGATATATTTAAAAATATAAATACAAAAAATATAGATATATTTCACTAACAAAATTCAAAACAAAGCATTATATTTCATCATAATTTTTGAAATTAAAAAGAAAATTACAGACTTTGCATTCTACTTTGCATTTTCTGATAATGTTGCATAATGACTTCATTCGGTACAGAATCAAATACTTCTTTTTCAATATATGGCACTAGACAGTCATTAAGTCATGCATCACCCATTTTGCTACGAAGTCGATGTTTAATGATCTTCATTGCAGAAAATGCTCTCTCCACCGTAGCAGTAGCAACTGATAACGTCAGTGCAAAAACAATAAGTTTATAAACTAGTGGATACACAAAAAAATTTTTTTATCCTTGACCATCTGTTTTGCTAGAGCAGCAATGCTAGTTAAAGAAGTAAACTCCTCGCTAGTACGCATATCAACAATATAAGTTGATAGTTGATGCTCAAGAGATACAATATCAATCATAGAGAAGTCTGCTGGATATAATTCTGCAAGACGAATTAATTTTCCCTTATCATAAGCAGAAAACATATTACTCGGATTTAGACATGTCACACAAAGTAGTAACTCGGTGCTACTTTCTGAGAACCGGTTATTCAATTCCTGAAGTTGCATATCATTAACCGCGTAGAACAAATCTACTCGATAATGATGAAAGTTTGTAATTTCTTCATATTTTCTTACAGATCGTCCACGAACCTTGAATTTAGAATCCATATTTGGAACTTCAATTTCAAAAATATTGCAAAAACGTGACACTTCTTCAAGTAAAGGCACCCATCCATTTTCCCTCATCATTTGCAATCGTTGTTTGGAGACTTGTACTAATTTCATTGCATTTATAATATCTTGATCCTTTCTTTGTAATGCTTGAGATAATTCATTTGTAATCCCTAAAATGTCAATCATCAAATGCAGTGTCAAGACAAAGTCAAAAGATTCCATGACATTTATTAAAACACCAGCTTCAACTGATTGTTGATCATGTATACCCTCCTCCTTCACAATTTCAATCAAGTTGACATTAACTGAGAATAAGTTGTATCCTTTTAATGAAATTTCTGTTTCTACAAGTCTACAAGTAATACAAGTCTACAACTAATAGGGCTGTTAAGCTATAGGTCATCTCTAAGTTGTCATAACATCACCATAAGAAACAAAGTTTTACCAAGGCAGCTTAGTTATGCTTAACATCCACCATCAACCTGGCTCTTCATGCTGTGTACGACACTAATCCTAACATAAGCATACATTTAGTACCTTATTGATTTTCACTGTATAGTTGAAGAAAATGACAGAATTTCTATCTAAACAAGGTAGCACCATGGTTTAGGATTTTCAAGCCCTCTTTCATTCCTCATGAATGCCAGATTATCACAACAACAGGAAAAATAAACACAACAACAGGAAATGCGGCGACTGGCGAGTTACCTTGAGGTCGTGAGCACGAAGAGCGAGCCGAGCGGCGAGCGAGGCAAAGTGAGATCTGCTTTGAGTCTTCAACCGTTTAAATCCACTTAAATCGGAAGAACCAAAGAAGAGGGGAGTGCTTGGCCGCGGAGTGAGATATGCGCTTGCGGTGACTGCCGTCTGCCATCCCACGAAGACGAAGCCGGCGGAGACGAAGCCGGTGGAGACGTCGAGGACTCGAGGAGAAATGGCGAATGCTTGCGATTTGCCGAAGAAGAAGCCCGACTGCAGAGCGGAGACGAGTGCAATGAAGCGGGATTTGCGAAATAAAGAGCGGCTGGAATAGGGACCGTGGGCAGGAGTTCAAAAGATTAGGGCAAAACAATATTTTGAGGGTGGGCAAATTACCGAAACTACCCCTCTTCATATACTTTTTTTTTTTTAGGGTGGGCATTTGCCCACCCTGAATATTACGTGGGTCCGCCCTTGAGAATGGATTAAGAATTAACTCCTTTCACGGGAAATGGATTTATCCGGAGACAATTCCGGATGCGCCATGTCATCAAAGGCCCAGTGCATTCCGATGACGCAACACGTCAAAATTAACTTTCGAATGATCCACATACTGCACGTAATAATCTCTCCTTTCATAAGAATTTAGTTTACTTCATTCGGGCCCACATCACCACCATCACCTTACTAATCACTTCTATGCGCCCTGGCGCAGTCCACCAATTACCCACCAATTCTATACGACTCATCTTCCGTTCCTATTTTCCTCCCCCGGCTTTCTCTCTCTTCACCCCTCGCCGCCCACTCCCTCTCTACCTTCTCATTTTCTCTCCAGTCAATGACTTCTCGCTTTCATAGGGTTTCCTCGACCTTATCTAGACCCTCTTCGATTTCCACTAATCGACTAATCTAGGGTTCCGGCGACGGAGCCATGAGTGTAATCGGATTCGACGTTGGCAACGACAACTGCGTGATCGCTGTTGTAAAGCAGCGTGGCATCGACGTACTCCTCAACGATGAGTCAAAGCGCGAGACTCCCTCGGTGGTCTCATTCGGCGAGAAACAGCGGTTTATTGGCTCAGCCGGTGCTGCATCTGCAGCCATGCACACGAAGTCAACCATATCTCAGATGAAGCGTCTCATTGGACGGGGATTCCACCAGCCGGACGTTCAGGAGGACCTCCGCCGCCTACCGTTCGCCACATCAGTCGGCGTTGATGGTGGTATCTTAATCCATATACGGTACATGAACGAGGAGCGAACCTTCACGCCGGTGCAGATTCTCGGGATGCTTCTATCTCATTTGAAGCAGACCGTGGAGAAGAATCTTCAGAGCTCGGTGACCGATTGTGTTATTGGGATCCCTTCTTACTTCACCGATTCCCAAAGAAGAGCTTATTTGAATGCAGCGGCTATTGCTGGTCTGAAACCGCTTATGTTAATGCACGAAACGACTGCTACTGCTTTGGGTTATGGTATATACAAGACTGATTTGTCGAGCTCCAGAGAGCCTATAAATGTTGCTTTTGTTGATGTCGGCCATTGCGACACTCAGGTTTCGGTGGTATCATTTGAGGCTGGGGAAATGAGAGTAGTATCTCATGCATCTGATTCGAATTTAGGTGGCAGGGATTTTGATGAGGTGTTATTTAGGTACTTTGCGGAGCAGTTCAAGGAGCAGTATAAAATAGACGTGTATTGTAATGCACGGGCTTGCATTAGGTTGAGGAGTTCCTGTGAGAAGCTGAAGAAGGTTCTGAGTGCGAATGCAGAGGCCCTTCTTAGTATAGAGTGCTTGATGGAAGAAAAGGATGTAAAAGGATTCATTAAAAGGGAGGATTTCGAGAAGCTATCATCTGGTTTACTCGAGAGGGTTTTGGAGCCATGTAAGAAGGCTGTGTTTGAAGCTGGGTTGCAAGTGGACAGAATACAGTCAGTGGAGCTTGTTGGCTCAGGGTCAAGGATTCCAGCAATATCAAGAATTTTGTCTGGATTTTTCAGGAGAGAGCCCGGTAGATCACTTAATGCAAGCGAATGTGTAGCCCGTGGGTGTGCACTCCAGTGTGCCATGCTTAGCCCTATATTCAGGGTTAGAGACTTTGAGGTATTTTTATGTTTATTATTATTATTATTATTCTTCATTTCACATTTTGATTGAATAATACTCTCTACTAATTACTGTAAATAAACAATCAGTCGTTATCGTTTTGCTTGTTTAGAAATACTGAAGTTTAATGCAACATGTTAACTTGCTTTTATTATTATGAATGGGATGTCTTTAGTAGACGTGTTTTGCTTCATTTTGGAAGCATTTATAAAACACTGTCGTTGTCAGGTCCAAAGTCCTGGATGAAAAAAATTGGAGAATTGCGCTAAGTAGTCGACATTCAGCGTAAAATTTGTTGAATAAACATTACATGAATCATTTAATACATTATATTAATGCTAAGACATTTCCGGGAAGAATCACGTTGTATGACCTGAATATAACGACAAGTGTGCAAGGATCATTGCACCGGCGCCTAGATGCAATATTAAATAGGCAAGTGTTCTCACATCATGGACGAATGTGAGTAAAGAAGCTAGTCCATGAAACTAAAATTAGGATAGAAACTTGGAATATAAGTTCCCTTATAGGCAAATTAATGAAATTAATAGATATTATGATTCATAGGAAGATAAATATTCTATGCATTAAAAAAACTATATGGGTTAGAGAGAAGGCTAATGAGATTAATAGTTTAGGATTGAAATTATAATATTTTGGTAGGAGTCGTACTAGAAATGATGTAGGTGTGATTATAGATAAGAGTGTGAAGGATAATGTTGTAAAAGTTAATAGAATTGGAGATATAATTATTGCTTTAAAATTTTTTGTTGATGTAAATATTATTAATATTATAAGTGATTATACATTTATACTCTTTAAGTATGTTTGAATATGTGTTCAAAATTAAAATTTTAAAATGACTTAGAAGGATTAATACAAAATATGCTTTTTAAAGAAAGATTTTTTATTGAAGGAGATTTAAATGAACATATTGATAGAGAAGTAGATGATTTTAAAAGCTTTTATGATGTCTATGAGTTTCAAACAATTAGTGAAGGTGGTAAAACTATATTAGATTTTTCATTAGCTTATGATTTTATAATTGCTAATATATTATTTAAAAAAAGAGATGAACATCTCATTACTTATAAGAATGGATATAATAAAACTCATATTGATTATTTTCTTATAAGAAAAATAAATCATTTAGATTGCAAAGATTGTAAAATTATTCCAAATGGAAGTTTATGTACCCAATATCGCTTATTAGTTCTGAACTTTAAGTTGAATGTCATAAAATAAAAAATAAAGTAAAATTTTGTTCTAAGATTAGATGGTGACATTTAAAGAATATTAACAAAAATATTTTTTGAAAGTGAGATAGATTCTATATCTTAAAATTTTATTTGTGCATGTGAACACTAATATTTTGTGGAAAAAAGTAACTAGTGATATTAAGAATATTGTAAAAGATATACTTGGAGTACTAAAAGAAAAAACTCCCAATAGGAAAAATAGTTTGAGGTGGAATCAAATGTGCAAGAAAGATAAAAAATAAGAAGATTTATTATAAAATTTGGTTTAGATGTAAAAATTCTGATAATTGAAAAATATATAAAGATGCCCGTAAGGAGTCTAAAAAAATAATATGTCATGTAATGATTTTAGCTTTTAGTGATTTATATAATAGATTAGATATTAATGAAGGCAAAAAATATATGTATACGTTAGCCAAACAAAGAGATATGAGTAGTAACGATTTTGGTTAAAGTGAAATGCATTAATGATGGAATAAAAAAGTGCTTTTATTATAAGAGAATTTCTACAAAGGTGGATGAGATATTTTGCTAAACTTTTCAATAAACATTTTGAGAATACGATTGACTTTAGTGGCCTTAGCACCCTAAATTAAAATATTTTTTATTAGCATATTGGTAAAATTAAAGTTAGAGAGGCTTTAAAGAAAATGAAGTTTGAAAAAACTGTTGGACCTGATGATATTCCAATAGATGTGTGGATATGCTTAGGAGATGAATGAATTCTTAGCATACTAAACTTTTTTTAATATTATTTTGAAGATTAAAAAGATGCCAGATGAGTAAAGAATGAGTGTGTTAATTCAAAATTTTAAGAATAAATGTGATGCATAAGATTGTGCGAATTATAGAGGAATTAAGTAAATGTGTCACACTTTAAAACTATCAAAGAGAGTTATGGAGCATAGGTTGCAGCGTGATACTAATGTTTCTCAAAATCAATTTGGATTCATGCCGAGTAGGTCTACTATGGAAGTTAAATATTTATTGAGAGGTTTGGAGAAGTGTAGAGAGAATAAGGAGGATCTACATATGATATTTATTGATTTAGAGAAAGCATATGATAAAGTTCCAAGAGAAGTGCTATGGAGAGTGCTAGAAAAGAAAGGGTTAATAATGCTTATATTCAAGTCATTAAAGGTATATATGCAGGAGTTGTTACTTGTGTTCAAACGTAAGGTGGTTTGACAAAGTATTTTCCTATTTTAGTTAGATTACATCAAGGATCAGCCTTAAGCCCTTATCTTTTTTGCTTTAATCATGGATGTTCTCACTAGACATGTGCAAGAGGTTGTACCCTTGTGTGTACTTTTTGTTGATGATATTCTTCTTGTTGATAAGACTAGAGAGGGAGTTGAAGGTAAACTTGAGTTTTGGAGGTCAACCTTAGAGTCTAAAGGTTTTCGTTTGAGTATATCTAAAATTGAATATATGGATGTAATTTTAGTAGTATTAGATCTAGTGGGGGTATAGTGACTTTGGACGATAAAGTCATTAATAAGAGTATACATTTTAGATATCTTGGGTCTATTGTTCAGAGTGATGGTTAAATAGATGGAGATATTATTATTAGAATTCAAGTTGGATGGTTGAAGTGGAGGAATGCATTGAGCTTATTGTGTGATAGAAAAGTCTCCCTCAAACTTAAGGGAAAATTCTATAAGATGGTGGTGAGACCCGCAATGCTTTATGATGCAGAATGTTGACCTTAAAAAGAGAAGCATAATATTAAGTTAAGTGTTGCCGATATGATGATGCTCAGGTGGATGAGTGACTTTACTCTTAGAGATAGGATACAAAATGAGCATATACGTGAAAAGGTTGGAGTAGCTCCAGTGGAAGATAAGATCAGAGAGAGCCGCCTTAGATTGTTTGGTCACATAAAACGGCGGTCTTCCGATGATCCAGTTAGGAAAGTAGATTTATTAGATTTGGCTGATGTTAAGAAAGGTAGATGTAGACCTTAAAGGACTTGGTTAAAAAATATTAAAAATGACCTTTCTTTATTTGATTTAATTGAGAATTTGTCTCTTAACAAGACACAATGGAGAAAAATGATTCATGTAGCCGACCCCAAGTAGTGGGATAAAGGCTTGATGTTGTTGTTGTCGTTGTTCTTTGTTAGAGTTACTATTTTGGCTTTACACTTTTTTTTGGAAATCTTTTGAGTGCATAATATCTAATATGCTACTATGATTATTGATGTTGTTTATGGGTATGTTTGGGATAGCTTATTTGTTTTTAAGAGAACAATTACAATTTTGTTTAACTATTATTTTCTTACTGCTATTTCACTGTTTTTCAGAAATTTCAATGATGGAAAGTTGCTTTATGCAATAATAGTAGTAAAGTTATTTTCTCCACAACAATTGCACAACCAACTTTATAAAATACTGCAGCCATCCCAAATAGGCCCTATGTCTCCTCATGTGACTGTGTCAAACCAGTGGTATTTTAAATCTTAATTAAGTGGCAAAAACTTGTAAGCAAGGAGAAACGAAAATCAATGGAATAAATATGTATTTAAGTGGATGTTAAATAAAGAGATGAGATTCATCGAGTATATGCTGAGGGATAATACTTATTTTACACTTATTTATCAATGACCACAGCTGATGCAGGAGAACGTGAGAGGTTTTAATCCACACCCCAAACTTCCATGCCCTAAAAGAGGGCTGCCATTTTAATCGAAAGTTATGTTACTTATCATCTTTTGGTTATCATTAAGGATTTTGCTAATAAATGTAGAATGAAAATGACAGTTTTTTAAAGATGCTATTGCTTGTGTTTCTATTTTGTCATTATTAATTGATGTCATGAAAACAAATATTAAAAAACATACATGATACTTGCATTATTTGAGATATGCTTGAATTAGGTGAGTGATTCATTTGTATTTAAGCTGAATAATGCTTGCATTATAAAAAGCTATATTTTACCGAATTATTTGTAAATGGGCCACAACCTTTGTTATGCATTAATTGCATTTGGTCATGGTTTAAAATATCAGAATTTAGAAGTTTAGTAGTTTATCGCCAGAATTGTTCTCTTTAATTTTTTTCTCCTCCAGTTCGCAATCCTATAAATTGGCTCGTTCCATTCATTTTTAATATCTTTGATGATCAATTAATTAGTTCGCCCAAAAATTTGGAGCTCCTTCCTGGATTCACATATAAATCCTTCAACTAATTGTTGTAGCTCTAAGAGTGTAAATTATTTTAAAGTGCATATTCAGTATCGAATTATAATTTTTTTTTTTTTTGAAAATTTGACAAAGCAGCACCCCTTTGAGCCATGATATGTATCTTTTTGTTTGTTAATTTTTGAAGAACTGATTGAATGGATGTTTTAGGACCATGCTGAATTTTAGATGCAGCAGTCTGAAGCGGTTTGAGTTTTTGTTTCAAGGATCATGTCGTGTATGGGAAATGTGAGGCTTCTATGCATTGAATATTTCCCTGCAGCAGTAAAGTTCCTTTAATCTCCAAATGCTTTGATAGTTTTTCTTTACCATATATATATATTTTTAATTTCTGCAAAAAACTTTTATGAACCCTCCACATTTGTGTTTTTGCTATTTTTTTAATATTTTTAAAAATCCTTTCCAAATCATATTCTTGTGAATCAGAATGCAGTTTTTTTTAGTACATATAAATCTACCATTTGCAGGTACAAGATTCGTTTCCTTTTTCAATAGGCTTTTCTTCAGAGGACGGTCCTATTTCCACATTGTCAAGTAACATATTATTTCGTAAAGGACAGTGCTTTCCAAGTGTTAAAATGCTTACATTTCATCGTCCCAATACATTTCATTTGGAAGCTTTTTATGCTGATCAAAATGAATTGCCAGCTGGCACGTCCCCTAAAATATGTTGCTTCAAGGTAATTCCTTATTTTCTTACATTCCTCATTCACAAGAGAAAGAAACAAAAGATTTATGGCACTGATGTCTTCGTATTATTACTTTTCGTTTTTGGTTGTGCTGGAAAATAAGAGAAACACCAGATAGAAAACGGGTGACAGCAATTGGACTTCATTTGTTAATGCTTTTATTGCTAAAAACTTGGCTGCCACAATTTTGATTTCTACATGAAACATGTAACAGAAAAGCCTCTATTATATATGCGTCTCCTGACGGCCTCAGGTGACAGGCAAAACATTTGCAGTTCAGTTCGCCATTTCTATTGACATAGTAGTAATTTTATTTCATGCAACAAAATACATAACCTTTGATGCAGGACTACTTACATGCAATGTTTAGGAACTTCAATTAGGCTTTGCACAACTCTTCGAATAGAATAATTTTAGAATAAAGTTACAAGCAATTCTCAACGAAGATTCAAAAACAGATAACGAGGTACTTTGCTTAGGCGTAATCACATGCTCGGAATTTTGAAGTTTTCAAGATAAATAAGAAAATATAGCAATACAAAGTAGTAGCCTTCAAAATAATCCCTAATCTAACAACGAGAATTAGGATGCAAATAAGGCACGCTCAATTCCTATGATTACTAGGCTTAGCAAGAGCATTGGGAGTAGCCTTAGCGAGTACAACCTTAACCAACGAGAATTTAGATTTTAGAAGACTTTGAATGCAAGTGGAGAAGGAAAAGAAAACCTTTGCTCAAAGAGATGTGGAGATCCGTCAATCACTATCTTTAATGGCTTTGTCCCTGATTTCCCTTTGAACTGATTGGATGCATCTCTCTTCCCTTGCAATCTGAAAATATTTCCAGCTTGTCAATCCCGAAAATCTGAGAAGTTTTCTCAGATTCTATTAGATCTTGGTGGGGGAAACCTGGAGGAAAAAACTAGCCTTAGTGAGGCTAGTGAGCATGAATCAAATCTTCCTACAGGTTTTAGGAAGAGGAGATTTAACTCCTGCATTCAAGAGAGGGGAAGGGTGGTGACGGGGAGAGGGTTTGGCGGGCTAGAGGGGGAGTGGGGTGAGAGGCGGTGATGCAAAACAGAGAAAAGGAGAATTAATTCCTTTCCCAGCAGTGGAATTAACGCTCAGGTTCTTCAATACGGGTGAGGGAATTTCGGTCAACAGGCATTTAAGATGATTTCAAATTATTTCCTAAGAATAGTATTAAGCGTTAGGAAATAACTGAAGGATTAATTAGCAGGTGGAGGCGTGAAGCTGGCGGCATACAGGGAGGAAAAATTGGAGAATAAAAAAAGTTTCCTAATTGAAATTCATACAATTGGGAAGTAGTGATGTATTCCTCTCTTCATGACAATTCAAATAGGATGTCAATTAGGAACTTTCCTAGTATGGAATTTATATATTAGGAAATATTTTGAATTTCAAATATTTGAAATTTGAATTCAAATACATCCCAAAATATAATCAACCATAATAGGAAACTAATAAAATACGGGGGGAGGTGAAGTGGCCGGCGGTGGCTTAGGGAGGAGGTGGCCGGCGGTTAGGGAGGAGGTGGCCGGCGGTTTAGTGGGAAAAGGAGGATTCGGGTGGGGGGTCGTGGGGTTTGGAAATGGGTGAGGGGATCGGGTGAGGTGGCTGCGGGTTTCGGTGGTAGATGAGTGATTGGTCGTGAAGATGGGAAGAAGAAGAAAACAAAATAAATGGAGAAACCACGAACCCGACTTATCTAGGTTGGTGGGTATTGCGCCAAACTTCTTCCTCTCCTAGGAAGCTCTCTCCATTAGAACTCTCAAGCTCTCAAGGCTTATGCAAGAAGTAATTTTCATAATCAATAATTCATTCCTCCTCCATAATAGAATAAAATTGGGCTTTAAATAGCCTCCTACAACATGACTCGAAACAAAGACACAAACGCCCTTTGGGCTCACATACGATAACTCCCACAAGAGGGGTACAACGGGAAAGAAAGCACATAAGCAACTAAATAAAATAAAATAAAAATACAATGACTCATAAATGCCACCTAAGCAAATAACAAGCTACATGAAAAATAAAAAATACATCAACGACTCAAAAATATAAAGACTCGATCGTGGCCGTAGATCGACGACCGCGTCTCTGATAAACTCTCCACGATGATCTGATGTCCCCATCATTCTCCCGGGGTGGGAGAAAACTCGACTCCGTCGAGTAGGAATCTCTGGCGCTCTCGTAGATCTCTAGTGCATCTGGGTCAATCTGCTGCAGCTCCTCACGATCTAGCCATGTGTCCTCTGACTCGGGCTTTCCTTTCCACCTGATCAAATATCTTCTTCGTCCTCCTTCTCTTGTGGATATGATCTCATCACTTAAGACTGCCTCCACTTGCTCTGCCATAGGAAATTTGGGAATATTTGGTAGTGGGGGTAGGCTTGGGATCTCACAGGGTGGGTTCACACAAGGCTGTTTTGATAGTGGATTTTGTGGGTTAAAGTCAGGACCCTCATATGCCACTAAGTCTTCTATGTTAAAAGAGGGATTTATATTGAAATCTGCAGGCAGATCTACTATATAAGCATTGTCATTAATTTTCTTAAGAATCTTGAAAGGTCCAGCACTCTTTGCATGCAATTTCTTAACTGTTCCTGGAGGGAACCGTTCCGGACGAATCCGCACCATAACAAAATCACCAACCTCAAAAGTTTTAAATCGACGTTTTAAATCTGCATGTAATTTATATTCCTGATTATTCTTTTCAATTTGTTGTGCAATGTCTTTATGAAGTTCATGCAAATGTGATGCAAATGCTGATGCAGACTCAGAAATCCTATACCTAGAACTCATGGGAATCAGGTCTAACGGCTGTCTAGGTTTGAACCCGTATACAATTTCAGAAGGACTTCGACCCGTGGTTCGGTTAATTGAATTATTATAAGCAAACTCAGCAGTAGGAAGAATGGAATCCCAGTCTCTAATGTGTTCACCAACCAAGGACCGTAATAAATTACCCAGACTCCTATTGACTACCTCGGTCTGACCATCAGTCTGTGGGTGAAAGGCAGTGGAAAAGTGAAGTTTGGTGCCCATTTTCATCCACAAGGTTTTCCAAAAATAGCTAGTGAACTTCACATCTCTATCCGACACAATGGTTTTGGGTAAACCATGTAAACGGACAACCTCATTGAAGTATAACTTCGCAATGTGAGAGGCATCAGATGTTTTAGAACATGGAATGAAATGCGCCATTTTGGAAAACCGGTCAACTACCACACAAATAGCATCGTGCCTACGAAGTGTCTTGGGCAGGCCTAAAATAAAGTCCATACTAACGTCCTGCCAAGGACAACTGGGGACAGGAAGAGGAGTGTAAAGACCAGTGTTCTGCTTTCGTTGCTTGGCCAGTTGGCAGGTGTGACACCGACTGACCAGCCGACCAACATCTCTCTTAAGGCTGGGCCAAAAGAAACGGTACTCCACGGCTTCGATAGTCTTGTCCCGTCCGAAGTGCCCAGCGAGGCCTCCGGCGTGGAGTTCCCAGACCAAAAAATTCCCTAAGGGAGGTGCTCGGGATGCAAAGCCTCTGGGCTTTGAAAAGATAACCATCCTCCAGTAGGAAATCGTCCACTAAGCGCGTGCTGCCAGTGGACAAGAGAGTGTAGGTCTCCTTGAAGTCGGGGCATTCCAAATAATCCCTCTTTATTTGGTCAAAACCCACAACTTCCGCTCTCATCTCAGTGGTGGTCATCATACGACGACTGAGAGCATCGGCAGCTTTATTTTCAACTCCCGCCTTATGTCGAAGGGTATACGTGTACTCCTGAAGGAACTCAACCCATCGACCATGGCGCGCATTCAATTTCTTCTGGGAGTTGATATAACGCAGAGCTTCGTGATCCGAAAAGATGACGAATTCTTGCGGGAGCAAGTAATGTCGCCAATAACGAAGTGATTGGATCACGGCGTAGAACTCTTTGTCATATGTAGAATAACGCTGCCGGATATCGTTCAATTTCTCACTGAAGTAAGCTACTGGGTGACCTTCCTGGGAGAGGACTCCTCCAATTCCGACCCCCGAAGCATCGCAAGTTACTTCGAAGACTTTGGAGAAATCAGGAAGTCGCATCACTGGGGCCTCCACCATTTTCTGCTTAATCTCATCAAAAGCTCTAGTGGCGGCCGGGGTCCAGTGGAAATCACCCTTCTTCAGGCAATCAGTGATAGGAGAAACAATCGTGCTGAAGTTCCGTATGAATCTCCTATAGAAGGTGGCTAATCCGTGGAAGCTGCGGACTTCACGGATAGTCCGAGGGATAGGCCACTCTACAATGGCCCTCACCTTCTCGGGGTCTGCGGAAACCCCTTGGGCTGATACGATGAAGCCCAGGAAGATGACGCGATCTACTAGGAAGGTACATTTCTTAGGATTGGCATATAATTGCTCCTTCCTTAAGACCTCACACACTTGCCTTAAGTGGTCCAAGTGCTGACTAATGGAATGACTGTAAATAAGAATGTCGTCGAAGTAGACGACGACAAACTTTCCCATAAACGGACGCAGCACTTGAGTCATGATTCGCATAAAGGTGCTAGGGGCATTACTGAGCCCAAATGGCATGACTAACCACTCATAAAGACCATCCTTAGTCTTGAAGGCAGTTTTCCACTCATCACCGGGTCGGATCCGGATCTGGTGGTACCCACTCTTAAGATCAATTTTGGAGAATAATGTGGCACCCGTCATCATATCGAGCATGTCATCGAGCCTCGGAATAGGGAATCGATATTTGACGGTGATCTTGTTGATAGCACGGCTATCAACACACATTCTCCAAGTTCCGTCCTTCTTCGGAGTGAGAAGGGCCGGCACCGCACAGGGACTAAGACTCTCCTTAATGAAACCTCGCTGCAGTAATTCGTCAACCTGCTTTTTAAGCTCAGCATGTTCCATGGGGTTCATGCGATAGTGTGGCAGGTTTGGAAGGGAGGCTCCAGGGACGAAGTCTATAGCATGCTGGATGTCTCTAAGTGGAGGTAACTGATCGGGGAGATCATCGGGAAAGACATCAGCATACTGTCCTAAAATAGGATGTACCTCTTCAGGAATGGGCTCGTCAGATTCAGAGGAAATCTCACGGCCCACTAAGGCAAACAGAGGGGCGCCTTGGGCAAATTCAGTAATCAGAACCTTGGCGGTGACAAGGTTCACGCCCTTTTTAGATTTGGCTGGGTTGGATTTCGTGGCATCCGTAACCCGGGGCTGTGATGGCAAAAGCTTAATCTTTTTACCAGCATGTTCAAACACGCAGGTGTTTGAACGCCCATAAATATGGACATCGTTATCGTAGATCCAGGGGCGACCTAGCAAAATTTGTCCAACATTCATAGCCAACACATCGCACCAGACATTCTCCTTATAAGTGGCAAAGGAGATGGGTACGTGGCTTCGTTCCTTCACCTCCAAGGCATTGGAGTTGACCCAAGATACCTTATACGGGTTGGGGTGAGGAACGGCAGACAGACCTAACTGGGATACCATGCTGGAGGAAACAGCATTAATGCAACTACCACTATCCACTATGACTTTACAGTTCTTATCTTTGATTTTGGTGTAGGTATGGAAAATCGTGGTCCTACGCCAGTCATCAGTGGGTGTCGGGTGTGAAAGTGCACATCTCACCACGCAGATAGGAGAGGTATCCAGCGGTTGAAGGCAATTGAGGACCGTAGTGTCGTCCTCCTCCTCGAAATATTCGCCTTCTTCCTCGACTTGATGGATCTGATCAACCTCGGGCTCGAGATCGTCCTCAGTCATCTCCTCAACAATCGAAACCTTATAAGGACTGGAGCACTGAGAGGCGATATGCCCATACCCCTGGCATCGAAAGCACTTGGTCCCGGGACTGGACCGAGGGGCATCCGGGGTGGGAGGTTTACTTCTAAAATCAGATCTAGGCGCAGAAGGACCCGTGGGTGGTCGGGTCGTGCTCCCTGGAGTGGGTCGTGAAGCAGGAGTGTGCGGGGTGGAACTACCGGCTGATCTATACGAGGGTCTAGAATCATGGGAACGACTCGGGTGCTGAGAACGGGACTCCTCTAGATCAAGCACTAAGCTGTAGGCATTCTCCAGTGTAGTGACGTTCCGGGCAAATAACTCATTGCGTAGATCCTCACGCAACCCGGTTCGAAACATAGATAAGATTTGCGCGGGGGTAGTAGAGGTCTCCCCTTTGCATCTAATCAAGAAGTCATCAAACGAGGCGATGTACTCCTTCACTGGTTTGTTGCCTTGGGTCAACCTATGCCACCTGTCCAATAGGCGGGGGAAGTACGACGAGGGCAAGTACTTCTGTTTGAGTTCCCGCTTCATGGACAACCAGTCTACAATAGGGTACTCATTCCTATCCTCCCTAAGACTCTCTAAATTCGCCCAAAACTGACTCGCCCTACCCGTAAGCTTCATGGCAGCAAAACTAACCTTCCTGGCCTCAGAAATATCATACCACTTAAAGAAACTATCCATACCTTTGATCCAGTCCAGGAAGAGCTGAGGATCGAGAGTGCCATCAAAGGTAGGAGCATCAACCTTAATGTTCTTCATAAGTGGTGCATCGGGATCATGGCCGTGGTAGGTAGCACGATGATTGGCACGGTGATGCCTCTCATCCAAATCAGGATCATGACGTGGATCATGTCCATGATAGTGAGCTCGATGATTAGCCCGATGTGGCCTCTCATCCGGGTAGGTTTCATCCCCATACATAGAAGGTGGTCTAGATGGGGTGTAGGGAGTAGGATGGTCTCTAGCTCTCTCAAGTGTATCAAATCTCTCGGTGGTGTTCCTACGAAGCTCAGCTAGATCCGCTTGGTTTTCCTTGAGTTGCTGGCTAATAGTGTTCATTTGGCCTACCAAGAGGTCTAAGGTCCTTCCTAGTTGTTCCGGGTCCATAAGGAAGTTACTACAAGACACCTAACTAGACTAGGATGTAAAGGACAGCAATTTTAATATGAAGACACCCACAAAATGATGCCAAATGCAGAATAAAAATAAAGGGCAGCAACCTAACAAGTTTCTAGATGCGACAATGCAAGAAGTAGAAACTACCAGGAATCCTAAAACATGCAAGAGCATACCATGCTCTGATACCAGATGATGCAGGACTACTTACATGCAATGTTTAGGAACTTCAATTAGGCTTTGCACAACTCTTCGAATAGAATAATTTTAGAATAAAGTTACAAGCAATTCTCAACGAAGATTCAAAAACAGATAACGAGGTACTTTGCTTAGGCGTAATCACATGCTCGGAATTTTGAAGTTTTCAAGATAAATAAGAAAATATAGCAATACAAAGTAGTAGCCTTCAAAATAATCCCTAATCTAACAACGAGAATTAGGATGCAAATAAGGCACGCTCAATTCCTATGATTACTAGGCTTAGCAAGAGCATTGGGAGTAGCCTTAGCGAGTACAACCTTAACCAACGAGAATTTAGATTTTAGAAGACTTTGAATGCAAGTGGAGAAGGAAAAGAAAACCTTTGCTCAAAGAGATGTGGAGATCCGTCAATCACTATCTTTAATGGCTTTGTCCCTGATTTCCCTTTGAACTGATTGGATGCATCTCTCTTCCCTTGCAATCTGAAAATATTTCCAGCTTGTCAATCCCGAAAATCTGAGAAGTTTTCTCAGATTCTATTAGATCTTGGTGGGGGAAACCTGGAGGAAAAAACTAGCCTTAGTGAGGCTAGTGAGCATGAATCAAATCTTCCTACAGGTTTTAGGAAGAGGAGATTTAACTCCTGCATTCAAGAGAGGGGAAGGGTGGTGACGGGGAGAGGGTTTGGCGGGCTAGAGGGGGAGTGGGGTGAGAGGCGGTGATGCAAAACAGAGAAAAGGAGAATTAATTCCTTTCCCAGCAGTGGAATTAACGCTCAGGTTCTTCAATACGGGTGAGGGAATTTCGGTCAACAGGCATTTAAGATGATTTCAAATTATTTCCTAAGAATAGTATTAAGCGTTAGGAAATAACTGAAGGATTAATTAGCAGGTGGAGGCGTGAAGCTGGCGGCATACAGGGAGGAAAAATTGGAGAATAAAAAAAGTTTCCTAATTGAAATTCATACAATTGGGAAGTAGTGATGTATTCCTCTCTTCATGACAATTCAAATAGGATGTCAATTAGGAACTTTCCTAGTATGGAATTTATATATTAGGAAATATTTTGAATTTCAAATATTTGAAATTTGAATTCAAATACATCCCAAAATATAATCAACCATAATAGGAAACTAATAAAATACGGGGGAGGTGAAGTGGCCGGCGGTGGCTTAGGGAGGAGGTGGCCGGCGGTTAGGGAGGAGGTGGCCGGCGGTTTAGTGGGAAAAGGAGGATTCGGGTGGGGGGTCGTGGGGTTTGGAAATGGGTGAGGGGATCGGGTGAGGTGGCTGCGGGTTTCGGTGGTAGATGAGTGATTGGTCGTGAAGATGGGAAGAAGAAGAAAACAAAATAAATGGAGAAACCACGAACCCGACTTATCTAGGTTGGTGGGTATTGCGCCAAACTTCTTCCTCTCCTAGGAAGCTCTCTCCATTAGAACTCTCAAGCTCTCAAGGCTTATGCAAGAAGTAATTTTCATAATCAATAATTCATTCCTCCTCCATAATAGAATAAAATTGGGCTTTAAATAGCCTCCTACAACATGACTCGAAACAAAGACACAAACGCCCTTTGGGCTCACATACGATAACTCCCACAAGAGGGGTACAACGGGAAAGAAAGCACATAAGCAACTAAATAAAATAAAATAAAAATACAATGACTCATAAATGCCACCTAAGCAAATAACAAGCTACATGAAAAATAAAAAATACATCAACGACTCAAAAATATAAAGACTCGATCGTGGCCGTAGATCGACGACCGCGTCTCTGATAAACTCTCCACGATGATCTGATGTCCCCATCAACCTTACTTTGAAATGGAGTTTAACTTGTTCTTATCCCAATTATTTGTGTTGTACAAATCCTTCTTCTTTGCTGTTTCTTTTATGATGTTACTTAGGGTGTTAATCCTAGTTAACTTGAGTCTTTTTGCACGTCTAGCTATTTTTCCCTGGTTTACTCGATTTCCACATGGGTTCCTTCCCCAAATCTCCTCACCATTGACGCACATGCTGTTCTTCATCATACCTACACAAGCCTCATTAATTTATATTGCACTATGTTTTATTTAGATGCATTATTCTCATGTTTTCTGTAATATGTTTTTCAATCGCTACCCCATCATAGTATCTTTCCATATTTACTACATAATGGGTTATATCGAGGGTTATTCTTCCAATACCCCGAATCTGCTCTTTTTTTCCAATGAGTGGTAGTTTAGGTGGACTTTCCATTGCCTTTATATCCCCTTAAAAATGATAAAATGATGATCTGAAGCTATCCTCACAATGTTATAATGTAAGCCAACAAAAAGAGAACGTAATGTATAGGACAAGTGGTATCAGAATTTTCGTGGAAGACTTCTCTCACATTTGATTCCTTGCTATAGACAACAAGTTCCCCTTTGTTTTTGGATAGTTTTCTCTCCTGTAAATTGAAATACTACTGATTTCTTCTCTTATTTGCTGTAGATGGCAAAAATATCCCTATTGCCCTTCTTTGGATGTAACATAATAATGGTAATGGGTTTGTGTGACTTTGGGGTCTTCAAGGAGCAGAGCGGAGAGAGCAACATGAGCAAATTTGTTGTGGTTTCTTAAGGAGGTCCTTTTGCATCATGTAGCCAATGACCATAAAGAGAGGAGATGATGCAGGACATATATGAGATTATGATTTAGATAAGGATTTTGCACGCTTAATGATTAAGAGCAATTTTATTAAATGTTTATGGTGATTTAAACAATGAAATAAAACACAAAGAGCGGTAAACACAAGCTTAAGCCAAATTACTTACGAAAAGTAAAAACCACAAAACAACTAATTACTCTTGATGTTGCATACGAGATAAGTTTAAACAAGAAATCCTCAATCTAACAATAAGAGCATTGATATGAAAGATCTCTCACACAAGTTTTCTAAACACTAAGCTTTAGTGGAGCGTTGCAAAATTTTTCATGAGTCAATCAAAACCACAAATAAGGATCAACGAGGAAGGTAAGAGAGAAGGGTACTGTTCAACTTTGCCAAGATTAAACCTTCCTGCAAGCTTGGACAGCAGTTGGTGGCTGTAGGAACCTTTGGACAGCACACTTCTATGTCCTGAAAACTTCAGGCAGTGAGTGGAGACTACTCCCAGCAGTTGGACAGCAAGGTGGACAGTTGGAGTCTCTGGACAACACTTGAATTGGGGTTGACAGCAGGTGGGAACCAATCTGGACAGCAGTTTCGCTGAGTTAGGGAATTTTGGACAGCAAGGAAGACCTCTCGGAGATGCAGGACAGCAAGGTTGACTTGATGTAATCCTTGGACAGCAGTTAGGAAATTTTCCAAGTGAAGAAGTCTTGAGGAAGAGGCTTCTGATTGAGGAAGAGGCTTCTGAAAGGGGCGGCTAGGGCTGTTACAATTTTATTAAACCTGAAAATAAATTTCAGATTTAATTAGGAATGAGCAGGGTTTGGAATTTGAATTCAAGGTATCGGAAGGGAAAGGAAAACTTATTCTTAATTGAGAGGTTGATTGAAGTAATTAGTGGGAGGTGATTTAATGTGGTGAGAGAGAGAGAGGGGGGGGGGTGTGAGAGAGAGGGTGGGGAGATTGTGTCCACATTACCATGGCATTAATTGCAATTGAGAATTAAATCTGAGATTTAATCTCAGATTTGGTGTGATTGAGTTTCTTTCCTAAAAGAACTAGACTTAATTGGAAGGCTTTTGAAATTCAAATTATTTTGAATTTGAATTCAAATTCTTTTCAAAAATACAAGGGGCCAATTATGAAAAGTATTAATGAGAGTTTTAAATGGGGATCTAAGGGGAAGGGGATGTGGAGGTCGGCGGATTGGTCTTGGGTGGAGGGGCCGGTGGCTTGAAGTGGCGGAGGTGGGTGGCTCTAGGGAAAAAAGGGGATGGGTGGGCTATTCCGACGGCTTTGGGAAAGGACTCGGCCGTTGGTGGAGGGAGGCAAGGGTGGGGTGTTGGCCAAGAGGGGAGGGAGCAGGGGAAGAGTCGACAGCTTGTGGGTGGGAGGGCTTAGGCCGACAGCAAGGAAGGGGATGAGTGAGAAAAGAAGAAGGGAAGAGAGAACCAGGAACTTGGACGCTTCCAAGGTTGGTAGGTGATCCGTTTTTCCTCTCCTAGGGATTTCTCCAAAGCTCTCAAAACTCTCACCATCAAGAGAACAATATGCAGGAATTTTCTTTCATTATCATCATTAACCCTCAAAGAAGGAGGGGAAGACTTTAAATAGCCAATACAAAATGACAAATAAAAGTACTAATATGCCCCTAGGGCTTACACATGTCTAAAACCTTAAGTAAGGCAAAAGTGGAAAATAGATAATAAAATTCATAAATAAAACTAATACATCAATAATAAAAATGAACATCATAAGTAGTGAGGTGCGATCGTAGCCGTAGATCGACGGCCACGCCTCTGATAGACTTTCCAAGGCCTTATGTCCTCATCAGGAGAGGAGATGAAAAGATAAAGAGGATTTTGTAGAATTCATATTGATTGTGGGAATTCAACCTTTAAATAAGCAATTAAGTCATGAATTAAATTTAAATTCATGTCCATCTTTTTCTAAAATAATTTTACAAATTAAGTGAAAGCCTATCTTTCCAAAATTTAATTTTCAAAATAAATAATGCTTATTTAAAGCAACTTAAATTGAATATTCAACTAGCCTAGGAAATAAAGATATATGAATTGACTGACCTCACCAATGCTCACCTTCCTCTTTATTGCCAATCGATAATTTATATTTCTTGAATTATTATTTTTATCATGAAGTGTTTGTATGACGATGACCTGTCTTCACCTATGAAATCTTGATTTTTGGTTATCAATCTCTTTGATTGTGACTTGAATCACCACCATTGACAATCTTCATCAAAATATCAAACCATTAAAATTTCCGTAATTCCAATTTCTTTGATCTCTTCAAAATTTGATGCCCAAATTATGATTATGGATGATTCGATTAATCATTCTCTTGATTTGATCTCCAAATCACTAGCTCTCAGACAGAGAAGGATTTCACTCCAAAATTATAGCTCTAGATGAGGGAAGGTTGATTTCCCAACCTCCAAGCTATACTACTTCGCTGCACTGGGTAATTAACCATTCTTGCCAATGTGGCGAGTCTTCTTTTTATTACGCCTTGTGATTGTTCTCTTATTTAGAAGAATGTTAATGTTACATCTTTTTTTACCAGTAGATCATCAATTACAAGAAAGTTTTGTTTCAGCTCACCCTTAATACTCAAATGGTTTTATGTTCTCAACTTTTACCATTGAAAATGTCTTCATGAATGACAACTTTAATTGATAGGAATTGTCTTTAATATTTTTGATAATCTAGAATGGTTCATTTTGAAGTGATTTTAATTTATTTCTTTCTCGCTTGAGTCAATCCTCTAAATGCAACCATATCACCTGCTTGGAAGTTGGCATTTACAGAATGACAATCGATCATTTCCTTATTTTTTGTTGAGTTTTCTGGAACTTAGGGTGCGTTTGGGACGTTGTTTTCGCTGCTGTACGGTAGGAAACGCAACCGAGTTGGGGTTTGGGGAGACGAGGTCGTGCTCCGTTCTCAAACTTTTTGCGTCCCGCGGCTGCTTTTTTTGTCCTGAAGCAGACTCCTGCTTTCGTTGCTTTCCGCTGTTTGAGGGTAAGAACGCAAATGCCTTGCGAAATACACCGTATCTTCTTCTTCTTCCTCTTGAAGTTCGGCGCCGGAGAGAACGGTGAACGAAAGGCAGGATTTTTCCGGCGGTGGGTCTTCGACGGTGATCATCGTGGTTCCGGTTTGGATTTTATCGACGAAGATGGAGTGGGTGATGATGAGTTTAGCGCCGGAGGAGAAGTTGCGACGGAGATCTGATTCCGGCACTTCCCAACATGATAATTGCCCCTTAGCCATGATCACCATGATAATTCCCCCTCAAATGGAGAAGCCATGATCACCGTCTCCTCCTCTCAACGTGATAATTCCCCCTCAGCACCACCGTCATCACCTCCGGAGACCATCATATTCCGGTCAAGACTACCCGACATTCCCATCTCCAACCACCTTCCCCTTCACACCTATTGCTTCGAAAAACTCTCAAACTTCGCCGACAACCCCTGTCTCATTTCTGGCACCTCCGGCAGAATTTATACCTTCGTCAAAACCCACCTTCTCTCCTACCGGACCACCGTCGGCCTCTCCTCCCTCGGCATTAAACAAAGCGATGTCATCCTCCTCCTCCAAAACTGCCCTCAATTCGCCTTCGCCTTCATGGGCGCCTCTTTCCTCGGCGCCGCCGCTACCGCGACCAATCCATTCTGCACTCCGGTGGAAATTCACAAGCAATTCAAAGCCTCCGGTGCTAAACTCATCATCACCCACTCCATCTTCGTCGATAAAATCCAAACCGGAACCACGGTGATCACCGTCGATGACCCACCGCCGGAAAAATCCTGCCTTTCGTTCACCGTTCTCTCAGCCGAGGTCGGAGGCGCTTGGAGTTCTACGACTGTATGGGAGGGGTTTTCTTTGCACTGGCGAGAGTGAGAAGGGGAGCAGCAGCAGCAGCTATACATATTTCATAAAAAAATTGATGCACACAAATTCTATTTAAGTATTTTCTTGATATAATTTTAAAAAACATATGAAAAAAATGGTTTATTATAAAGTAATAAATGAGAATCTAAAATCTGAACAAATTATTTTGAAGTATGATATAAAAATTTAAGTAAAAAAGTTATAATATTTTGATATATAAACTTAAAAAGAATTAAAATAAATATTTGATTTGAATTTAGAATTATTAGTTTGTTATCATATAAATTAAAAAATATTTATATTTAATAAAAAAATTTCATGCTAATATATAGAAAGGTATCAAAGTAATTTATTGTTACACAGCAGCAGCACAGCAGCTCGGCAGTTATACTACCCAAACAAATTTTATTGATTTTTGTACAACAACTTTATAAAGTAGCTTTCTGGACAACAACTTCACAACCTGCTTTACCGACAACTGCAGCTGTCCCAAACGAAGCCTTAATCTTCACCAGCATGTGAATTTACAATAATTCCACCATCAGTAGTGGAGATGAAGGGGAAGTGTAGATTGAATTGGCTTATGAGGTTTGTGCTAAGTTAACCCAAACAAACCTCAATCTTTATTCTCAAGCGGCGTATGGCTCGGTCGAAGGAAAATTGTTGGTAAGGTAGGCTATCATCCTAAATTTTGAGATATTTGCTTTCTTTATTTGACAATCTTCACAAAAAAAATGCTTTCTCACGGCCACTTGGCATGGGAAATAGTGCATGCAAAAAGAGCTTTTAGCTTGTAGGCTTATAGGTGCTGCACAAGAGGCACACATTTATAATCTTCTTGATATCCTATTGTATTTCAGACCAATTGGGCATTGCAAATTCTATTTTATTTTGTCCACTCCCAAGTGTCTAACTGCTTGAATAAATGCGCCTTTCATAGCTATTGTATTCAGTTCACCACATCGGGTATGCACGTCCTTCTTTGTAAGTGAGGCCATCCTATATGGTAAATTCCAAGACACCTTTCCAAGTCTTCCTTGTATTCATTTTACATAGTTGGTTCATCTTGCTTAATAATGCTAAAATAACAAAGGATTGGTGATGGTGAGACATCTTGGAAGTAAAAAAACAGCATAATAGATAGAAGAAAAAGCCATGAATACAAATATGGGGGCTGATTTTTTATTACTTCTTCAACAATATCAAAAGATACAATTGATCTACTATTCGAGAGGTAGATCGACTCTCCCACAAACCCTAGTTGTTGCTGGGAAACTTATACCAAACCCTAGCAAATAAACTCAGCACATATATCATTATAACCCTAGACAAGATCCCCCTTAAATAGCCCTCACACACAACAACAACATCAAGCCTTTATCGCACTACGTGGGGTCGGCTACATGAATCCTTTTTCTCCATTGTGTCCTATTAAAAGTCAAATTCTCGTTTAAATCTAATAAAGAAAGATCATTTATAATTTTTTCTAACCAAGTTTTTTTAGGTTTGCCTCTACCTTTCTTAACATAAGTCAAATCTAATACCTCTACTTTTCTAACCGGGTCATCGGAAGGCCACCGTTTTATGTGACATAATTAGAACCTTCCTAAAAAATAAACATAGCATAATTAGAACCTTCCTAAACAACATTATCACATTTAGGAAATTTTTCTAAATAATTAAAATCTTCCTAAATAGCATAAGCATAATTAGGAAACCTTCCTAAAAAATTAAAACATTCATAAATAATATAAACACAATTAAGAAACCTTCCTAAATAGCTCCCCCATTATTTCTCCTCTTTTCATAATGAATAATAGCTCCCCTAAGCCCTACAAGGGGGACCAAAATCTTCCCCTCTATTGCCCCCGGTTCAGCTCAGCCAAAGGGTTGGGTTAGTCTGGATGGGATGGTCTAATGTGGGCAGTATGTCAGATGGTCAATAGAGCATGCTATTCTTTTTAGTGGTGATACCCTTCTAATGTGGGCAGTATGTCAAATTATAAGAGATGGATCCACTTTATGTACCTTACTAGTTGCAACTTTTTCTAAGTCAACAAATATTTAAGTTATTTGTGGTCAATGTGCATTAATGCCCCTAAAGGTAAGCATGTCGATGTTTCATTGCTTTATCCATAATCAACCTCTAACATAAATGGAGTATTTTTTTGCTCCTTGGAACATCTTTGAGTGGTATGAGATATGTCTCCCATCCTATTTCAAATAGTGCAATAGGGCTGATATCTTGAGGTAGGTAGAAGATAGGCCACCATTTGACCTTGTAATTAGATTTAGAGGATGATTAATTAAACTATCTCTAATTATTATTTGGGCGGCAGATCATGAAGAGATCAAAGGGATTGAGATCTTTGAAGTTTTGATGGTCTGATTTGTTGATGCAAACTTTTATTGGTGGCGATTCTTATGTCCCACTATTGAGATTGAATATAAAGTCATTAAGAATCCACGTGAATATGAATCATCTATGACGAAGTAGTTCCTTACTCATAACAAGGAACTTTTGGTCAATTGATGACCTTTCTTTCTTGGCCTACTATAACTATTTTCATAATGGGAATTTTATGATCTTTCTTAAACACAGAATTTCTTTTATCTTTTTGGTGACCTGGCACTGGTTAGGTCGCTAATGTAGCATAACAAGCCTACCATGAAGGTATTGCTTGCCAAAGTTGACCTAGTAGATGTTTAGGGGAACCACATCGTCAATGTAGTCCTTTGTGATTGCAAAATTGAGTCCACACTATCAATTGGTCTTCATTTTTTATTCCTTTTGAATACAACCGAAAGGATAGAGGCTTGGGTGGGTATCTAACCCTAATTTATGATGTAGATTGTCATAAATGGTGTTCTTTTCACTGTTGATATGGTTCTGATCACCTCTTATTTGATTTGTATTTTTAGAATTAATAACTCCTCCCATGGTCACATTGGCGGATGACCTAACTACTATGTTCTTCGCCATTATCATTAGAGATAGGTAGAGATATACCTTGTTGCAGGAGTTATTGTGGTGATTGTTTTTTCTTTTCCATCATTCTTCAAGTTTTTTCAGGGAAGAGTTCATGGCGCAGCTTCATAACTTTTGTCCTTATGTGGCAAGTATCTGATAATGGTGACAAAACTTACCGGAGGCATTGCTTTTATGAGAAAATGTTAAATATTATAGTCTTGCTTGCTTTCTTCCATATTGTTTTTGGAGAAATAAAACCTTTTTTATGATTTTATTGGGTCTTTGACTCTCTTTTTTTTGGTTTTTTCGTTTATGTAGTCATTGCCATCATATTGGCTTGGCTAAGATCTGAGATCATCAATTGACGATTTGAGAGTAAATCATTATGTTGTACTTTATTAAAATTTGCACTTCCCCAAGGTTTCTCTCAAAGTGTTCCAAAGTAATTGCTGGATAGTTGAACTCTTGTGTACCCTTTCATCTTAGTGTTTTCTTAGACCGTCTTTTGTTCACTGGCATTCCAGTCCATGGGAAATAATTCTTGGTGATTCAAGCTCAACTATTCCAAGGTGAGCATTCCACCTTACCAAAGCATAATAGATAAGTTTCAATAGGGGAAAAGCCACCATGTTATGGGTGCTATACCCGTATATGGTGAATAAAAAATCTCTAATTGGTTAATACATGAATATAGCATTTTCATGTTGATTATCCCATCATAACTCGGGATTTTCACCTTTACTTCCACCTTAAAAGGTTTTGCATTCTCCTCATTTTCATTAGTGGCAACTCCATTTCCTTTCACGTTACCTTGGCCCCTACCAACGACATTTGCTTGGTGAGCATTTATTATTGTAGCCAACTGAGAGGAAGAAGTACACGATTTGGGGGTAATATAATTTGGTGTAGTAATAAAATTTGGTGGCACTAAAGTTTGGCTGGGGCCACTCCATCATATTAGTCATTTGCTTTGATAATTAAGCTGCTTGTTTGGCTAAAGTTGATGGGTTTCATTTTGAGTTGTTTCAATTTTACCCTCTTATTTCTTTTTGTCTTTTTATGAGTGTATAAGGAAAGAGATAGTTATTAAATACCTTGATGTCCCTTATTTGTTTGCATAATTCATCAGGAATGTGCTCAAATTCCAACTTAGTTCAATGATATTCTCATAATTTATGACTAATCCATGAAAAGATAAAACCCATATGAAAAAACTACACGAATTTTTTGAAAGAATCTTAATGATCTATGAATTAAAATATGAGTGTTATTGTTGTAAACTATTTTATCTCAATTTATGACTATTTGATACAAACAAGTCCCTTCTATTTATAGATTATTATTTTTTGTTAGACAGCTTGCATACTGTTGATTTCTTCTGTTATCTTTTGCACACAATTAACAAGTTCCTTATTTGCCTTATTTGTATGTTCAAGTTAGGGTTAGTGAGTCCAATGACTTTGTCATCCTCAAGAGGGAGCCAATAAAGCAACAAAAACAATTTTTAGCTCGTGCGGGAGGTTGCTAAGTTGGCGGCCTTATAAGCCCTATAGTCGATAGTTTTGACAGCCAGGGGAGGCCAATGATGATATTATGAAGAGGAGAGAAGAAGATAGAAAATATTAGTTGAATTCATATCGTTTTCTATTTTAGGAATTCATACGTTAAACAAAGAAATATAGCAGGAATTAATTTTAAATTCTAGCTTATCATATCCTAAACTAACTCATAAATCAAGCAAAAGTCTATCCTACCTAAACGAATTCCTCAAAACAAACAATCCCTAGTTAAAATAATTTAAATTAAATCCTATTGCAATGGTTTGGCCAAATGAGGTCATTTGGATTGATCAACCTCAATAATTGTTATTGTCCCTGTTGACGTACTTTTTCGCATCGAGTCCGATTGGGCTCGATCGTGCTCGATCGATTCGATCGAAGGTCGTCAAGACGAATTTGACTCAAATCGAACCTCAATTTAATTTAATTTAATCAAATTTAATTAAATTTAAATCAATCAAAACCAATCAAACCCCGTCCAGCCTCGTCGAGCCAAATTCGACACAATTCAGCATCGATTTGAGTTCAATTTCATGAAATTAAATTGATTGAACCCAATCGGACCCAAATCGACCCAAATCGGTTCGGGTCGAGTCCAATCCGGACTCAATTTTAGCCCTAATTCCTCAATTTGGGCTGAATTTGATTTTCAAATCAAATTCCCAAATCAAGGGTTGAGATTTTACATGAAAACTTGCCATAAATACCTCATTCCACACGAGAGGCCGGGGATTGGTTCGTTTGGGCGGTGGACCTGCTTGTGCGTGCCTCTCCAAGTGAATGAGAGGAGGGAGAAGGAATTCGGCTCCCCTTGTGTTGTCCGTCCCGACCCCGAGCGAGAGACAGAAAGAGAGCGGGAGCTCTGGTGTGCGTGCGTCCCGACCAGAGCAAGAGAGGGAGGCGGAGGCCCCCCCGCGTGCAATCCTTCCAGCCAAAAGAGCCGTTCGGCTCTTCCCTCTGTTCCTCCATCCCAGACGAGTGCGGAAGAGAGGGAGGGGTGACTTCCGCCCCTTTGCTTGCTGTCTACAGGAGAAAGAGGAGAAGAAGCAGCTCTAGTAAGTCTGGCCGAACCCCCCTTGCTTCTCTTGCTGTGTGGTGCATCTCTTCAAGCAGCCGGCCTTGTTCAGACGTCAAGCCAGACGTTTCCTCTCCCTATCTCAAAATCTGGAGCAAAGAACTGCTGTAGTTCTTTTCTCCTGCTCTTAGGAAGTGGTAGGAAGCTTCCCCTTCCTTCCAAGCCAATTCCGGCGACCACTTGACAAAGAAATCAGCCTCCAGAGTCGTTTAAACAGCAGAACCTGCTGTTTGGAGCATTCTTGGACAGCAAACTGCTGTCCGGAGCAGTTTTGACAGCAAATCCATCCTCCGGAAAAGCTTGGACAGCAGCGACACCATCCGGAAAGGCTTGGACAGCAGCCTTCCTCCTTGGGAAGGCCTTGGACAGCAGTTTGGAGCCTTGGGAAAACCTGGGACAGCAACTTGGAGCCTTCAAAGAACCTTGGACAGCATTTGGAGCTTGGATTGGAGCGCTAGGACAACCCGGGTGAGGTAAAACCCTAAAACTTAGTGAAACCTAGGGTCCCCCAAGGCCAATTGTTGTGTGGTTGACGCCCCCAAGCCCTAGGTCCTTTAGAAGCTTAAATTTATGCTTCCCCGAAATCCTATGATCGCTGTCCTCTTTGTAAACTTGGGAAAATCCGGTGATTTTTGCCAAGTTGCTCTCATGTGAGAGCCAAAAGGGAATGGTGATGTGCGTAGGGTTGTTGGATTGGTATCCAACACTCTTCAAATGCATGTGATATCACTCATATTGTGCCCAATCCATCACCCTCAATCATGCCCTAGGGTAGACGCTATCATTTGACCTCAAAGTCAATGATGATGCATAGGTTTGGATTGTAATTAGTTGCATGCGCATCTCATTTAAATACATTGTCATGACAAAATTGACACCCAAATTTAGGAGAGTTTGTATGCTTTGGAATTGATAATTTATAGAGTTTTGTTTAATGCATGAATTAAATCTAATTGGTTTGGGCTTTCTAATCGTTGTGAGACATAGACTTTCAAGGGTCTATGTAGTAAACCTCACTACATTAATGATCAATTAGATTTATGTTTTGCATCACATGAAACTTAGAGTGTGGAATGACAATCTTGAATTGATTGTTTGTTGAAGCGATCTAAGTATGTGAAGACGTTCATAAACTTGAAATCCATCCAAATGGTATGCACCCTTCTTTCAAGTATAAGTCATGACAAAAGTGACTAACGAGTTGCAAGAAGTGTGCACATGTGGAAGTTTGTGAACTCTAGAAAGCTTTTTGTGAATGTTTGAATGTGGATTTAATCAACCATTGAAAATCAAATCATTGTGAGGTCTCCCATAAACTTTTCAAAGTCTATGTTGTAGATCCCACAAAATGTATTGTTGATTAAGTTCATGTACAACATTGTGCAAAACAAATACTTGATTGCTTTCAATTATCAAATTCCCTAATTTGAAGAATCACCTACACATGCATGCATTCTAGGTTCTTTCTTAGATCATATCAAATTTGATCTTAAGTTTCCTATAAGTCATAGGGATAGATCTCCCCTATCTAGAGATTTCTAAATCATGTCAAAATTGATTTAGAGATCTCTCCAAGACCATAGGAAATCAATTCTTCCCTCTCCTAATTGAGTCCAAAACTCAAAAGACAGGGGAATTCCTTTCAAGCATGCATCTCCTCTTTCTATGGATCCAAAACATTTATGGAGGAATGGAGAATCTTCTTTCATGCATAATGCTTGGAGCATTCTCAAAGCTCCAAGTTTTAGATTGCATGAATCATTGGCAACTTGGAACCAACTTCCAAGATCTTTCATCTCTCTTGTTGGAACATAAACCAACAAGGATCCCCTTCATGTGTGATATGTTGGAGCACCCTCAAAACTCTAAGTCATTCTATCACATGAATCTTTAGAGTCTTAGGACCAAATCCTAAGCTATCTCTTTCATTTGTTGAGTCACAAAATCAACAAATGAGCTTCTAACTCCATTCACTTGACTTCAACTAAGTGAATGATCCTATCTCTTTGAATACCAAATATTCAAAGAACATCATTGAAATTTTGTAACTCTCAAGTTACATCTTTCTCCTTCAACCCCAAAGTTGTAGGAAATTCACTAAATCATTTATTCATTGGGACACAAACCAATGAGTAATCCTCTAAATTTAGAACTCAAATCCTAGTCTTCCTCATTTGCTTAGCCCAAAGTTGAGGAAATGATAATCTTCCTTTGAGTACCAAATGCTCAAAGAGACTTCACCATTTACTTAGCCTAAGTCAAGTAAGTGGTCCTCACCTAACCTCTAACTTACAATTCATAAGTTGTATTTCATTTCTCCTTTCCTACAACTCAAAAGTTGTAGGAAACTATCTCATTCTCTAAGGACACCAAGTCATGAGAATGTGCGTGCCCTTTTTGAACATCAAATGTTCAAAGAATGTTCATGGGGTTGTAGCTTCCAAGTTGCATCCCGTCTCCTCCATCCCTCCAATCCAAATTGGAGGAGTGAATTTGATGAGGACATCGTCAGATATTTCGACACATGTACCATCAGGAGACACCGGAGATCAACGACCACGATCATGAGTTTTATTTTGAGTCATTTTATGTAGTAGTTTATTTGATTTTATGTTTTTCCGTTTTTGCCCTTATGGGTATTTAGTCGTTATTGTAGCCCGATGGGCATTTTAGTCTTTTGCTTTCTTGTCATTTTGAGGCCTATTTATATGGCCCTTTTCTTATGTAATAGGGAGTTTTGATGAATGAAAATTTGCCACTTATGATCTCTTTGTGAGTTCCCCTCCTCGATCTCTTAGTGAGTTCGTAGGAGAAACTAGATCTCTTTGTGAGTTCTAGATTTTTCGTCAAACTATTTTGTCTTCGAGAGTTCTAAATTTTCGCCAAGTTATTTTCGTGGAGATCCGGATTGAAGAAAATTGAGGGCCAAGCCCCTCCCCTCACTAAACCGCCATCTTCCCCCCCCCCCCTCAAGGGCTCAAGAAGAGAGTTCGCCACATCCATGGAAGGCCGACCCCGACATCAACCACAGCTTCGTCTTTGATGATCAAGGAAGAAAAGATAAGACATTGGATGCTCTCTATTCATCCCATGGACTACCCGCCACCGGCTACCACTCCAACGGACTACACTTTGTGCGCCATTTGTCTCCTAGTGGCATCGCTCGGTTGATCTCAATCTTCCTCCATTAAAGTGCCACCAACAAGAGAGTGAGTGAGAGACCCAAGGTGAAAAGTTCTATTTGTTAATTGTGGATTATTGTTTCTCTCCATAACATTACTATCTAATTCTATGCTGTCAATTTGATATTGTCCCATTAATCTAGTTGTAACCACATGCCTTACTTAATTTCGACTTGATAATTCCGAGAACTTAATTCGGGTAAGCATTAATTCTATAACTAGCAAGGCTTTAACAATCTTATATTAAAATCCCCAAGCAGTTCTTGATCATCGCATGTTGTTTCACATCATCTTGGTATCAGAGCATGGCTAGCATGCATTACATGTGCTAGATGCATCCTAGGAGTCTATGTAACTGTCCCTTAGCTTGTTTGCATGCATACCATCGCATAGTAATTTTTGTTCACTGTTTTTACTTGCTGCCCTCTAAATTTCTGCATCGTTTTCATCACTTTAAGCAAGTCTACTTCATTGTCTAAGTGCTGTCCTTGTCACAACAACATCCCTAATTGCTTAGGTTGTTTAGACAAACATTTGAGCTTGCTGTCCCAGTTTTTTCAGCACCATTTAGTGGCATTTAGGTGAGTCTAAGCTTGTACTTAAGAGCTGTCCACACTCTAGACACCTAACCCAACACTTAACACATTTATTCAAGCCTTGTAGTGTGCTGTCCAGAAAATTTCTGCAACATTTAGAGAGCTTTAGGTGACCCCAACCTAGTGTTTAGGTGCTGTCCACATCCCAAAACCCATCCTAAACACATAGGCTTCTTCACCAACTGTTGTGGTTTGCTGTCCAAACATTTTCTGCACCCTGTAGTGAATCTAAGTGAGCTTAACTGAGTGTCTAAATGACGTCCCTTCCACCCAATCTTCACTAGGTTTCACTTGACACTTTTCAATGGACCCGATAAGACTCCAAAAGAGTTTAGATGACATCGTTAACCTAGTGGGAAATATGACTAGAATTATGACGGAGAAACCCGTTGACTATCCCCACTCTAATTACATGCCCCACTCAGGTTATCACCCGAGACCTGAGCCTAAGCCTCCACAACCTCACTTAGAGTCACATTATCGTTTACCTACCTTTGATGGCTCCTCAGACCCTTACTACTTTAGGGATTGGGCTAGACAACTAGATGATTATTTTGAATCATGTCATATCCCTGAATCCCACCAGATTAGCATTGCTAAATCTCACCTCAAAGGTCAGGCTCTTAAATTTTTGACAAGATTGGAAGATCATAAAGAATCTCGTGGTGAGTACCTTAATTGGAAAGACATGAGACGAGAACTTAATTTGAAATACCAACCCTCTACTAGTGACCGTCATCTAGAGCATCACCCTACCTCTTTTGTTGGGACAAGTCGTGAACATTACTATGGTCGAGACCACCCACCCATCAGTAACATCAGGGTTGCTGCCCCACCCTGTAGGTCTTCACCTAACCATGATGGCCGACCCTCTATTGTGCCTTCTGTTGGTTCGATCCCACATAAGTCCCCACTTGGATCGATTTCTGGCCATCCCCGTCAACCTTTAGCCTCTCCAATCCTTGACCCTGAAAGTGTAATTTTAATAGAGAAATGCTTTAAAAAGAAAAGGTCCCCTGAACCTGAAGCTGAGTGCATCCATTACGTGGATGCTAATGATATCAATGATAATGAAGCATTCTTTGAGGATGAGATTGAAGTGATTACATTAGACTCCCTGCATGATGTAAATCCTAAGTTAGGAGATCTAGAATCCTCAAATTTGGATATCTTATCCCACCCCGATCCTAGTCTCCTCGAGGATAACTCTTTGGATAAGGTATGTCTGGATGATAGTAATGTGATCTTGAAAGAAGCCAATCTAACTTCGAATGCATTGAATTTAAATTCGGAAGATCCTGACTTAGTTGTAACCCCTACTGAGTTGACTTTAGATAATCTTGATGATAATGATCTCGAGCCGGAAGTGGTTAAATTGAATTTACTACCTGATTTGAGCCCCAATTTAACTAACCCCGAGTCTATCAATCTTAAGGTTATACCCAAATCTAATTCTATTGATGATAGAAATATGAGTTCGGAAGACAGTGATTTGATTCTGAAAGTTTCTGAGCCTAACTTGAATAAGGGGTCTCATCTTATTTTATTGGAGTCTATTTTAGGAATCACTCATCTAGATTTACATTTTAAAGAGTGTGACTTTCGTGATTGGGCTTATCTCACCACTCCTTGTACCGACTTTAATGTTAGAGAGAATCATAACCCACACTTTCATATCACCAATCTAGCTGTTATGCCCTCTTATGTAATGGATATCATACCCAATTTCTTAAGTCCCATACCTGCCGGTGACTCGTTTGGCTATTCCATTATGGTTGTGAGTCAGGAGCCATCATCTTACTTTGTTCTTGATTCATTTGTTTTGTCTACTATGTTCTTGTCCCTCCCTGTTAAGGACAATCTCTCTCATAGTGGGATGAATTTATAAGATGACACAATTGACCCTAGGAGACAACCTACGACCTTAACTGAAACTTCCTATCGAAGTGTCGTGGTAGCTAAGGATGTCTTCATTGCTCCCCCTAAACCAGTTCCCTTAGACCTGAACACTTTAGATCCCCTCATTTAGTGACTCTTCCACGTTTATTTTTAACCGTGTTCGTGTGAGTTCGTATGTTGTGTTGTAGTATGTTGTCTTCCTAATTTGTCCATGTTTAGAACTCTAGTTTGTAAGCTCATGATTCTTGTCATCCATCATGCACACTGAGTCTCTTGCATCCACACTTGCATCTCATCTTCAAGAACTGCAGAAGGATATTAATAAAAAGAATAACCAAAGCAATGCCAGTTATAAACTTACTGCCGATCTCAAGAGATGATTCAAAGAATTTGATATTAGAGATTTTGTATTGGTTCGGATTCGTCCGGAGCGGTTCCCACAAGGGACCGTTATAAAGTTATATGCTAGAAGCATTGGACCGTTCAAATAAACAGCAAAAAGATTTAAATAGTAATGCTTATGTGATAGACCTTCTTGAAGGTTTTAACATTAATCCTATATTAACATCAAAGATCTTGTAACTTTCGAATGTCCAGAGTGTAACCCTCCTATTCCACAAAATAATGAGCCTTGTGTGAAACCACCTGGTGAGATCCCCAGCCTAACTCCACCCCCAAAATTGCCTAATTTACCCAATACAAAGAAGATTGAGACAATACTGAGTGATGAACTCAAATCTCCACTAGAGATGATGGTCAACAAAGGTATCTAGTTCAGTGGGCAGGAAAATCGGAGATGGAGAACACATGGGTCGATCGTGACGAGCTGCAACGAGTGGATCCCGACTTACTAGAGTGGTACGAGAGCTCTATAGATGCTTACTCGACGGGGTCAAGTTTTCTCCCACCTGGGGAGAATGATGAGGACATCGTCAGATATTTCGACACATGTACCATCAGGAGACACCGGAGATCAACGACCACGATCATGAGTTTTATTTTGAGTCATTTTATGTAGTAGTTTATTTGATTTTATGTTTTTCCGTTTTTGCCCTTATGGGTATTTAGTCGTTATTGTAGCCCGATGGGCATTTTAGTCTTTTGCTTTCTTGTCATTTTGAGGCCTATTTATATGGCCCTTTTCTTATGTAATAGGGAGTTTTGATGAATGAAAATTTGCCACTTATGATCTCTTTGTGAGTTCCCCTCCTCGATCTCTTAGTGAGTTCGTAGGAGAAACTAGATCTCTTTGTGAGTTCTAGATTTTTCGTCAAACTATTTTGTCTTCGAGAGTTCTAAATTTTCGCCAAGTTATTTTCGTGGAGATCCGGATTGAAGAAAATTGAGGGCCAAGCCCCTCCCCTCACTAAACCGCCACCTTTCCCCCCCCCCCTCAAGGGCTCAAGAAGAGAGTTCGCCACATCCATGGAAGGCCGACCCCGACATCAACCACAGCTTCGTCTTTGATGATCAAGGAAGAAAAGATAAGACATTGGATGCTCTCTATTCATCCCATGGACTACCCGTCACCGGCTACCACTCCAACGGACTACACTTTGTGCGCCATTTGTCTCCTAGTGGCATCGCTCGGTTGATCTCAATCTTCCTCCATTAAAGTGCCACCAACAAGAGAGTGAGTGAGAGACCCAAGGTGAAAAGTTCTATTTGTTAATTGTGGATTATTGTTTCTCTCCATAACATTACAATCTAATTCTATGCTGTCAATTTGATATTGTCCCATTAATCTAGTTGTAACCACATGCCTTACTTAATTTCGACTTGATAATTCCGAGAACTTAATTCGGGTAAGCATTAATTCTATAACTAGCAAGGCTTTAACAATCTTATATTAAAATCCCCAAGCAGTTCTTGATCATCGCATGTTGTTTCACATCAGAATTCCCCTCTTTGGACAACAAATGTTCAAAGAACATTCATTGATTTGCAACCTCCAAAGTTGCATTTTTTTCCTCTTTCCTATAAGTCAAGATTGTAGGAGAGTACCCAAATCCATCTTCATGCTTCCAAATCCTAGTTGGGAGGATGAATCCCCCTTTGAACACCAAATGTTCAAGGGCACTCATGAATGTGGAACCTCTAAGTTGCACATGATTTCCTTCTTTCTACAACCCAAACGTTGTAGGAAGACTCTCTTATTCTCCTAAAAAAAACATAAAATTGGGAGAATGTGCACTTCTCTTTGAACACCAAATGTTCAAAAAATGTTTTAGAAGCTTGCAACCCAAAGTTGCATCTTCTCTTCTTCTTTCTACAACTCAAAAGTTGTATGAAAGTCTCACCCAAATCTCCTATTTGTTGAATCAAAATCAACAAGTAGTTCAATCCAAAGCCATTTATTTGTTTGTTGAACCAAATTCAACAAATAATTCCATATCAAGCAAAGGAATCAACTCCTAGCTTTCTTTCATTCTCCTAACGCAATTCGGGGGAATGAGTTCCTCTCTTTGGACACCCAAAGTTCAAAGAATCCTTGATGTGTAGGCCCAAATCTACACACCATCTTCTTATGTTTTCTTAATCCAAACTTAGCAAACTAAATACCCATCATTGAACATAAAAGTTCAATGATAATCCCTCTTAATTTGTAACTCCAAAGTTACAAATATTTCTCACTTATTAAACCAAACTCAATAAGTGACTCATCGTTATTTGCATAATCCAAATTAAGCAAATGAAACTCAACTCTTTGAATACAAAATTCAAGGAGACACTCTTTTGATTCGTAGCCCCAAAGCTACTAATCTCCCTCACTCCCATAGGGGTTCCAAAAGCCTTAGAAAATGTCATACCTTAGCCCAAAAGCTATAGGTCCTTTCTCCTCCAACTCCAAAGTTGTAGGAGATCTCTTCTCTCTTTAACTCCAAAAGTTAGAGAGAGTTCCCCTACATTTAGCCCAAAAGCCAAATGTTGGATTCCTTACCTTAGCTCAAAGCCATGGGTTCTTTCACTTTTCCTACAACTCAAAAGTTGTATGAAGCCCACTTTCACTCAACCTATATTGAGTGATCCATTTTTGTCCCAAATTACCTTCTCTTTGCCCTTCCAAACTCCAATTGGAAGGGGGCAATTCCCTCTTTGGACATCAAAATGTCCAAAGACCTTCCTGAGTTTGCAACCCAAAAGTTGCACTCTCCCAATTCTCCTCCAACTCCAAAGTTGTAGGAGATTTTTCTTCTCTTTGGCTCCAAAAGCTAAAGGGAACTCTCCAACATTTAGCTCAAAAGCTAAATGTTAGATTCCTACCTCTTCTTCTTAGCTTCAAAAGTTAAGGAGAATTTCCCTCAACAAGTGGCCCAAAAGCCACATGTTGGATGCTCCTTCCTTAGACCCAAACTCTAGAATGACTTTTAGTGTGACATACCACACAAGCCTCACACACTTAGGTGCACAGCCCCTTAGGCATGCTAGGATTAGGATTTTTCTTTGTGTGCGCATGTGATTGATGTTGTGGATTGATTGCCCTTGGATTGTCTGCGTGTGGGCACTTGCCCTTAAGTGGTTAGTATAGAAACATAAATGCTTTTCTGTGCAGATGGCCATATCTAAAAGGGAGGGCGCTCATAAATGATAATAAATTGCTTGCATGACAGGTACTGCTTAAACCCCTCCCCAAAGATGTGGCCAATAGGATAGAAGCAGGGGGCCTAGCACTTAGCGCTATAAGTGTTAGGCCAATTTTGAGATGATTACATGCTTATTATTTAAACTGCCTCCTAACTCTGTTTTTTTTACAGATTTGAGTCTTTTTTTTTATCATGTATTTGGTAGAAATATGATGTAAAACTTGTGGGGTTTGGATCAGAAAGCAAGGAAGATCAAAGAAGAAAGTACCATTTTGGAGATGAAGCTCAAAGACTTCCTTGAAGGTTAAAGCTTGAAGATCCCCACAAGTAAAGTCTGTAATTAATTCAACTGGGTTGTATAATGGCAGGAAACTCAGCTGCCAAATTTAGTTGTAATAAATTGGACTTTATCTACATTTCCTGCATTTTATTTATAAATAAAAGCATGTGTTGAAGTGTTTACTGGGTGCGCAATAGAAATGCATGTCTTTCCTAGGTTTCTTCTCTTGTTTTTGTGGGTGTGGCCTGGACTTGATCACGTTAGGCTCTTAGGATAAAAACTAATTTTTCTACCCCTTAACATGTAAACAATCTAAAAAATAAAATCAAATTAGGCTCCATGTCTTTCAAGTAAGAAAAATTGCATAGCTCCCTTCAAGGAGTCAAGTTTTCAAAACGAAAATAAGCATGCATAGCCAAAAATGTGTCACATGTAGAATGCCTTCACTTAAGGACTAGATAACAAAAAAAAAAATCTTTCTTTTTGTGAGTCAGCATTTGCATACCCACATATTTAGGCATCTTGGCCTCAAAGCCAAGCTATAAGCCCTACCTTCTAAATAAAAATAATCCTACAACTCTACATTTGCATTGAGACCGAATAGCATGGTTTTAAAAGCGATTAGCATTTGCATACCCACCCTTGAGGTGTAGCTTGTAAGTCCCTCTTTGCACTCGTTAGATCTAGGTTCGAGGCACTACCTGTCGGTAGTCCTCACCTTAGTCTTAGGGTCTGAGGCATGGGTTGATTTCAAATCACCCTATAAGTCCTCATCTTTCGGGCAGTTCCTCCAACAAGTGTTGTTGGGATGTAAGCCCCAATCTTCTAATAAAATATCAACTTAAACCAAATTTAGATTCAAAAATATAAAGCCCAACATAGGATAGTTTGGGCACCTCTGAGTTTCATCTCAGAATCAAGTGCCCCTACTCCACCTCCTTTGGCTTTCATTCCTAAAATCTAAATCTAAGTTGATCAACCTCTTCCTTGAAATTCCTAAAGGGTCAAAACCTTTAAGCAAGACTTTCATGGATTCTAAAACAACAAAAATCAAACTTTAGCCAACATTTAAATGACTTCCAAAGCAAGAAAACCACTAGTTTAATCAAAAGTTTTCCCAAATCAAAATTGGGATGTAATTAACCATAGGGGCTTGCCCCTATGGGATGTCTGTACCCCAGAAATAAATAAACCCCACTCAACCAAACATTGAGTGGGGGAATCTCTGTTAAATAATTGTAAATTTTATTATTGAGCACATAAGAAAATAGTATTTTTACCCTCCGGGGTAATATATCGTATTCTTATGCCGTGCCCGATTATAAAATATGCAATCCGTTTGAGGATACAAAAATTCTCCAACAGATTTTCTGGCGACTCCGCTGGGAAGGATGTCTCTTTTCATCTAAACTAGTGATTTTCATTTAGTCATTTTAAATGTTGGCTAAATGGCATTCGCAAAATCAAATTTGTATTGTATGCCTCTCCCTTAGCAAATTTGGGTTGAGTGATGTCAATACAAGCAAATGCAAATCAAAATAAACTTTCAAAAAATGATAAAGATGAACTTTGATTTTTTAAAATCAATTAAAAAATTTTTTTCATTCTCAAATTCTCAATTTCACAATCTCCTCTCTTCACCATAATTGTTGTGGTTGTATGCATGGTTTAAAATTGCGCAATATGAGGCTCGCCTTGAGGCCCGCCTTTGCGCAATTCCAGTAAAAAATGCCTCGATGCTTACGCCTTGAGTTTTTTTTATGAGGCTTGCGCCTCTACTTGGTTGAGGCCCGCCTTGAGGCCCGCTTAGCCTCACTGGCATGAGGCTTACGCCTCACGCTATATATATTAAAACTTACATAAATCTTGAAGTAAATGCCCGACATTGGACTCTATAGTAGAGGAGGAAAGGGAGAGAGCAGTTCACCATAATGATGATTCAAATGAAGAACCCCTTAGTGATGACACTGCTGATCACTTATGAGTTCTTATGTGATATGTCATTACTATTTATTTTTGGAAATTGGAATTATATGTTAATGAAAAGAATACTGGGATTTGGGAAAGATAGAATTTTGAGTTGAACTAAATTTCATGTTGTCTTATTATTGAGATATTTTGATCTCACTTCATATCTTATGTTTTTTTATGTTTTATATTATTCACTCATTAGTATATAAAAAATTTATCATTTTATGTTTACGCAATCTTTTGATTTTGAGGCTTACGCCTCAAAACGCCTTGAGGCTTACGCCTCGCCTCACGAATGAAAAACGCCTCAATACCCGAATACGCAATTTTAAACATTGGTTGTATGAAATCTACAACCAAACAATGTCAAATGGTGCGGGATTCCAATTCAAACAAATTCATCCATCATCCGTTAAATTCGGGTCACAGTTGTGGGTGGTCAGTGATTCAAGTCAGTGGTCAGAAAACCCAGCAAAAAGTGCAGTGATTGGTTGATGTTATGATAATTGAATTCAAGGAAGTACAACAGAAAGGTTGATACAGAAATTTTTTATTTTCAAGAAAATTCTAAAGTTTTGGAATTCAAGAAAGCCTAGATGGAAGGCAAATTGGTTTTCAAATTTGGTAACCACATGCAGTTATCTTTTGACCAGTCTCAATTTGCTTCAGGAGATTTGATAAAATTTGGACAAGGTTTTGAGGGTGTGGAGGTCTTATTCCAAGGCCTAACCCCGTCTAAAGTGAAAGTCTTAGAAAGTCAACACCCATCTGAGAGGGTCCTTGAAATTAGCTTACCTGTTAGGGAGAGGTCACCTCCTCAAAACAGTAGGAAGAGGGTGGCTGAGATTTCCTCAAAAGCCTTAGCCTCTCAACCTTCTGCATGTGGTAGGTTGACCTTCCCTGAGGTTCAAAAGTCTAGCGAAAGACAAACAACCTTAACTCCAATTTTGCCTAAGGAGATGGCAGTTGAGAGACAGTGTGAGACAGTTCAGTCTTTAACAGTTGTCCAAAGGCACTCAGAGCATGAGAAATTGTTTCAGTCCAGTCAATATGAAGAAGGGACTAGTTCCACCTATGTTCTAACCAAGTCTCGAAGAAGAAATAAAAACAAAAGACTTAGAAAGAGGTTGGAAAAGGAGGAGCAAGCTGAGTTAGAGGATGAGATGATGAAGCTCTCTCCTCTTGCTGAGGGTAGTGAATTTCACCCTCTTTCTGTGTTTAGAAGTGAAGAAGATGTTGAGAAAATAATTGCATCACCTCCAAGACCTTTAACTAAATTTTCCAAAAGCACACCCGAGGAAAGGGTAAAGCAGTGGGAGAATGACATAAAAAATATTTTCCAAAGAGTAGCTGACAAAACCCGCTCAACAAAAGAGAAGGTGATTGAAGCTATGAAGAATGTGATTTGCAAACGTGTTGATACAATCCTTAGGGAGAACAAAGATCCTAAGGATAGCAAATTGATTGTTCAGCCATCACAGAAAGAGATGCAACAGTTTGCCCGACAACCAGCTGTGTCAGCATTGGTGGATGGTTATGATTTTAAACCTCGCCAGAAAAGAGCAGTCAGTGAGCAGATAGTTCTAGTTGAAAGTTCAACAATTCCACCTAAGATCTATGGCAGACCAAAGGATGATTACCTTGATCTTCAAGTGGTCCCTTGGTCTTCTTTGTCAGTTTCTAGTAAATATGACGTACCTACTAGGTTTAGAAGGTCTCCCAAAGAAAACAAACCTTCTAGTCCTTATGATGAGCCGCACTCTGGGGTTCACATTCAGACTCCACCTTTAGATGAGGTAAATTTGGGACACCAAAAATCCCATGCCTCCTCATATGGGGTGAAGGAAGAATGGAGACCCAAGGTGGTGGCTCCATCAGTGGTACTTTCTTCTCCTCCTACCCATGTTGATTCCAAAGACAAAGGGAAAGCACCTATGGAAATTAATAGTTACGAAGAATACCATCCTTCCCCTGTCAATCCCTCAACTGGTAAAACTGTTGAAGAAATGATTGAATACTTGAAAGAAAGTCTCAAGAAAATTGATAAGGATGAAAGGAGGGAAAAGGAGGAAGAGAATTACAAAAAGTTGATTGAGAATTTCAACCCTGATGAGGATGATCTCTTAGATGAGGAGGATATCTTTGTTTTTCACTATGACAGAGGAGGATCCTCTCACTCAGAAGACCCTCATGCAAATGAGTTGTTGGAAGTGGAGTAAGGGAGTAAAAATTCTTAAATTTGTGCTCTACAACAGCTTAGAAAAAAAAAAAAAAGATGTCTAAGAGGTTGGGTGAGATGACATCCACCATGATAGCTCTTACTACTCAGTTTTGGGGCCCCAAAAGGCCCTAAACACAACAGTTGAGTCTTCTACCAATACAAAGGAAGCAGAATCAACAAGTGCAGCTTCTTTGCCTTCAACAGTGTGTGGTCAGAAAGAACAACACTAGTGACTTGCTTACAGTTGTAGATGGTTGACAATTATCTTTGTTTTCCCAAATCAAAAGTTTTCCCAAATCAAACTTGGGATGTAATTAACCATAGGGGCTTGCCCCTATGGGATGTCTGTACCCCAGAAATAAATAAACCCCACTCAACCAAACATTGAGTGGGGGAATCTCTGTTAAATAATTGTAAATTTTATTATTGAGCCCATAAAAAAATGGTATTTTTACCCTCCGGGGTAATATATCGTATTCTTATGCTGTGCCCGATTATAAAATATGCAATCCGTTTGAGGATACAAAAATTCTTCAACAGTCCCCTTGATTTTGCTTGAACAATCAAGATTTCTTGTATTCTTATTTTGATCATCTAGTGTTTAATTGAAGATCTATACTCACCCGTAGATTATTGACGGCTTGATCTCTATTTTAATCAACAAGTGCTTTATTGATGACCCATCCTGACTTGCAGACTCTTGACGACGTGATCTATTCTCACTTGTAGACTCATTGGCCAGGGGAGGCCAATGATAGTCTAAAGAGGAGTGAAGAAGATAGAAACTAGAAAGTATTTAGTAGAATTCATATTGATTTCTATTTTAGGAATTCATATATCAAACAAGCTATTACAGCTTTAATTGATTTTAAATTCTAGCTTATCACATCCTAAACTAACTCGAAGCAAAAGCCTATCCAACCTAAACAAATTTCTCAAAAAAAAAAAAAAATGATGTGTAGCAATTATAAAATTAATCTTAAGGTGTCTCAAAATTGAAGAATCAAGAAAGCTCTTAGAAGCAAATGATGCTTAGGCAATCCTTACAACTAAATTTGCAAGCACTTTAAAAATAACAACGTAAACAAGAGTAATGAGTAATGAAATGATTAGTCAACTAGAATCTGACGGTTAATAAAGTAATCATCTCACCTTGAGGCTCAAAGTCACTCTTCTATGTCTAGGGTTGTTGGAGGAAGAAGAACCATACAAGAAACGAAACCACTCCAAGGGAGACGACGCAGACGATCCGTAGTGATGGAGAGGGATGTGACTGTGGTGGAGGTAGCACGGTTGGATGGCCGTTGATGGTCCACTCGTAGTATGAGAATTGATTGTCGATGATGTCCACGAGGGTGGGGAGGATTCGGTTCAGGTAATCTTCAACGGCATTGTTAAAACCAAACCCGGCGTCGAAGAACGGTGATCGAACGATGTGGATGTCTCCGTAGACGTCGAACACGAATCCGTGGTCAACATCGGGATCCGCCATTCATAATTGAATTTAATGGATGAACGAAAAGAGAGAGGAAGAGAGGAGGTGGGGTGGTGATTTGAGAGGGTGAGGGTTGGGCTGTGGGCTAAGAGGATGGGGAAGGGGGTGGGGCTAGGTAGAAATAAACAAAATCTGAATTTAAATTCAGATTTCCAAAAATCTGAAGGTTTTACTTCTAAATTCAGTTTTCAAATTTGAATTTAGGCTAGGAGGGAGAGGTTTAATAGTGTATTAAAGGAGAATTAATGGGAGAGAGAGGAGATGGGGTGGCCGGCCATATAGAGGTGAGAGGGCTTGTGTATTAAGCAAGCGGGGACCACAAGGAATTAATTAAATCTAATCAAATATGAATTAATTTCAGAATTGATTGAATTTTGAGTAACTCCCAATTTTAAATGAGAATGAGAGAGAAAAATAATTTGAATTTCAAATAGGTGTAACTCTTTTAATTAACTTTTCAAAATTGATAAAGCGTAATTAGGAAAGCAATTAAGAGAGGTGAATTTGAAATTCGAATAGGGAGATCTAGAGGAGGGGGAATCCGGCGGCAGAGAAGGGAAATTCTGGGCGGCGGGATGGGGGTGAGCCGGCGGGTGGCCGGCTGGCTGGCCGGCAGGGAGCTGGGAGGCTGGGGTCGGTTTGGGGCGGCGGGATGGAGGGGAGGTGGGAAAAACCGTGAGGGGAGGAAGGGGAGAAGAAGAGAGAGAGAGAGAGAGAGGGAACCAAGCAAAATTCTCTTCCTCAAGAACTCACTAAGAGATCTTGGGATTTCACTCAAGAACTCACTAAGAGATCATAAAACAAAATTTTCATTCATCCAATAATCATCCAAATACAATGACTAAGCCTCCATATATAGGCCTTCTGAAAATAAAAACCATAAAGACGAAATTGCCCTTGGGCTACAACATGCAATAACTTCCTCGTAAGGGTACAGAGGGAAAAACATAAAATATAAATAACGTGATAAAACATCAGAAATAAAAACTATGAATCATAGCCGTCGCTTGACAACTCTTCCGATGATAAGTGTGTCGAAATCTCTTATGGATGTCCTCATCAAAATCCTTATTTGAAATAATTCAAATTAAATCCTATTGGCAATGGTTCGGCCAAATGAGACCATTTGGATTGATCACCCTCAAGAATTGCTATTGTCCCCTTGATTTTCCTTAAAAAATCCAGATTTCATGGATTTTTATTTTGATCATCAAGTATTTGATTGATGATCTATCCTCATCCTTAGGCTCTTGACGACCTAATCTTTGGTCACAACAGTAAGATGTGGAAATCACCCCAATGTTAGTCTTCATTTGCAGATTTGGTTAATCATCTTGACCAATTGCCCAAATAATAATCATGGACGTTCTGAATAATTATCTTCTTGATCTGATCTCTAGATCAAATGGAGGCCGTATGCTTCTCCATCTTTTACTTTCGTAACCTAGTAGCTTCAACTGTGTCTACTTTTTGGATCAGTGGGCTGTCAACTAAATATTTATATAGCTGTTTTTGAATGTCAGATTTTTTTTTTTTTCTGCCTGTCCAATGATATCAATGCTATAGCACTACTGGCGATGGCCGCTTTAATCCAATCAGCCCTTCTGCATCTTTCTGTCTCTTCAAACAATCCTCCGCCCTCGAAGCCCCATGCAGATCTCCTTCTTGATCTTGACAGCCACATGATTCCTCATGGTCACGGTACTGATTCATCTGCTGTAGTTGTATCACCCATTTGCACTTGACCATCTCTTTTCTCCGTGGTTGCCATTGTCTGCTCAAGATATGATTGATGGTTGCATCGAAGTTTTATTTTTGCTTCATTCTGCGCTTCTATTGTAGTACATTTTCTTCTCTTATTGAAGATGACGGACTGCTTGCCTTAAGCAAGGAACCCATTTTACTACTCTCAAGGAGCCCATTACTACTCTTCAGCTATTGTCTTTTCTTGATTTGAAACCATTTCCCCATTATGTATTTTGCCACCTGTCTTTGCTGGAATTGGAGGCTTTGTAGAAGTTTTGAGAGAGAGTTTGATGCGACAAATTTTTGTAGGAAGAGATAGGGGTAGTTTGCGTGGCAATGGTATTGTAATTGGCATAGAGGTGATGATAGTGATGGCATTTGGATGGGACTGGTTGTGCTTAGAAACTTGGAGGATGCCTGTCGAGGGTAGGAGTGATAGTTTAGGGGGAGCAAAAATAAGATTTGCCTATATGAAGATATTCACTTGGTCAAAAGATGTGCGTGCCTATTTTGTGAATGTTTAGGGTATTTATCCTTTTAAATAAAATTTTAAGGACCTAGCATGTTGAAAAAAAAAATCTTGCGAGACATTGTTTTGCGAAAGGATAATATCTTTCAGTTTTACAAAACAAAAGAAAAGACAGAATAAGTGGTCGGTTGATGTAGGCACCCTCATTTTTCAATTCCGTCTGTCCAGTCCCGACCTTGAATCCTTCAGCGACTCTAGCTCAGCATCTCCTGCCCGCTCGTGTAACCAATGGCCGACCTCGCATTGTCTCTGCATGATTGCGACAGGTCTCTGATACCGATTCCACTTACTTGTTGCGCATGACTAACCAGCACTCTCATGCGTGGTCTTGACTCATGCTTCTACCTCCGCCCTGGGCTCCCGCATATTAGCGCGCTTCGGCCCACCCATGACCTGTGCGGTATGCCTACGTCCCACACTTCCGCTCCCATTGCTCGCTTATGGCTTGTTCGTCTATGACACGAGCTTGACTTGTGGCCCCATTAGTGTCTGCCTCATCTCCTATTCCGACTAAACCGTCCACCATCTTGTCTGCCCAACTTCTGTCCACTACCCATGAGTATAAGAATCTATCAAAGGGACGTTTGTATACAAAAAAGAAGAGAGAAAAAGGGGGAAGGGGGGGGGGGGGGGGGGGGGGGGGGGGGAGAAATAAAATAAGCAAATACCATAAATTTGAAAATTGAAGATTTGTACTGGGACCAATCATCATCTCGAAGCCCTCGACCATCGAATCTTTGATCTGGCTTGTCGGATTAAAAGGCAAGTGCCTTTCCAACCTCCCTTCATGGGTAGGTGGCATTTGGAGACTGCTTACACTAAAATACTTAATACACCAATCCAAACTAAATAAAATAGTCTTAACTAAATGCAACAATCCAACTACATCAAATATAACATACAAACATGTACAACAAGATCAAAGACTCAAATAAACTGTCAATCTAATGGACTCGCTTATAGGGCTAAGTTGGAAGACCCACAAACAGACAACTCTTAAAGGAGAGATAAGTCCGTTCTTAAACAATCAACAGGTAACTCCTAAAGGGTAACAATAAGTCCTATCATAAATCAAATCAATGGACAACTCCTAAATAGAACCGTAAGTTCCATTCTAAATCAATACTACTGGGTAACTCCTAACCAGAGCCATAAACCCCATCCTAAATCATGTCAACAGGTAACTCTTAAGCGAAGCCATAATAATCATCATAAATCAAAACTACTGGGCAACTCCTAAGAGGAGGCATAAGCCCCAAGCTAAAAAAACTAATGACCATTCTAACAGATATAAGCCCCAAACCTAAATCACCATAAAACCAAAACAAACATCTAACCATCTCAGTCTATTCAGGATCCCTGAGATGAGTCAAGCTATGGATGCTATCATATTCCATGTATGCTGATGCACGCAAAAATTTGGGAGAGGCCCCAAATTTTTGCAAGCAAATGAGACTCTTCCTATAACTTAAAAGATGCTCAAAACACTACAAAAATTACATAAGATAAAGCGATGACACTTGCACAAAATAAAACACAACTTTAATATTATAAAGGACTTACCAACGACACATAAACACCTTACAAAACTTGGAAACATAAGGACACCTAAAGTTGCTTGCCAATCGTTGCTTTGAGAAGAAGGATACTGGTGAAATGAAACTTGCGGAGAGACGAAAGAGATTAGAAGCCGAGACGGAAGGGAGACAAGCTCGCAAGCTTACTCAAAGAGTAGAAGAAGAAGTAGTGAACAAAGCTCTCAAGCTTTTCTAAGAAAAACCTTCAGTTTTTTCCATTCCAAAAATAACATTTTCACTCTCTCTAAAACATACAAATCAGCCCCTATTTATAGGCAAGAAAGGGGAGCTAAACAACCACTATAACTACTAATTAATTCAATTAAAAGGGGCAATTGAAAGGACAAAAATTCTGTCCAGATTTCTGTTCAGAAACAGTCCACAAATCTGTCCCAAAACAGCAAAAACTACAGCAGAAAAAACTGCATAAAATTCAGGAAAAACTCATGGAATTCCCCCCCCCCCCCAAACAGCCACCACATCAGTCCCAAAACGGCATAACAAAAACAGAGAAGGAATCCCCGGGTTCCAAGCAGAAAACCGTAGAACCGAGCAGCCCAGCACGGAACCGAGGAGCCAACCGCGAAACCAAAGGGGAAAAGGCACGGGAATTCTTCCTAGCACAGGAAACCAACATCCATTCTCGGAAACCCAAGGGACAGAGCACATAATTCACCCAGCACAGGAAACCAAGGGACAAGCATGGGAAAACAGCCAGCCACGGGAAACCAAAGGACCAAGCACGGGAAAAACAAAAGCCAAGAGGAAATTAAGAAGAAGAGAAAGGCCCCCCCCCCCCCCCCCCCCCCCCGCGCCTACATCATGAAACCTACAATATTCCCTAGATGATGAATCCATGGTATCTTGATAGGATCTACCTCCATTCCCCACAAACGAGACTAAAACCTAAAATCCCAAAGCTATGCTAAGTGATTCATTCTTAATCGAGAGTGCTCTCTCTAGAAGTGAGAGGGGTAATTAACTATGAGGGCTTGTGCTCATAGAAAGCAAGAACCTAGACTTAAATAAACCTTGATGCAATCATCGGGGAAAATTTGGTTAATTAAAAATCAATCTAGCTTAAGGAAAAATGGAACTTCAAGCCTAAAAAGTAGGGTTCGTGCCAAAAAGTCATTTTTATTGAGCGAACAAACAAATTTGAATCCAACAAAGGATTGCATATATGAGAATCCTAAATGGGCAAAATACTTTAGATTTCATGTCAATCATCTGATAAACAAATTTAATTGCCAGGTGAAGAAGATTCTAGTTTTGTTTAAGGTTGAAGAACACCCTTGTTCTGTTATGGATGATTTTATTTTATTTAAAGCAAACAAATCTTACAAGTTCGGAATATTTGGTTATACTTAACGCTTAAGGATAGACAAATCTTTGTCCAACCCTATTCTCTTCAATTAGATGCCAGTCTTGTTTCTTTTTTCTTTTTTGAGGTTACGTTAAATTTTGTTTTGCTTTAAAATGTCAGCATTTATCGAACTTTGTTGCTGACTATGCAGATTGGTCCTTTCGAAGCTTCTCAAGGTGATAAAACTAAATTGAAAGTCAAGATTAGGCTAAATCTTCACGGAATTGTCTTTGTAGAATCTGCATCAGTAAGTAACTTGAATTTGCATGATTTGTTTTGTTACTTTGAGGCGTTACTTTTTCGTCAAATTGAAAACTCTGAATGCTGTAATTCAGTTGATTGAAGATGAGATAAATGCTTCAACGGACACAAGCCACACAGACTTGGATAACGCTGTACCTGAAACAGCTACAGCAAATTCTGTCGAGAATGGAGCCGTTGCAAAGACTAATCATGTCAGTCATACTTGTTTTAAGTAATTTCCTGTGTTTAAACTTCATAACCACTCCATGTTGAGTGGAGCACTTTGCTACCATTGCAATGCCCATTTAGGTTTTGATAAGGTTACAAATTTAGGTGGAAAAAGGTTATTATTGACATAAAACGATAATGGTTAACTTTTAAGTAGTTCTATAATTTTTTTGTTATTACCCTATTTTGCTCATCCAGGCTAAATAGAACTTCATTTTGAATATTGATATTAGGTCAGTTGATTATTGCAGTGTCCCTTAAGGAGCCATGGGTTTGAAGCCTCACAATATTACTAATGATAATTTACTGAAATTAATGTAATTTTACTATGCATAATGTTTTAAGACATCTCTACAACCTTGTGAACTTAATGTTAGCCCCCTTTTTATTTGCAATTTCATAATGCTGAGGTGGCAGCTGGTAAATAATGAAATTGCTATACTCTTTAGTGGTGGTGAAAATTTTCTATCACATTAATTGTTGAAGTTAGGTTATAAATCTTGCCGTCACAATATGTGAAAGGGCAACAATCTGATGAACTCAACCGTCATCGTTGTTTTGCCTAAGATTGGCATGTTGGCTTTAATGATACTGTCGTGGTTACTTAAAACTGTAAAATGCATATGATACAATAGCAACGTGATTTCCCGTGATTGATGATGAAATATTTACCAGCTGGTGAACAAAGCATGCTGCTATATGTCTTTTCTTGTAATAACTGACATGAATAGGTACTCTAAGCATCTGTTTATCTCATGCATTCAGGTGCACAATTGCATGTAGATTTACAAACACATAACCCTTATTTAATATTTGAAATGAACACATAACCCCATATGTTACTTAAAATACAGTCCTAATCTCCATGTAAATATTGATTTATCTCTCAAATGTGGGTATGAAAATATTGTTTTGAAGGTATACAGGGGTCATGTGCCTACCACAAATATTACATGGGGATATTTAATAATTGACCTTTCTTTTTCAATTAGGAGCTTTGTATTCCTTTTTGTTTCAGTGTTACTGAATTGCAATTTGGTGGAGGCATGATAAAAAGAAAAGTAGGAGTAATTATTGCAAAACTCTAATGAGTGCCCTTTATAATGGATGGTTTTAGTATTACGGAGGGTGGTTGTACATATTTGTGCTGTGATGCATAGATGTGATCTCATTACTGTCCTTTCCTATGAAAGGTGGATGCATGAGTGTATGCCATAAATTGATAATCAGAGAGCTAGATAGATTAAATTGTTTTCCCCTTTTTTGAGGATAGTTGAGGTAATATTAAGAAGATCAGAGAGCTAGAAATGGTAAATAATGATCAAGTATATGATTAGTAGTTTTAACACATATGAAGTAAAAAGGTTGTTACAATATGTGGCTTATAATATCCTTTCATAACGTTGATGTTAACATTGGACAAGGATAAAGCGCAACTAAAGCGCAACTAAAAAGTTGAAAAAACAAAAAAGAACATTGGACAAGGACGTTCACCAAGAGAGAGATGAGTTATTGGATTAAGTTACTCATGGTTAGAGAGGGGGGAGTGAGCACAAGTGAACAAAGCATTTTAAGTGGTTTGATTTCGAAGTCTATATCAACTATGCAAGAGATTTTATTAATTAGTAGTTAAGTAATAGAAGAATGTTTACTACTTTTAAAAGGGAGGACTAGAAGCTCATGAGAGAGAGAGAGAGTGTGTGTGTTTTATAGAAAGAGATTAATGTTAGATTCTTTGATGAGTTCTAGTTCGATTTATTATAAGCAAATTTGCTTGTTTTTATTGGTTGTTAAATGAAAATGTGGTGTCTCCTGGGATAAATCATGGTGTGAAGATTTATTGTCAGGTGCAAAACGGATGTTCAAAGTGTGTTAGGTCATGTTAGTAGAGGACACAAGACATGTGCATTAGCTGGGCGAGGCGGCGTTGGTAACTATATGTAACATAACAACTTAACTGATGACTTGAACATTACATGGAAGAGGATTTGTTGATTTGATGATGATTTGGCGGTGTTTGTGATTTTATGGATAGGTTAGTTAATGCTTACGAGCATTGATTGATTAGAGTTGAGGATTTTGTCATAGGTCATTGATTTTGGGGAATAGAGTGAAGGGCGTCGATTCGAGTGAGCCATCAATTGACAAAGTAATGTGATCTTGGTAGGCGATGGGCGGAGGCGTTGATGGCATAACACCAATCCTAAATATTGACCGGATAAGATGGGTTGGTCTTGATGGTCTAGTGGTTAGTTGGCAGGAGCGGCCGACTAGAGGATATTAGGCAATGAGATGGTTCAACGAACATAGGGTACAACATATAGTTGTTAGTCCATGATGCTATCAAAATAGGGGTAGGCTTAATGGGTCCAATACGACTTGGGGAGGTTGATTGTATTGGAGTTCCCGGATCATTTTAACATGTAGACAACTATAATTAAGCATGAAAAATGAGTAATCTCATTTTCTCCCTCATTTCAAATTTCATTCATAGAAGATTTAAATGATTACTATAGACACATTTTTAGTGTTCCAATCATTATTGTTGTTGTTGTTGTTGTCGTCCTATTATGAATCTTAGTTTCTAATTAACACTTGTTACCAAGAGGATGGGAGAAGAAGCGGGTGATTGACCTTGAATTTTTTGCATTGTTGAGGAGGAACAAGTCGATGGTGCAGAAGATTTCTAGAGAAGTGATTCCTTCGAAATGATTCCTGAAAGAATTGGGAAGTCCTTATGAACCACAACAATGGATCTAAGGTTCACTCCAGCAGCTTATAGAGTGGTTACAAAAATGCTAGTTGTAATATAATAATTTCTTGCATGGCGTGCTTTTTTAGACTAGGAAATCTAACGAATTATTGTCATTGACAGAAGCATTGGGGAAGACAGACATGCTAATGAACGGGAATTAGGAACAACTCCATGCAATAGGAAACACTTGTATATCTCAAGTATTTCCTATCAATCTTCGAAAAAAAAAACAACAAGAAAACTCTTCCAAACTCCAATGAAAATCATGGAAAACAATAGATTTTATTGCAAAAAATCAATTAACGGAAGAAAAAAAAACAAGCTATAAGTGATCCTCAATTCAAGAGGAGGATTGATCTCTCCAAATCTCTAGACGTCGCTAGAGCCCAATACAAACTAAGAGATCTCAAATTTCAACCAAATTCAAGATGCCCTAACCCTAGGAAAACAAACTATTTAATGCTTACAATTCAAAATGAAATATCTAAACAGTCCCTATATTCAATTTCCCTCCTAAACTCACTTCAAAAACCTTCCTAAATGGCTCTGTGAGGATCGGCAGTCAGATCGTGCCTACAGGAAGAGGCGGACTCTTCCGCCTCTGTTCCGCTGGGCCGGTCCATCGGCCGGTCTAACATTATCATGCTTCACAAGGAGGTCTACCAACTGATTATCTTCTTGTACTCAAATTTAGGAATCAACATTGTATATTAGTTATCGTATAGGATCAAAGCATGCCACTCCTCATATGATGAAGCCTATCTTTGTTAATAGTTCATTGAACATTGCTTGGGTAACTAAGAAGGTTCAACTGGGTTGGAGGACTTATTACATTGGGTTAATTTCTCACCAATGTGATTTATGGGAAGGTTTTGTATGATTAAGGTCTCTATGGGTCTCTGTTGATTGGTCGCTTATGTCAGCTTTCCTTTATACTCAATGGATAAACGAAGCACCAAATTGTGAATGGTAAAATCTCAATGTGAGATTGATGGGTGACACATGGAGAAGGATGCTTGATGAGATAGAGAAGAGTTGTTCGCCAAGATAGGGAGTTGTTGTATCACACTACTTTTTTTTTTTTTTTTTTGAGGTTGTAATATGTGAGACAGAGAGAGAGAGCTTAAGATTTTAAGTGGTTGAACTTTGAAGACTATGGTGTAAGGAGAGAGGTTTTACTAATAAACAATTAAGTTATATAGGAAATTTCATGTCTTATAGGGAGATGGATAAAAAATCTGGGGATTTGAATGTCTCAATATGGCCTGACAATTAATTTGCTGATTAAGGAGATCAACTCTAGCAATTGTTAGGCTTTGAGAGCTAATTTGGGAGGGCACAAACTCAAGCAAGGCATTGATTGATGGGGTGGTCTAGCTTTTGTGGGCGACATGTGTATACATCATTGAATAATGTCAAAATCTTAGATGATAAAGAATCCGCAATGGGGTATTTGATGCCAAGAGTGGATTGATGTACGCTAATTACGACGCATGAGCATTGGGCAATGCCTCTTCCCGAGTAGGTAAGGTATATAATCCAAGAGAGTCTAATTTAACCGGGGGAGATTGATTATATTAGAGCTGCCAAATGTCAATGAGGACATACTTCTTAGAGTTAAACTCACGTGATTAAAATCTTTAGTTAAAATAAAGTGCTTTAGTAATGCTAACAAGTAAATTGCAATTGGATCAGCAACACTATATGGATTAGGATTAGTGTTGCAATAAAAAGGCCACTGATAACTATATTGAGGGTGGAAAAAAATAAGAATGCTAGTATAAATATATAATTGACTTGCGTGAATTTAAATTATACGATAATAGCATAATAGGCACTAATAAAGTGTTCAGATAAAGTTTCTATAGAGGATTATGAACAAAAATGTTAGAAGGTAATATTGTTAGAACTAATGCAAAATAGAGTTGATACTTGGTTTAGCACTTAGTGTTAATGAATTGATGGGCAAGATTTGTAAAATTTACCCAAAATGGTTATGGGTTAAAGCAAATTACAATGATGATATTAACGTCCATGAATGAGTTTGTTGAGACAACACATGCTCTCTCATATGGTCTAATTATGTTATGGTGGCACAAATAATTTTATAATTAAAATGGCCAATTTTGTCAATTGGTATGCTATGAGAGCTTTTTTGGAAAGAGGGGCAGGGGGGTCTTTATAAACTTGAGCGAGATAGTGATTGACAGGGTGGTGTGATCTTTATGGTTGACATGCGTATATATTATAGAATGATGACAAACTTAAGCGATGATTGAACATGATGAGTAAGCGTAACAGATCAAGTGATTGGTTTGTAAGAATGAGTTCGTGAGAATGTATTTGGTGCCAAGCATGGTTTAATGGACACAAGTTGTCAATTCTGGACATGATGTTTCTCAGGTAGGTTAGGTTGGTCTGAAGGGGCTAATATAACATGCAGAGATTGATTATATTGGAGCTGCCAGATACATAATGTTTGAGTTTGAAAAAGGAGGTGTTATAGTACTTTTTAATCCCTGATTCATAAGCCTATATATGTAGATGAGGAGATGCTTCTTAGAGTTAAAGTCATGTGATTAAAATATTTAGTTCAAATAAAGCGCCTTAGTGATACTAACCACTTAGAGGATATGATTAAGATTTTAAAATAGATATTGTAAATTGCAATTAGACTTACAGCACCATATGGAGTAGCGTTGCAATAAAAAGGCCACTGATAACTAAGTTCAGTGTGACAAAAATATGAATGTTAATATGGATAGATAATTATTATTTTAGAGGGATATTGAGAATATCTCCTTTTTGACTTGTGTGATTTTGGCTTATACAATAATAGCAGAATATGCACTAATAAGGCATGTAGATAGAGTTGTCGTGGAACGATTAGGGAAAAAAAGGTGTTAGAAAGTAATATTGTTAGAACTTTGTAAAATAGAGTTGATACTTTGTGCAGCTCTTAGTATGAATGAATGGATGAGCAGGATTTCTAAATTGAACCAATGGTTAGGATTAAGGCTAATTATAATGATGATCTTAATGTCCATGTATGTAGTTTGTTGAGAAAAGTATATATGCTTTCTCATATATCTGTGTGCATTTGCACCTTTGTGTTTGTATCCTTACAGATCATCGTATTGTTATTAGTATGCATCTTTATATTTGTGTCTACAGATATACATAGGGAGAGAAACTCAATATTTGCATATGCAGATATATAGGACTTGTATTTATTTTTAAAGATCAAACATATGTAGCAATCCCTTTGGGTGCTAGGTAGCACTACATACTAAACCACTTGATGAATGGTAAGGTTGCTAACATTGAGATGGTTTTGAAGTTATCCCTCTTCACTTATGTCTTGAGAGCCTTGTTCATGTTACTTGCTGCACTAAACACACAAAATACATATTCTCCTTTGTAAGGTTGTCCAAACCTTAAAAGAGCAGCAAATGGAATATGTTGTGCATATTATTTGTTACTCATTGTGTCAATTATCATGCATAACCATTAATTTGGATAGTTATAAAGTAACAAGTAAATAATTTAATAACTAAGCTTATGTAGAGATGGAATGCAATGTTAGGTGACACCTATCCTTAAAATAATTGCTGTGTGGTATCTTGGATTTACATACTTTAATCTTTGTGAATTTTGTCATATGCAGCATGATAGACCGAGCAACACTAGGCATTCAAGAAGGCATGAGGTTCCAGTCTCTGAAATTTTGTTTGGTGGAATGAGTAAATCCGAACTAGTGGAAGCTCAAGAGCAAGAAAAGCTACTGGCCTATCAGGACAAAGTTATGGAGCAAACTAAGGATAAAAAGAATGCGTTAGAAGCTTATGTATATGAAGTCCGCAATAAGGTAATCCCAACACAGTTTTCGCTCTTTCTTTAATAGGAATTTATTGACTAATTTCTCTATGAAAAAAGCTTTTCGAGAGATACAGAAGCTTTGCAACTGACAAAGAAAAGGAAGACATCTCTCGTAGCCTAAAACAGACAGAAGATTGGCTTTATGAAGATGGTGTAGATGAAACTGAAAAGGTCTACACAGCCAAGCTTGATGAATTGACAAAGGTAATAGAGCCGGTTACTTTTCTCTTCTTGACCACATGTAGAGCATATAACAATTCCCCTTTCTTAGGCTGCAAATGGCAGGACATACTGTGCTCAGGCCTCTAATTATGGCATCAAGAGTCATATGAAACTAAAAAAAATACTGAAAATCGGAAATGGGAATCATGCTCTTTGATATTATATCTGTGGCCAATGGCTGAGGGAGGATGATGATTCTAATAACTATAATATTTAGAAGTTGTCATATCTAAATTGTTGTTTGAGCATCTAATTGGATAATATAATAATGGTAAAACTTTAGAACAACTTTCTTAACTAAAAAAAAAAGTTTTATGATATTTCACAGATAAATAATGGATGAAATAATGACATCTTTTCCTTATTTATGCTTTCTTGAAGAATGGACACGAATCTATGTGAATATTTAAACAAATGCCTTTGAAAATCCTATTTACCCCAAGCTACTACTTAAATTTAAAATAAACTAGGAAACTGCCGTCATTGTTTAAAATTGCGTCTTTGAATTCCTGATGTGGTTTGGTGCGCTGTAGAGAACCATCGTGAAAGAGAGATTTTGGATTTTTTTTGTTGTATCAAATGCTTCAGTTTGACGCAAAAAATTATTCCAGGACTCTTAGCCTTGTTATAGAAGAAAGTTTTGTCCTGTTAAAATCTTTGCAATGATTAATCGAGCACATGGTTTAACACTCTTGGGGCATCCTTTGTTGCAGATGTTAACAAATATTGGATTTTATTCCATGACTGCCAAATTCCAAATGCCTTAGTTTTTAAAAATTTCCACAACTGCTAAAAGTACCAGTCTTACATTTTGACAATCTGGCAGGCTTTTATGGAAGCTCTGTTGCAAGATTTTTCTTACCGAAGCAGCTTTCTAGTGCAGAATTTTTTTACTAGAAAGCTATTTTAAAAAGTGGAAAGAAAGCCATCCCAAATAAAGCCTTAGTTTATGAGAGATTATTCTGTGCGGATGCCGAACACAACTCTACATCCGGATACCAATCAGAATGAGCCACGTCATCCATACTGAGCCGCGGTACCGAGCGGTATCGACGCTCGGTACCGAGCAGTACCGAGCCGCGGGCTTAGGCATCCGGACGGGGTTCCGCTTCCGCACATTATAATTTTTCTTAGTTTAGAGGGTGTAGTTAACTAACAATCTGACTAATGTTTTGCATTTATGGTATCTGCAACATTAATAACGTTTACTCGAGCATTATAGCTGGTGCAGGTTAACATTTACTCAAGGGTTCTTCAACAAGAATCTGATATAGCCATTTTGCATTTTTGATCATCTATGGAATTTATTCATCATAATTTCCATGTTTATAACCATCCTTAAGTTTGATGTAAATGATTAACTCGTCTTCATATATATATACATAAAAGAATAAGTTAAGAACAAGAATTTATGAAGCAAAATAGCTGGGATGAGGCTAATTATGATACACGGACATTTGTTTATGATTACTGTAGCTTTAGCCTTGTGTTTTTTTGGGTTCTTTGATACCTTGAGCTTTGAATACTTTACATGGTTTCTTGCAGTTGGTTGATCCTATTGAGAAGAGATGCAAAGATGAAGAAGCTAGAGCTCAAGCAACCAGGGATCTTTTGAACTCTATTGATGATCATCGAATGGCCGTACAATCGCTGCCCGCATATGAACGTGATGCGGTAAGTTATGTGTTTCAATTTAAATTTGGCAGCAAAATCATGGCCTGCTCCATATTCATAACCCTCTTATGGCATCTCATTTCAGATCATAAATGAATGCAATAAAGCTGAGCAATGGCTTAGGGAGAAATCTCAGCTACAAGATGGATTCGCTAAGAACGCTGATCCTCTCCTATGGTCCCATGAAATTATTAAAATGTCAGAAGCCTTGGACAGGTGAGTTTTCTATCCTGCATATTGTCATTCACATTGAAGTTCTTCAAATATATATATATATATATATATATATATATATCTTTATATCTTTAAATGACATTAAAAATATCATCGATATTAATTATTTAAAATGAAATATATATTTTCATGTGATTTAAACATTAAAATGTTAACAAATAAATATAAATATTTAGGAATTAGATGAGTAAATATATAAGAATTTCATGATGTGTGTGTAAATCCTTAAAAAATTATTAATGATGGGTTCATGAAATATCAAGATAATGATGATGCATTAAAAATAAATGCTTAGTTAAAATTAGCAAGATAAATAATGTTTTATTCTATGAGTGGTAATACTTACATCAAAAGAAAATTTGTATGGAAAGATTTTAATTTATTTGATTGAAAAGGAGCAATTGGGGGCTTTACAAGGAACTCATTTATTCATCATATTTTACCCATACTCTAATCTCTAGTAAAGGTGATCAAATGACAGAAGCATTGAACATGTAAGATTTATATTTTCTTTTATCTTGAATTCTTTTTTCCAATTCATATTATTTTGAGTTAGTTTTCCACCATTCATAATGTAATTGACAAATCAAGATCATTTACTTAGAATTTTGACATAAAAAAATTAGGAAGAATTATATATATATATATATATATATCAATAATTTTTTTTATGTATTTACATATCTAATACTTAAATCTTTATATTTATTTATATAACACTCCAATCACTAAATTACATAAAAAATATCAACATTAGTTTATTTAAAAAAAAAAATTCATGCATATATTTTAATGTGATTTAAATATTAAAATTTTATATAAGTAAATATAAAATTTTAGCAATTAGATGTGTGAGAATTTTGTGACATGTATGTTAATCCCCCAAAATTACATGATGATAGGGTTCATGATATATTAAGATAATTTAATTATACATTATAAATAAATGCAAAGTTAAAAAAGCAAGATAAATGATTTTTTTTTATGAGCAAATTTATTTATACCAAAAGAAAATTTGTACAAAAAATTTTAATGCATTTGATTTAAAAGAAGATAAGATTAGACAGTCGCATTAGTGATTTGGTCGCATGTCAGCCTTTTGATGATCCGGTTATGACAACAGATATATTAAATCTGGCCTATGTTAAGAAAGTTAAAGATTGACCTAAAAAGATTTGAATATAAATATTAGAAATGAATTTTTTTCATTACATTTAAATGAAGATGTTAACATATAAAACTAACAATTTAGATATGACATCAGATTTTATGTTACAAATAACTCTTTTTGTTCATCAGATTTTATCCATCCATAGTTAAATCTTTAGTAAATATGATCAAAATTTTGAAGATCTTAACATATAAAACTAACATTATAGAGCATGAAAAATTATCATTCAAAGGGATACTAATTTTCCTCCTATTTTGTTGTTTTGATTTTAAATTTAGCACTCTTCTCATCATTTTCACTTTGTATTTTATAATATTTGATACAGAACCTGTAGAAATATTCTGAGAAGATCTCAAGGCTCTCCATCCAGACCTGATCAGGATGACAGGTCCTCAGACCACTCAGGTTGACCTCGCAACCTGCAAATACAAACAGGTTGGTCCCTGCCTTTAAACTTTGCTTTAGAGATTTATGTTACAAACATTTAATGATTTATCAGAGGGGCAAAAGCATCATCCATTGGCTTTGCTCTCCAATAGGAATTTTCTGTCTTCTCTTTATATAGCCAGATTTACAGTCAAACTCAAGTTGTGTTTATTTCTCACAAGCTTTAAGAGTTTGTACAGGAAAAAAAAGAATGTGTTTTTCATTTGTATTTTGAATTGGGCGAGTAAAATTATATTCTCATATGGGTTTTCCTTACATCTTTTTCACTTTTCTATGTTTATATATAATTACACATTAATACATTTAAATTTTTTTCATAAACAAACAAAAAAAACAGACCTAATTGATAATTTTTAAATAAATCACAAAATGGCTTCTTGTTTGTTCCTTGAGAAAATGCAACTGCATTTAGGTTTTATTTGAGATAACTTTCTTACTTTTTTTAAAGTAAATTTTTATTAAATTTTTTTTCAAGTTGTTGTAAGAAAACTGTCCCAAATAAAACCTTAAAAGATCACTTTCCCAGATAGGCTATCTTTGAGGTTGTAGCAGTTGCTGCCATTTCCTGTTAATCTTTTCTTAACGAAAGAGCTGAGAGGCTCTTCTCTTACCATTCTAATGGGTTACAGTTGAGACCCTAAACCTTAAGGAAGACCTCAAAGCATTGTTCTTTGATGAAGAGCTTAAAAATGTACTCATTTTTTGTTGATAAGAATGTTGACCGTTAAGGATTTTTTTTATTATTATTATTCACACTAAGAAAGTTCTCAATCTTGATAAAAATACTGTCATTGCTCTTATACTTCAAAAGTTGTAAGAAAGTACTTATTGCCAAATTATCAGCTTCACACAATCATCTTTTATCGAAGGGACGTTTCAAACAAACATATTCTTGCTGGATAGCTTCTCCAATTATTCAAGGCATTGTCAAGATACACAAATCTTACCACACTAGAGCTATCCCATTGTGATGAATCCAATCATATCAAAATCCATGATTTAACGCTTCGCAAATTTTTGAATTTGTTGAATTAGTTCAAAAAGAATTTGTTCAATCGACTCTAATATATTTTTCGGAACATTTAGGCCAACTCATACACACAATATATATACAAACTTCGAATACTAACACTATCTAATTGGCCAATGTGCATTTGTTATCATGCAATTCATAGAACCACTGTGAACTGTGCAAATCATCATTTCATAAGCCATTTTGCATCAAATGATTCCCCTCCATTGAAATAACTGAAGTACTGAACATTTCTTCATGAAAAAGTATACAAATCATTATAATTTTTTCTTACAGCTTCAAATTTGAATGATGAATCTTCTCAAAACTATTATAATCAAACTATTTTAGCTGATTCACCATTTGTTTTGGATTAAAAATTTCATTATGAATTAGATGGAGTGAAGGAAAAAAAAAGGTTGAAACAGTGAAGTTTTCATCACTGTACAGCATCAGGCATTATGACGCAGCATTATAAGAACATTCAGTAAGACGATCAGATCAGCGTTTGACCTTCTTACTCTTCTTTGCTGCAGTTTTCCTTTTAGCTTTCCGGAATCCGCCAGTCTCCTGCAGTGCTATTTTCTATCAGAAACTAGTCATTGATAAATCTTCATCATACTATAAACAAGAATGAATACTGAACAAGTACAGTAGATTAAGGCTTCATTTGCGACAAAAAATTTTTGTATTAAAAAATTATTTTAAGAAGCAGTAAGAAAGCCGTCCCAAACAAAGCCTAAATGAATTCATAATATTGCATTTCCCAAAAAAAAAATCATCCTTTTGAGTTGATTCAGTCAGCTTTTTTTAAAGGATGAATTTTCGCAAGTTATTTGAAGGAAGGTCAATTCATTACTATTATGCTAAACATAAACAACACAATCAATAATTTTGTTTGAGATATTTAGGCCAATTAAGGTAGACTCACACACATTATATATACGCAAGACTCGAACCCAAGACGTCTTGATTGGTAGCGAAAACTCCCAACAAATAAACGAAGGTAACATACGTACAATCAATAAATTGCATTATGCAGAAGATTCTCATCATTACAATAAAGGAAAAAAAAAAAAGAAAGCAAATTATCAAAATAAACCCTAGACTTTCTAGATATATTCACTTTATTCCCTTAATTCAACAAATCTGAACAAATTGGTGAAGAGAAGATTTTCATGATGACATTTTAGACTTTTTAGAGTCGATCACATTCATTTGAGATGATATTAAGTAGTCGAAAGAAATGCTCCTAGGCTGCTGGCGTCAGACTTATAGAAAGCCAATAAGAAGACAATGTTGGCTATTATGATTCAGGAGTCCTAAGAGAGTCATTGTCTTTGAAAGAGTTTGAGACTATATGTAAAAAGATTGAGAGTAAAAATATCATCAGGAGAAAGATGCCATGAGAAGAGAGACTAATAGCCACCAATTAGAAAAGAGGGAGAAAAGTGAGTGGAGAGAACAAAGAGGACAAAATCTTTCAAAATTTATTCATGATTTTAATAATTCAATCTCTAAGTACAAGCCATGAAACATCTATATAGATAAAATAGGGTTAAAAAAAATCTAAACTAATTTGAATTCAAATCTCATCCAAATCTTATTTACTATTAATACCTATCATCAAATTCAAAAAAAAAATCCTATTAATTAAATAAAATAAGGGTAAAAATATTTTAAAATACAAGAAATAATCTAGAATTAGCAACAATTCCCCTAGCCCTCACAGAACTATTCTCTTGAAGAGTGATGCTGATCCTCCTTTCTTGGAAGTTTGCCTACCACTGTGGATACAAAGGAACAATAACTTAAACATATTTTGAATATTCAACATGTATAATTTAGATATAAGAAGTGGAAGGAATCTAGAGGTTTTAAATACAAACATCACCATACATCATACATTTTTTTTAGAAGAGTAACATAAGATCCCATAATCATATAAAATTGGCATCAATGATAACACACTCACTCTGTACTTCTTGAGAAGAAGCAATTAAAATTTTGAAACATTTGGTGAAGAATATCGCAAAAATGAAAAAAAAAATTATATAAATCAAACTCAACAATTGTTATTGAAGATTAGCGATGTCATAAATTTAGCTAGCAATGTCAAAACTAGTCAATGGGCCAGGTCAGATTCGACCTAAAATTGACCTGACCTGAATAAGATCAAATCCGAACCTGAATTCTTTAATGAGTCAAAAAGTAGATCCGAACCCAACCCGCTAGCAATCCAAACCCAGCCCGATAACTTGTTTTGATTAGTAAAAATATTTTTATTGACTTGTTAATCATAAATGATTTTATTAACTTTTTCCTTAAATACTTTTATTAGCTTGTTAGTTAGTGTTGCTGAGATAAGGATGCTCAAGTAGATGAGTGGATTTACTCTTAGAGACAAGATACGAAACAAGCATATTCGTGAAAAGGTTTGAGTTGCTCTAGTAACAGATAAGATTAGAGAGAGTCGCCTTAGATGGTTTGGTCATGTAAAACAGCGGCCTTCCGATGACCCTGCTAGGAGAGTAGATGTATTAGATTTGTCATATATTAAAAAAGGTAGAGGTAGACCTAAAAAAACTTGGTTATAAAATATTAGAAAATAACTTTCTTTATTAGATTTAAATGAGAATTTAATTCTTAATAGGACATAACAGAGAAAAAGGGTTCATGTAGATGACCCCACCTAGTTGGGATAAAAACTTGATGTTGTTGTTGACTTTTATTAACTTATTAACCATATATGTATATTATAATTTGACTTAATTCTCATATTATTGAAAAAATCTTTATATTTGTTAATTTAAAAAAAATTGTCATTTTATTGTCGCAACCCTAGTTGCACAAAATAAATGCACAACAAATTCGACTTGGTGTAACCATAACCAATTTCGCTGAATAAAAGTAAATGTCGCTAACAACTATATTTATAAATGTTTGACTTTGGAGTTGTTTTGGAAATTACTGTTTGGAATATTTTACTTTTTAACTATCATTTAAAGAGGTATTATGTGTATGTATATGAAATATTTTGTATAGAAAATACTAAAGCAAAATTATTAAAAAAGAGTTTTCATTGTCCTATTATTTTTTAAGAAAATTAGAATAAAAGTCAAAGCGGTCATAGAGCAAAAGTCTCTTCATTCTTTGTGAAATATTTCTCATTCAATCTCTTAATCTTGTAATACTATTTAATTACTTTTGTTGTCTATCTTGCCATCAATATTTGTAGAGATGGAGTTCTCATTAGTAGATGATTGCCTTTATTTGCCACCAAAATTCCCAAAAAATTTGATTGTATAATTTCTTTTAAGATTATGTGTGCCCAATTTTGGAGGATTTGAAAAAGCTTTTGATTTGTGAAGCTTTGTAGCATATCTTGTTAAACCACATTAAAATTTGTGTCCAATTTGATCTATGTTTAATAACTTGTGTTAATTAGATTTAATTATTTATGCTTAAAATTCTATAACTCTCACATAGCATAAATCCATTTATCATCACCATATCTTGTAAATGCACATCTATGTGATCTTGATGTTTGATGAAAGTAACCTGAATTTGTGTGATTGATCATGTTACAGCTCATTAACTTGCTCATTCATGTACACGTACATCTTTGATTGCTTGTTTACTTTATTTTTGTGAGTTGAATTGGTTAACTTATGCCTGTGTGGATTAAGTGATTTTTGCTCAATCACTCACATTAGCATAAAACACATGTACATTCACTTACACGTGTTTAATTGATTATCTATTTCCTTATGCATGCTTGAGTGTGTGACAACAAGAATTTAGAAAAAAAAATGCTAGGGCGAACGCGCACCCAATTCACCCTTTCTTGGTGTGCCTAGAATCAATACTAAACTCTCTAATTGATTGAAGGACCAAAATATCCGTTAACACGTACTAAACCGCCCTCCACTCTCATAGCTATTAATATGCCTTTTTTTCTTTCGAACATACTCGAGGATCAGAATGTTTTCTAAGAGAAACACTACACATGGCAAACTTATTTTTTCTTTGGTTGTGTTTGCATAAAACAATTGATCATTGTGAGCAACCTATGCTAAAGAGCTCTACTGGATTTAGATTGTTTCTGACAAAAAAGAGTAGCAATCTGACATATGGGTAACTAAGACAATTTGTAGTTAGTACTTAAAGGCATAATTTATGAGAATTTATCAGAATACTAACATGTGAGAAGCAATTTTCGAAAGGCACTGTCATCTAGCAAGCTTTAGAAATAGTAAGATTTTGAAATATAACTTTGCCCAATAATGTATCATGAGTGAAGGAACTACCTTATTAGTAATCTTTAGGTTACTAATTAAAAAAAGTAGATGCTAGGTATCATCAGAACAATTAAACAGTAACTCCCTAGAGGCCTAGATTCGCCTCTAAAAATGAATATTAATATAATTCAACATTTCAAGTAAACTAATTCATCATCTTAATATGCTACACAAAATTTGACTGCAACTTCAAAACTCACCTTCTTGTATTTTGCATATGCTGTTCGACCAGTTGATTTTTCCCCATCTTTACTGACATACACCTGCCAAAGTGAAAATAAAAAATATTACTAAAAACTAAATATTTGCTGCAATTTTCATTATAGTACTTCATCTGAATATTATATAAACATCTGTGAATATGTTGTCATCAACATCTAGATAGACAAATTCCAATTTAGAAGCATCTCAGAACCTCTTAAAAGAAACAAAAACTTGCCTAAAATGAAAGAAAAACATGATTTTTCTTCTCCAAGGTTGTTAAAATACCTTTCTTCCATCCTGTTCAGTAAACCAGTGACCTGATTGACGAACATCAGCACTGACTCTTCTTTTTCCAGCATCCTTTGGGACAGTAGCTTTGAATCTAGGATTTACCCAACTCCCAGCAGCATCTGAGGCTTCTATGACACTGCAGCTTTTTTTATTCTGCTTTTTACTGGAGTTTGATCGAGATAACTTTTCAGTTGCAATGTGAGCTTTCCCACCAGCAAGTGTAGGGCTGAACTGACGTCTGGAAATACATAAATGAGATAATTAATCAAAAGATATAGATGTTAAGAAAAGTGCACAGAAAAGGTTAATGATGCAATTATTACATATAATCAAGACTTTCAGCTCCAAACTGCTGAGCATCAGTATTATTCTTCGTTCCAAGAAGAATAAAGTGCGGCAAACGTTGACGAACTAATGTCTGGATCCTTGGATCAGTATGATAGAAATATTGATAGGAAGGAGGTTGAGGACTTGACAAATCCCAGTTTCTGTCCACCTCTCCATTGATGTTATTTGGAGAGTTCAAAACATCACTTCCATCAATGAGATCATGAGTATCGAATCCACTAGAACTGCCAAAACAAGAGGACCTAATTTCTCCCTTGATATGATTTACATTTTGATCCCCAATTGATCTGAAATATTCCTTGCAAAACTCGTCCAGAGCTGGAGTTTCTAATTTGCTGTTTTTATTTGAACTGAAATCCTTCCAAAAACTTTTTTTTTGACATTTGCTTGCTAAAAAACTTTTTTTCGCTTCCCAAGCTGCACATGCCTCATGGAAATGCTTTCCTTCTTTCAAAGATACACCAGTCACTTCATTCTTTCTACATTTATCTTTACTGTTAGAAGAATCATCTGAATCTGAGTCAATTAAATTGATCTTTCTAATAGGACTAATGGTTAATCTTGGGAAAGTAACCTTGTCATTTCTTGCGTCAAGACTTGTCAAAGTGGAGAAGCAACCAGAAGCTGGGACTTTAGAAGCTCTGTGCTTACACTCTGAATTATCCTTTAGGAAACCACGATGCAGCAAGGAAAATTTTGCATTGCTACAGGTGATATGACTTTGAGTAGATGGATAATCATCTGCTACAAAAAAGAATGGCCAAATAAATAACAAGGAATGTATCATTATCTTCATAAAATTGCACATTAAAATGTATACTCTCATCTCTCACATAGACTGAAATATGGTATAGCATCCCAAATATCACTTTTCCTAAAAATAAAAACGGGCTGCTACTGGTAGCCTATCATTGTCAAGGCTTTGGACAATAATGTTATATTGTTGTTATAATGTCTTGTTTTGTACGAATAAGCATTTTGTACTCGCACTAAAGGCTTCGTTTGGGACGGCTTTCTTATTGCTTCTTAAAGCAATTTCTTAGTAAAAAATCAAAAATTTTGTATTAGGAAGCTGCTTTTAGAAGCAGAAAGAAAGCCGTCCCAAACAAAGCCTAAGATGGGCAAGCCATTCAGTAAGTGTGTTGCCCATGTTTTCAATGTGATGGAGAATTTACATGTAAAGTATCGGGCTTTCATTGTGAATTTTCAGCTATAATCAAAATTGTGACACACCTAAGTTTTAGAAAAGCAAAAAAAAGCATTACTAAACAAAGCCTAAATATTTTTCTATAGATTTATCAAGAACCAATAGAATGGGAAGCTGATGATAAAAAACATCAGGAAAAGGGATTAAATGAAGTGTAATACTCTCTGCACTAATCCTCATTATTAGGTAGTGACTTCTGGTAAAAACACTTTGGCATCACAAACAAAGAAAGCATTGCGAGATTTTTATCTTATTTTGGAGGAAAGAAAAAATAATATCAAACATAGTCAGATCCTCAAACATTGTTAAACGCCTGCCCTATTGAAAGCAAGCCACGCTAATGAAAAATGGACAGTTGAGTTACATCCACAATAAATTCAGAGTACAAATTTTTGTTTTTCTTAGTGTAGCATCTGATTTGTTATTCAAACAATAAACAAAAACTTCTCCTGAAGAACAAAGAAGGGAACACGGCATGTTCATGTACATGCAAACTAAAACAAAAAAAAAATCTTCGCCCCGACCTTTTTAAATGCCAAAGCTGAGAAAAATGCTGTCTGTCCATTTCTTAGGAATTGTTTAATTAGGCCTTCATAGCTCTGTCACAACACTAGACAATATGACAGGATGTGGTGGATCTTCCTTTTGACCAATTTTATTTTTTAGGTGCAATTTTGTGAAAACAATATAACTTCAATTGCATTGCATATGTTATCTGGATTATCTAGTGATGCTAAATTACTGTGAGAAATGAAGAGACATGAACATCTTAAAGGCAAGTAGCTTTGGGGCTTCTTTGGGCCCAAAAAGTCTTCTGCTGTTCGGTGGATTGAAATGTCAAAATGATTAGATGTGTTCATCCTAATGAACTACTTCTACACTCCCTTTCTCTTTTTTGCGTGTGCACGTTCATAGTCAAGGGGGAAGAGATTAGAAAAAAATAAAATGAGCAGATTATCGATGTCCATAAAATGGTTGATCATATTAGGAAAAATAATCTAAGGATAACCTCTAACAATCTAAGAGATTTTTCAGTGCATCATTTAAGTGGTTTCTTGTTTATCATCTCACTCGCTTGTTATGTTTTCAGAAAACTTGAGTCTTTTTTGGTGGTTTCATTACCATGGTTATATTCTCGGAGTTTAGAGTTCAAAGAAGAAGGAACTGCAACCCGAGTCACAGGAATGGGAGATGAAATACTCAGGTCTAAAAGCTCTATTTCCAACAAATTGTTCTTCCTGGAATGAGAAAGAACATCTTCAGGATGTGGGGCTTTATATCTTGCTTTGCACAGGATGAGAGCATCAAGCTCACAACAATGAATATTAAGTTTGTATAAGGATATTGATTATGAACATATTCAATGCAAGATACATTGGTATATATATTTTTTATACGAGATAATTATAATCATTGAGAGATTTATTGAAAATAAGTGATAAGTTCGAAGAATGAGAAAAAAATTTGTGGAAGAAAATGCTTGGAAATAATAAGGTAAAATAGAATATGATGTGCAATTTTAATGAATATGGTATCAACAACTATCAATCAATATTACTAGAAAAGAACCAACCTATGATATATTTAAACATCTTAGAACTATTATGCAACAAACGAATATAAACAAAGATATACTTTTTAGAGTTAAGGATTTGGGACTATAATGCAATTACTATTTCAAAGAAATAACATGGAGAGATAAAAATAAATACTATAAAACTGAAATTAAGTGGGCTGCATTGGATCTGAACCATATAAATTTGTGTGCCTTCTCAGTTGATTCTTTTACGATATTTATCCATTGCTATCAGTTACTTCCAAGCATGCAATGCTTAATTCAGACAAGTAGCAGAACTGCAACCTCCTATGGCTGTTTCTTCACTAAAACCCAAGACATTGTCACAGTTCGCATTATTATTGAACGGAAAAAAATGAAATCCTTCTCATCCAGACAACGGCTTCACGCGAGAAAAAGGAAAAATTGCTCATTTTGTCCATTTCTACCAGTAAAATTAAAAATATAAAACCCTAATTAAAAAAAGTCGGAGCGAGTCACCAGAACAGCGCTTAGGATCCTTGTCCGGAGAAGAAAACTCCTCGATGTCATCGTACAACGGAGGCGATTCATGCGTCAGATCGCCTCCATCAGCAGACGGACGAGAAATGCAAGCTGCCGCAGGAGATGAAGACGGCGGCCCCCTCCTTAGTCGCTTGAGGACCCGCGGAGGGGGCTCCTCTTCTTGAGCCTCGCCTAGGGTTTCCTGTCCTCTAATCTCTTCCCATTCTTGAATCGAAGATTTACGTACGCTCACTTCCTCCTGCCGCTGATTTGGACATGACTGAAGGCCAGGATGGCCCGCTTCTTCTTCCTCCTCTTCGCCTTCGGTGGGCAGATCAGCGATGTCGATGTCGAGCCCTAAAGAAAATGAGGGAACGGAGAAGTCTTCCATAAGAGCGCAGACATTAGAGCACAGATCAATGGAGAAGAGGGCTTCTTTGAACTGTGATTTGATGCCCGCGGTGAAATTTTTCGAGCTTTTGCGCCAAAAAATTGGTGAACGCGACGGACGCGGCGGACTCGGAAAAGCACCAGATTGGGCCGGTTTGATTCGGGTCAAGTGTTGCATGAACCGGGCCTCTTTCACCATATACGCATCCACGGCAGGCCATGAATTTGACTAATGGCCGTTACGGAGTAATTATTGTGTCCGGACAACAAATGCCTATAGAGACTAATAACAAAGCGCCACTACATTTGGGCGTTCGTTACCGTGCTCAATACAGCATTTGGTATCGCTCGGTATTCGAGATTTTCAGTTTTTTTGTACGGACATAATAACTTTTCGTTTCTACGAGGGGTGTAAGTTTAAAATACAATATAAAATAGTAATTTATCTTCAATCAAATTTTAGTTATAGCATTAAAAAAAAAGAATGTCATTTGCATTTTTTTTTCTCATTGCTATTTCTAGCGCCCATTTTTCTTCATAAAAATGTTTTTTTAATAATGTGACACTAAAATTGGCATCACATTATTCATAGTCGAGATAAAATGCAAAATTACGTTTACATTAGCCATTCGGGTGGACGTTCACCGGAGCTTCAAATGGGCGAATAGCATTCGGTTGTAGATACCCTAAGTAAGTTGAGTCAACTCATGGGTCAACTAAAATTTGGATTGATTAATGGCTCGTGAGTTGAGATTGATGAGCTAATGAATCAAAAATAAGCTAATGAGCTAAACTTGAGTTAACTTCAACTCAACTTGTTAGCTCATGAGTTGGCTTATTTAAAAAATATTATTATAAAATATACTTAAAAAATTTATCATATCTATTTAAAAAGTATATCTCACTTTTATATATTAAATAATTTCTTATTATTTTCTTCCAACTTCTAATTCTTATTATTATTTTATATAAAGAAAGCCCCATAGTGGCTCGAGTTAGATTCTCATCTCCAATCAATATACATATAGATAAAGAGAGTGGACTATGAGTCATAAAGACACTAAGATTTATTCGTGGAAAATCTTAAAATGGGGAAAAACCACGGGGATGACCAAATTAAAATGATTTTGTGTTTGTAGTTTATTACAAATGGTGTCCTTCAGCGGGGCAACAGGCATTGACTCAATTTATCATATATAGCACATTACATGGTTGGGGTTAGACGAATCCAATGATAAGGGAGTCATTCTCAAGAGAATGCTGGTATGTTCATTTGGTTGGTAGATCAATATTTGAGCAAAGAAGATTATAGGGATTGTAATCAGTGACGGTGGTCAGAAGAACCTTAGTCGGCGGGCGATGGAGGTCGGAGGGACTGTAGTTAGCCGGCAATAGTGATTGGAGGGACCATAGTTAGCTAACGACGAAGGTCGAGGGAATATCATAGTTGGTGAGTTACAGAGGTTAAAGGGATCGTAGTTGGCGGACGACGAAGGTCAGAGAAACCTTAGTCAGCAGGCGAAGGTGGTCGAATGGACCGTAAGGCAGCCGATGATGATGGTTGGGGAAACATGGTCAGTGGGCGATGGAGATCGGAGGGACCATAGTCGGTGGGTAACGGAGGTTTGAGGGCCCATTGTTGGTAGAAAATGTTGGTCGGATGGGCCATAGTTAACAGGAAACGGTGGTTGGAGGGACAATAGTTAGCGGGCGACGAAGGTTGAAGGGACCATATGTGTGGGTGTCGTTGGTTGGATGGACCATCTGAGGGACCAAAATCGATGGGTAATGGTGGTAGCATGGACAGTAGTTGGCGGGCTATGAAGGTTGGAGGGGCCATAGGCGATGGGCGATGGCGGTCGGAGGGACCGTAGTTGGTGGGGTGACAGCGGTCAGAGGGACCTTAGCCAGTGGGCAACGATGATCAGACGGACCATAGTCGGCAGGGGACTGTAGCCGAAGGGACCTAGTCGTAGAGCTATGGTGCTTGGAGGAACTATAGTCGGTGGGCGGTTGTGGTCGGAAGGATCGTGGTCGACGGGTAATTGTGGTCGAAGGGACCACTGTTGGGAGGCAACTGGTCGAAAGGATTATGGTCGGCAGGCGACGGTGCTCGGCAGGTGACGATGGTCGAAGGGACAATAGTCGGAGAGCGTCGAAGGTTTACAAGACTGTAGTTGGTGGGAGACAAGGTCGGAAGGACTATTAGAGGGATCGTAGTCAACGAGTGATGATGGTCAGAGGGATTAGAGACAGTTCGGCAGCGGACCGTAGCCGAGTGAAAGTTCGACGACAGTCGTGGATAGGAGGGAGTTTGGAGGCAATCGACGGCGAGGCGATGATTCGGTGAATGTTTGGCGGAAGTTCGGAAGCGGTCGATAGATGGGGGTTAGTATTGCAATGGTCAGTGGTGGGCAGTGGTTCGATATTGTCAGATGGAAGTTTGGTGGATGTCGTAGCTGAATGGTAGTTCGAAAGCAATCAATGGCTGGGTGGAAGTTCGACAACGGTTGGCAGCCAAGCGGTAGCCTGCACAAAGGTTGACGGAGGCTCGCCTTTGGTGGTGCTGGATATTTTGAAGTCTCAGTGCTCTCTCCAATATCTAGCCAAAATACCCCTCTTCATGTAGAGAGTGAGAGTCTATTTATAATTGTTTTAGAGTGTCATATCTCATATATATCGAGACTATCTAGGGCAGATTTGGGGTGCTTCATCGGACGATCCATAATGATTCATTCGATCATAGAGTGTTTGCTAAGCATTTATGTGACTAAATGATGTCCAAATTAAGCGATCTTGGGCTCATTGGATTCGTTTAGTCGAGCCGCTCGATTCGACTATAAGCATGTTATATTTAGATATTGTTTGGTCATCCAATTTAAAGTTTAAACCTTCCGAATAAGCTTTGGGCCCCATATTTGGAACCATTTTAGCTCTAATTGGACCGAATTTGGTGTCATTGGTTTGTCTCTTTGAAACATTTCTTTTGACTGTAAGTTTGCTAAATTAAATTGGAGTTTGGATAGTCCCAAATTTAATTTTGAAAGTTTTCAACTTAAATATGCATTGAGATTCATGCACGATCAAGATGATTTTTTGATGACGTATCAATATTATATCATTGTTCATTCTTCCTTATTTTTCTATCATCATCTAGAATTAAAAAATAATTAATTGTATGATAAATATTTTTAAATTATTGTTAATAAGTTGTATAATTTAATACATTTTAATATACACCTCTCCATATATATACTTTAATAAATATATTATTAGGATCGAGCAGCAAAATTCAAATATGTATATTACATTTTATATCATTTAAGTCCGGACTCGATATTTCCCTTTTCGAATTTTTCACGTAAAAAAAAATGGGTGCATATTACTTTTATTATTATTTGTACTTGTTGGATCTTCATAAAAGCTAAGATCATAACACCACTAATTATAAATTTGATGTTAATTTTCTCCATGATTAAATGAATTTTCAATCCTAAGAAGATTTTTTTAATCATGTGTTGATTTTGCAATTATCAAATGTTTATTATGGGACATCATAAAATACTGACCCAGTCCATGAAAGCCACTTTTTGTATCCATGCATGCAGGACTTCAAAAGTCAAGTCTTTTTTAATTCTTAAGGCCATACGTAGCTCATCTTGATATGTTAATTGAGATTTGAAATTTTTTGTTATCAATCAAGAGATTTTGAGTTCGAGTCTTACATAAGCGATGTAATCACATAAACGAGTCAAGTTGAGTCAAGTCGAAATCACTCCCAAGCACTTGAGAGCATGAGTTAATTAATTAATTAGGTTGGAGTTAGTGCTCAAATTCAATTCCATGAGTACTAAATACTAATGATTCAGTTATTGTTAATAAGAGAAATTTATTCTGATAAAAATAATTATTATAATAAAATGATAAAAAATAAAAAAGATAGTTAAAAAAGGGAAAACCACGTTATATTTGGTACTATATAAATTTTTAAATATTTTAAATAATTGTATATTTATACTTTTAAATTCTATTATATTTTAAGTGTATTTTTTACTAATTTTTTATTTAAACGGGCTAATTCACAAGCTGATGAATCAAGTTAAAGCTAGCTCAAATTTGCCTCATTAGATTATCGAGTCATGGAGTTTATCCAAGCCGACTCATAAATTGGCTTGCCTTAATCATACTAATTTCAGCACATAATAGACTTATAGACAGTAAAACAGTTTTCTAGTACAAAAATTTCGGATTCAAGAAATATTTTATAATAGAAAGCTATTTTAAAAAGCAGCAAAAAAATCATCCCAAACAACTCCTTAATTTCTAAAAAAATTATCAAGAGATCATTCAAGTCAATCTTGGCACACTTAAATATCAATTCAATCACAATCTAAATGTGCCTTATAATAAATAAAATATCATAAAATGATGAATTATGACCAAGTCCATGGATGCCACTTTCCATCCTTCATTGCATGGTAAATCTTCTAATGTGACTCTTTCAACTCCCTCTTCTCCTCTATCTCATTATCCATATAATGCACAAAGCATAAAGAAGAAGAAGAGGATGGGGAACTGTGTAGGCCGACAAGTCGTGCCGACGACCGACACAACAGCCGCTAAAGAGCTTGGCGACGACCGGCGAAAGCAAGAGGAAGTAGAAGAAGAAAAGAAGGCTGGAGCTTCCACGGTAAAGGTGAAGATAGTGATAACAAGGAAGCAGTGGAAGGAGTTAGTGAGCAATGGAGACTTGCAAAGCTTAGATGCTCAAAAGCTGCTTTCTCTTGTGATCATGAGCATGAAAACGTCGGGAGGAAACGTTGGAAGAGAGAAGAAGAGGTGGAGACCTTCGTTGCAGAAGATAGAAGAGGTTTCAGCAGAGTAGGTTTTGTTCATTTTGTTTGTATATTTATTTAATGATTTTGGGACTTGGAGGGTCTTTTTTGGGTGCATGTGGATTTCTATGGTATATACCCATGCCATCCTATAAAATTTAATATTTCATTCTATGCACCTATATTTGTTCTATGGGTGGTATTCATGTAATATTAAAGTTTTAGGTGTTAGATATGTAAATAGCATGAAATAAAGTAGCATGTATGTAAATCCCCCTTTTTTTTTTAATAAAATTAGGTTATTTAAATTTTATTTATGTTAATAGTATGCGATCAACGAGAGATTATTACGTGCGGAATTCGGACCGGAGAACCGTCCAGTTTTTTTAGTGTGCGCAGTAAAAGCACAATAAAAGTGACAAAGTGCGTTACTATTCACTACCACGCTTTTACTGGCACACACACATAAAAATGAAATGTAGCTTTAAACTAGACTTCACATGTAATAATCTCTCGTGATGAACAATGCTAACTCTTCCTCTTTAAAGAAGAGAGAGATGAAGTACAACTTTAATGTTCCATCTAATACAGAGAGAGAAGGAGAGAGAATATTTGAATGATTCATCAAAGTGGGAGTGAGAGATGTTGTGAGACTTCATTTGATGAAAGCCACAGAGTGAGAAAGATATAGAGAGAGAAAGAGAAAAGCTATACAATTAGAGAAGGTCCACTCTCTCTCTAGCGAGAGAGTGTAATCCTCTCTGTTTCTCTCTCCCAAAGTGCTATACAATTAGAGAATGATTTGTTGGTCTGAATATAATTTTAATTTTGTTTGATTATTTATATATATCATTTTATAATCTAAATAAATGTTTTCTCGTTGTTGGCCTCCCCTTCTGCAGAGAACAATCGGAGTGATCATCAATGAATATCTGGCTTTCTCAGTAATTAGTTGTAACAAATTATGACAAAACAACAAGGGGTCCTTGAGATCATTTTTTATTTTTATATTTATTATTTAATTTAACTTATATTTAAGTATGAAATAAAATATATATGTTTGGTATCTTACAAAATATATTTTGTTTTAAAATTTATGTGATAGTGGCAACAGTCGCTCGACGGAATGCATGATAATGGCGGCAATGGTCACTAACAATGATAATTAGGGGTGTCAATTATTGAACCGGTCAAGAAAATTTGAGTTTAGGTCAACCCATTTATATAACAAACGGGTTGGATTCGAATTCCAATTTTTAACCTGTTTGAAAAATTGGATTGGGTTCGGGTCAACATGCTACATGAATTCGACCCGTCTTGTCCGACCTCACCACTCCCACCCAAACTAGCAAACCGTATCGCAACTTGCATAACTTGCGCTAGCAGATTCTGCCTGTTGTATGCAGCTCGCCCTAGCAAATTCCATTTGCATCGCCCTCGCTCGCTTTCCCTCTATGCTTGCCCAGGTCACATGTCGGGTTAAGTTAACCCAGATTTGAATTGAGTCATATCCAACTCAAATTTTTGGCGCATTTATGTAATCAGGTCAGGTTCTGGTTGGATCAATTGAGGGTAGGTCAGCTTCAAGAGTTACTCAAATCCAAGTCTAAAACTCATTTTTATACCCCTAATTATGGTGATTATATCGTCCTTTCTGATCAATAGTGGCATTGGGCTTGACTGGTCATGGTCAGTGACTCTACCAATTAATGACAATGTGATGGTGATTGTTAATAGTAGTAAATTTAAAGAAAAATTATATAATCTAAAACTTATTTTGAGTATTTGAAAAACTAATTTTTGTAAAAAAAATAATATAGTATAAAAAAATACTAAACAATATGTTTTTCTAAAACTAAATAGAAGGAAATAAAAAAGAAGAATGAAATAGTAATCCTAAACATGCCCTAAAACACAGAATATTAGCGTTGAGTCTATGAACATATTTATACTAAATTTCGAAAACCAACAAAAATAACAAAAGCCTAATTTCTAATACACTAAACAGCTAATACAAAATCACAGACAACCACAGCACTCCCTAACAACCACAAAATCTACTCTGAAACCTCTTCTATCTTCTGCAGCGAAGGTCTCCACATCTTCTTCTCCGCTCCAACGTTTCTTTCCGACGCTTTCATGGCCACAAGAGAAAGCAGCTTATCAATATCCAAGCTTTGCAAGTCTCCACTGCTCACCAACTCCTCCCACTGCTTCCTTCTCATCACTATCTTCACCTGTACCGTGGAAGCTGCATCCTTCTTTTCCTCTTCTTCTTCCTCCTGCTTTCGCCGGTCACCGAGGTCTTCACCGTCGTTCATGTCAAAAGTCGTCGGCACGACTTGCCGGTCCAGGCAGTTTCCCATCTTCTTCTTCCTTTTGATCTCTTTCCTCTATATGGTTGCGAGATAGAAGGTAGTTAAATAGAAGTTTTCTACTTCTGAGATAAAGGAGAAGAGAAGAGTGTGTTGGTCTTATAGTCCTATGTGATGGGGACTGGAAGACTTACTAACGTGAAGGATGAAAACTGATTTCCATGGACCTGGTCATGACTGATATTTTATGATATTCTTACCTGAATTTTTACAAATCAATATGGTAAATAAAATTTGTTCATGCTTCAACCAATTGAATTGAGTTTTGAACCTTCCAAAACAGCTTGGATCGATCCAAGATTATACTGGTCCAGATGTCGATCTTATATGGAGAAATTATTACGTGTGGAGTTCAGACGTAGCTCTCGTTCTACGTCCGGACTCTAATGAAAGGCGGCCATGTTGTAAATACACACTGTGTACAGCGACGTAACCCTTTCATATTGGAGTGCGGATGGCGTCCGGACTTCGCACATAATAATTTCTCCCTTACGTGACATATTTATTTCCTTCCTCGCACTCGCATGGACTCGACTAACCTTCTTTTCATTATCTCACATCTCTTTATTTGCGAAGGATCGGTGGACCTTTTGCTCAAGGAGATGGTCGGAATCTCCAAAGTAATAAGTTTAAGGCACTTCATAATTTATCACTCAATCTAAATAAGAAAAAATTATTTGTCTAAAAAAACATATTCATATTTATATTTTCTATAAATATATTTATGTTTTTTTTAATGAAAAAAATTCATAAATTTAAATATATAATGCCTTCAAAATTTAATATTTATCTTCAAAATAATAAGATATCTTTTATATATAGTTTAGTTTAAAAATGATTAATACAATATAATTTGAGCTTTTAAATATTAAATATTAATATTTTAAAGTTACTCTGATGGAAAACACATTTGATTTTCTCACATAAATTTTTATTTTCTTCTTATAAGTTATAAGACAGAAAAATAAAATAGAAAACAGAGAAGGAAATGGTCAAAGAGTTGGACCGGAGGAGCTACGGTGGACCGAAGACTTTGTTTGTCACTCTCCCGGTCTAGAATCAGCCGGTGACTCTAAGGTAAGAGGAGTGTTACATAAAACTTCTTTATCAAATGATTTTCTTTTTTTTTTCTTTTTTTTTTAATGTAAATGATTTCAGTTTTATATGAAAAATAAATTATTATTATTATTATTATTATTATAAAAATCAGTTTGATCGAAGAATCCACTGAGCCTAAGATTGTTTATTTATGTCATCATTAAGATACTTAAATGACGAGGTAACGATATAAGATCAAGTGGATCAAAATCAGTCATGTGATAGAATGTTTCAAATTTTGACTGTATTTTCAAGGCATGTCACTCTAAAAAAATTGGAAATATGCTTGAGATTCTAAAGAGCTTAGAGGCTTAAGGAATGGAGCTATACATAAACACCACCATTGAGCTGCCACCATTAGGTCATCGCCCAATCATCGTTGTCGGATCACTACCAAAACAGTGCTTGATCACGATTGTCGGGCTACCGCCCCCATCATCAGACCAACACTTGACTTTCCTCGTTGAACCACTACTGAACTGCCACATGTTATTATGACCCTTTCGACCACTATCGCCCGATTAAGATCCTTTAATCAAGGGCGGAACCAGCCCTAATTTTCAGGGGGGGCAAATTTATAAGGCATATATGTCGGGGGTCCAAGGGGGCAGCGTCCCATGGCAGGGTTCGATCTGTTGGGGGCAATTGCCTAAATACCATAGTATTTTAAAATTTTTAGGGGGGGCAATTGCCAAAAAAATCCTTGTAATAAAGACTAAAAAATGGATGAAGAGAAATAAATTACCTAAAAACCATATAATTTTTTAAAAAAAAAAAAATTTTGAGGGGGGGCAATTGCCCCCCCTGACCCCAATGGGGTTCGGCCCATGCCTTTAATCATCATCATCTAATGAAGATCCTCCGACCTCGGTGTCACAACCCAACCCAATATAACCCATAAACAGAATATGTCATATTGTGTTGAATGGTGACAAATCATGCCCAATATCAAAATTTTGGGGGCTTCTCGGATTTTTTTCTTTAAATTAAGCAAAACATAGAGCTTCTAATTAACTTTCAATAAGCAAAAAATTTAACTAATCCACAAATTTATATTCGTTGCATTCATCATCAGAATGTCTATACAACAAATATACACTACAATGCATGACTACAAATCAAAATATAACAAATAAATAAATGATCATGATTGTACAAAACTTAGAAAATACATATACATATTCAAACATATTAGAACCTGACACTACAACTACTCAACGAGCTCTTTCCCTTTTTCCTGATTAGAAACAGAATGCATAATAGGTGTGAGCCAACATAGCTCAACATGTCACATTCACCGATCTAAATTTTTAAATACTTCACATATTATGTATTTAATTGAGTTTTTAAAAGCAGTTAATAATAGTTCATTGTACTGAATAAAATAATGGTGGTAGTTAGTAGAAATCTAAATAGTAATGCAAAGAAAATAAATAAAGAAGTATTACATATATTAGAACTGAAAAATAATAAATTTATATCATAAACAAATATTAGACCTTACAGAGCCCCAACGGCCTCTACTGGAGGCATCACAGCATTAGTTAATTTTCCAAAAAGTTATTAAAGAGCTCAATGCCGCAATGCTACTAACCTAGCGCTACGGCGGTCCAAGAAAAAAAAAATCCATTTTTTATGTCTGTCTAACCATAATTCTCTGACCATAGTCGTATGACTAAGATTCTTTGATTATAATTATCTAATTACGATCCTCTGACCTTTACCATTTGATTATGATCCTTTGACCTCTATCATTTGATTACAATCATTCGATCTTCATCGTTAAACTGCAATCATTCTGACCACCATTGCTCATTTACAACCCTTTGATCTCTTTCGCTCGAGCATAGTCCTTTAAACTTTGTCACACAACCACAATCTTTTATGCCACCATCTCCTAACTATAGTTATTCAATAACTGTCTTCAAACTACAGTCCTCCAACCAACGTCGTCTATATATGATTATCCGACCACCCTTGACTACGATTCTTCGACCTTTATCCCTTGACTACAATCCTCCTACGATATTCATCCAATTATGTTCATCCAATCATCATCGTCTAAGTACAATCCTTTGACATAGAATCTTCTCAGCACTATCGTCTTGCTACAACGACGTCTGCTAACTTCGTAATTTGTTGTCACTAAAATGTTAATGCATGTCATTGCCTATAAGATTGATATATACCGTATACCACTTATGCCAGACTTCTTGGTCGCTTATTTTTCATCATCAGAATAATGAACAATCAAACAACAAATAATATCTTAAAGACAACTTCTTCATAAGACTCTTTTAACTACCAGCACGTAAGTCATACTATGCAATGTGTTTACCATATCATATCAACATCTTTCTAAATTATTACAAATGACATCATTTGTAATCAATAACAAACACTATTGAAATAATTTAAACTTGGCTTATATTCTACCTAAAAACTGTCTTTTACAACATTTTTCTTATATATCTTTGTAATAGATCTTAGTATGATACTAAAATATTAAACTCTCTTAATCATCATAAATTTTCTAACACCAATAATTATTAATACTAATACATTATAATTTGTGGCCCTCTCTTGTACAAGAAAAAGTATTATGTGCAGTGTCCGGATTAGTCCGGAGGTCAATTTGAATGCGCTACGTCACCCAATTCATAGTGTATTAGATAATGTTGCGCGTTCTAACTCTGCACAGAATAAACTCTCCTTATAAAGAGGATTTTTTCTTATGTTTTCTTACACGTGACTAACTTTGAATGAGAGGAGATGAATACATAAATTATTTGGTTAATATGATGACAATTTATCAGTCTTGAATTGGCGTTTCTCCTTGAATTGCCAGTTTGTTTCCTTTCTGTATTCTCGGCCTAATTTCTAGCCATAAATTAGTCGTTCATAACTAATATTTTATTTTGGGTAAAACAAATATATTTTATATTATAATTTTAATATTTGATATAAATAGAAAACATTGATAATTATATTTTCTATTTATAACTCCCTACTCAATTTTAATGAAAATTTTAAAAATGTATGATTTATGTGTATATATAAATAAATAAAATTTGAATGATATTATGTAAATGTGTGAACTATCTATCATTTATATAATTTCATGCTTGAATAACATTAAAATATATAAATGAAAATTAATTTTTATTTAAAAATAATATTAATAATATTTTTATGTGATTTAAAAATTAAAATATTGTATAAATAAATATAAAAATTGAACTATTTGGTATATATATATATATATATAGATCCCCCAATAAAAAGCACCATAGATTTCATGTTTTTTACCTTTTTCACAAGCAGAAGAACTATAAACACAGGCTTCGTTTGGATCACTTTCTTTTCTTTTTTAAACAACATCTTAGCACAAAATTTTAATATAAAAAAATTTTACACTAAAAAACTGATTTATAAAACAATAATAAAATTATCCCAAACGAAGCCGACTGCTTCTTAAAGGAACTTTCTAGTAAAAAATTAAGAAAGTTGTTTTAAGAAGAAGTAAAAAAAGCCGTCCCAAATGAAGCATCAGACTGCGAAAATGATTTGTAGAAGAAAATAAGAATTCCTCTTTCCATAAGATCTCCAGGGCAGTACAGCGAAAGATTATTGAAAATAAGAATAATTTCTGTTCACTTTTCATGTGTTTTTATTTCTTTTTAGAATCATCCTTTTAAAACCAAGCAATAGAAGAAAATAAACAAAAAATCATCAACAATCTTACCAAAAATGGTTGTAAACTGTTCCATGTTTGGCCTAAAATTCTATTTTATTTCAATCAGTAGAGAGAAATCACCAAGGAGAAGGTTGCCATGGCGCTCAATTGTACTCCTGAAAGTTTATATGCCCAGTTGCTTGTGCATGCTGAACAGCCTCCTGCATTTCAATTATATTTATGAACTAAGAATCTTCAAAGAATTAAGAGAGGGAGAAGAAACTATGGAGTATCAGTGGAACCTTTGAACCAACGAAACCAATTTGGCATACTCCACAGCGCAAGGTGAAGTTTGCTGTATCAGTGAATCTTCTCTTTCTGAAATGCAGCAACTTTAGTTAGCTGAAGATCACAGAGCAAACAAAAATTGTAATTGATGGCATTTCAAAATGCAAAGGGGATTGATGTTTCGACTTGTGCGATGCCTAGGCTTCGTTTGGAATAGCTTTTTTATTATTTTATGAAATAGTTTTTTAATATAAAAAACTTTCGAATTTGAAATTTTTTACAAGAAAGTTGCTTCATAAGCAGTAAGAAAGCTATCTCAAACGAAACCTAATTTCATGTTTTCTTTTTTCTTGGCAATAGTGAAAAGAAAACATTATTAACCATGATAGTAGTGTTAGATGTGTCATACTATTGGATTTAACTTCACATCAACTAGAGAAAATATAATGATGCAGAAATAATAGTTTTTTTTTTTTTTTTTTGCGTGTAAATCAATTTGACCACTAAAAACTCAAAGCTCAACTTAAACCCCCCACTGCTCCAGTATTGGAACTGATTTTGGCTGAGAACTAGTTCATGTAATTTGCAGCTCAATCATAGTTAAGTTATGTTCAAAATTAGTTGACGCCTTAGCCACATCATGTGGTTGAGTGAATTTTTGGTGCATTATAAATCATCATTATAGGTTTCATTTGAGACGACTTTATTACTGTTTCTTAAAGCAACTTTATAGTACAAGATATAAAATTTTTAATTTAAAAAATCTGTTTTAAGAAACAGTAAATAGGAAAAACATCTATTTAATGCATACAAATCAAAAGGAATTCACTAAACAGTCCCTACATTCAAATTTCCCTATCAAAACGCTCAAAAAAACTTCCTAAACGGCTCTACGGTGACGGACGGGCCGCTCGTTCTCCGCCAGAGGCTCTGATACCAATTTGATAGGAAACACTTGAGTTCGCAAGTAACCCTAAGGTAATACTTGAGTTCGCAAGCAATCCTAACCCAAACCAGTACAAATATAACAGCGAAACTGCTGTCCACAACAGTAAAACTGCAGGAAATATGGGAAAACAGCTAGAAAACACAAGTAGAAGACTTGTATTTCACTAGAAGATGAATAAAATAGCAATATACAATTGATCCTCAATTCGAGAGGAGGATCGATCTCTCCCAAATCTCTGGCAACGCCAAGAGCCCAAAGAAAACCTAAATCTAAGAGATCTCAAATTTCAGCCAAATTCAAGATGCCCAAACCCTAGGAAAAACATCTATTTAATGCATACAAATCAAAAGGAATTCCCTAAACAGTCCCTACATTCAAATTTACCTCTCAAAACGCTAAAAAAAACTTCCTAAACGGCTCTACGGGGACGGACGGGCCGCTCGTTCTCCGCCAGAGGCGGATTCTCCGCCTTTTTGCGGTTTTCGCCCATGAACCGGTCCCGCCTGGACCGGCTGGACCGGTCCAGTGGACCGGTCTAACAATACTCCCCTCCCAAAGATCCACCTTGTCCGCAAGGTGGAAAGACGACACCCTCCATTCCTTCTTCATCACAAACAATAAGAACTTGAAGAGTTCGGTCCTTACACCTGTGCCCCGGCGTATACCTCTCGTCACATCTGAAACAAAGCCCTTTTGCCATCTTCTCCTGTAATTCTGTCTCAGTGTGCTTCTTGAAGTTATCCTCACTCCCTCTTCCTACTGGCTTATCCCTGGTGATCTCATTATTGTTGACTGATGCAGGCCCCTTTGGTGTTAAAAGAGTGGTCGTAGTCTTGTAAGAGCCTCCTGAGCTGCTGCTCCTGGCTCCCTTCTCCAGATTTTTTTGATTTTCTATCAGCTGTGCCAACTTCATTGCCTCATCCAAATCACTAGGCATCATAACTTTAACTGCCGCTCGGATCTCTGCCTTCAACCCCTTCATGAAGTTCCCCTCCAATACGCTATCTGATAATCGCTCCACCCTACTAGCCAGGTGCTCGAACCGCTCACGGTAGTCTGCTACTGATCCCTCCTGCACTAGAGCAAAGAATTGCTCATAGAAATCTCCTCCCCGGTCGGTTTGGAAACGTTCTATTATGCAGTTTTTGAATTCCCTCCAGTTCCTGATAGGCTCCCTCCTGTCACGCCACTGATACCATGACAAAGCCTTTCCTTCCAGACACAATCCTGCTGCCGTCAACTTCTCATCCTCTGTTAACCCATTGCCAGCAAAGTAACGCTCCACCTTGTAGATCCAGCTATGGCCGTCTTCCCCCTCGAAAACGGACATCTTCAATTTCCTCACCTTGGGATCTCCTCAGTATCCTCCATAGCCTCCCATTCCCCTCAGAGGAGGCGTTCCCCAATTGTCCCGATCGTCCCTCCGACGAATATACTCTAACCCCTCTTCACATGCACCTCTCCTCCCTTCAACATCATCACCTCGTCGCTGAATACCTTCAAATTCAGCATCTCGACGATGACGTTCCTCCCTTCTTCCTTCAAAATCCCCCCCTCGACGCTGAATTCTTTCGAATTCAGCACCTCGGCGATGAGATCCCTCTCTCCTCCCACCAAAATCAGCCCCCCTTCTGTCATATCCCAGTTCGAATAAACTTGGATCGAGCACTTGAAGCAAATAGTAAGCTTTAGGAGAATAATTGAAGGACCAAAAAATCTTCAAATCTTACAAGCTTATGGTCAAATTGAGCATCCCGATGAGAAGAATCCACTGAGCCTAAGATTGTTTATTTATGTCATCATTAAGATACTTAAATGATGAGGTAATGATATAAGATCAAGTGGATCAAAATCAGTCATGTGATGGAATGTTTCAAATTTTGACTGTATTTCCAAGGCATGCCACTCTAAAAAATTTGGAAATATGCTTGAGATTCTAAAGAGCTTAGAGGCTTAAGGAATGGAGCTATACATAAACACCACCATTGAGCTGCCACCATTAGGTCATCGCCCAATCATCGTTGTCGGATCACTACCAAAACAGTGCCTGATCATGATTGTCGGGCTACCGCCCCCATCATCAGACCAACACTTGACTTTCCTCGTTGAACCACTACTGAATTGCCACATGTTATTATGACCTTTTCGATCACCATCGCCCGATTAAGATCCTTTAATCATCATCATCTAATGACGATCCTCCGACCTCGGTGTCACAACCCAACCCAATATAACCCATAAACAGAATATGTCATATTGTGTTGAATGGTGACAAATCATGCCCAATATCAAAATTTTGGGGGCTTCTCGGATTTTTTTCTTTAAATCAAACAAAACATAGAGCTTCTAATTAACTTTCAATAAGCAAAAAAATTAACTAATCCACAAATTTATATTCGTTGCATTCATCATCAGAATATCTATACAACAAATATACACTACAGTGCATGATTACAAATCAAAACAGAACAAATAAATAAATAAATGTTCATGAATGTACAAAACTTAAAAAATACATATACACACTCAAACATATTAGAATATGAGACTACAACTACTCAACAAGATGTTTCCATTTTTCCTGACCAGAAATAGAATGCAAAATAGGTGTGAGCCAACACAGCTCAACATGTCACATTCACCGATCTAAATTTTTAAATACTTCACATATTATGTATTTAATTGAGTTTTTAAAAGCAGTTAATAATAGTTCATTGTACTGAATAAAATAATGGTGGTAGTTAGTAGAAATCTAAATAGTAATGCAAAGAAAATAAATAAAGAAGTATTACATATATTAGAACTGAAAAATAATAGATTTATATCATAAACAAATATTAGAATTCAGACTCTTATGACTATATATGTGTTAGCATATCATAAAACAAACTTTTATAACTCTCAATACTTAGCACATATATTTAAAAATTTAGCCATTATGACACCTTGTGTATCCCGCACAATAGTACTTCTTCTAATTTCAGGGCTTTACATGATCATACATTTTAACTAGATAAGTATATATATCATTGTATTGTATTAAAATAAATGTAAATATATCACAAAATATTTTCTCAATAGGCAACATATTCAAGTACTATGTAAATTTCATAATTTCATTAGATTACTAGGGATTATTCAAAATTATGTTTTGAAGCTTTAATTGTAGTATAATATTATTTTTGTGATCAAAATTATTTTTTAAATTGATAAGAATAACTCACATTCCAAATTATATAGCATAGATTTAAAAAAAATCATAAATATTCAAAATAATCCAATCTATAATATAATAAAGTTAAACATTGAAAGTTTAGCGGGTGTAAGGTTATCCTCATTTTGACGCTATAAAATTGTGAATTTAATCAGGAGAGCCCTTAAAATTTTCATATTTTTTAAAACTGAGATATGTAGAATGTAACCTAGATTGATCCACTCAAACTGCGGCTAACAACATAAAATAAATCAGAATTGTCCAAAAGCAAGTTTCTCTCTCTATTATATATATATATATATATATATATATATATATATATATATATATATATATATATATATATATATATATATATATATATATATATATATATATATATCTACAATTGAGAGGGTTTGCTTTTTATCCAAACAAAATAATTATGAAATTTGATATTTTTTATAACAATTTGACCTGGTGACACGGCCGGCGGCGTTCGACCTTACAGAGCCCCAACGCTCTCTACTGGAGGCATCACAACATTAGTTAATTTCCCAAAAAGTTATTAAAGAGCTCAATGCCGCAATGCTTCTAACCTAGCTCTACGATGCTCCAAGAAAAAAATTCCATTTTTTATATATATGTTCGTCTAACCATAATGCTCTGATCATAATCGTCTGACTAAGATTCTTTGATTATAATTATCTGATTAAGATCCTCTGACCTCTATCATTTGATTACGGTCATTCGATCTCCATCATTAAACTGCAATCATTCTAACCACCATTGTTCATTTACAACCCTCTTATCTCTTTCGCTAGAGCATAGTCCTTTAAACTTTGTCACACAACCACAATCTTTTCTGCCACAATCTCCTAACTATAGTTATTCAATAACTGTCAAACTGTCTCCAGACTACAGTCTTCCAACCACTATCGTTATATATGATCATCAGACCACCATTGACTATGATTCTTCGACCTTTATCCCTTGGCTACAATCCTCCTACCATATTCACCCAACTATGTTCATCCAGCCATCATCGCCTAAGTACAGTCCTTTGACCTATTATCTTCTCACCATTATTGTCTTGTTTCAACGACGTATGCTGACTTCGTAATTTGTTTTCATTGAAATGTAAATGCATGTCATTACCTATAAGGCTGATACATAATTATTATTATTACTAATATAATATAATTTGTGCCTCTCTCTTGTATCTCTTGTATAGAAGTGATGTGTCATAAAAAAATTATCTTGATCGAACACGAATCTCGAGGCAAAATTCAAGTTGGAAATTTCAAAAATTAAATCTGGGATCATATGAACTCCGATTTCAACAAACTTATAGTCAAACTGATCGTCTCGGAAATACAAACCCAACGACACCAAATTCAACTCGATTCGAGCCCAAATGGGTCCAAATCGAAGACCCGAAGCATATTGGAAGGTTCAATCCATAATTTGGATACTAAACAGTTTCCAAATATGACATGCTTATAGTCGAATCGAGCGGTTCGACGAGACAAATCCAACGAACCCAAAATCGCTAAATTCTGATATCATTAAGACCTTAAAATGTCTGACGAATGGTTAACGATCAAGGGATTCAATATCGGCTGCCCATTCAAAACACTCCACATTTGCCCTTGATCCTCCTCCTTTTTACTGGTCATGTCATCATAAAAAAAACTAGAAATAGTCTCTCATTTCTCTTGAGAGGGGACAAAAGCAAGAGAAGCAAGAAGAAGAAGAGAAGAGTATGAGGGAAGAACTCCTCCTCGACCACTGCCGGGATTCTGCCCGACTTCCAAAGTGACGTCCGAATTCCGCCCGACTTCTAAGTGACGTCGGAATTCCGCTCCACTTCCAAGTGACGCCGGAATTCCGCCCAACTTCCAAATGGTGCGGAATTCCGCCTGACTTCCAAATGGCGCCGGAATTCCGCCCGACTTCCACGGGACGCCGGAATTCTGCCCGACTTTCATGGGACGCCGGAGTTCCTCCCAACTTTCAAGTGACGCTAAAACTTCGTCTGATCTCCAAGTGACATTAGAATTCTGTCCAATCTCCAAGTGACTCTGGAGTTTTGCCCGAATACCATCTAACACCGGAGTTCTCCCCGGTTGCCGACTGTGGGTCTCCGAAAGGATTCTGCTCGTGTGGTTCGAATGCAAAGGGTACGATCACACTATCCCGTAGGACAAAATGGTCGTAGGCCTTTACACTCGGCACAAGCAGGCCAATGGAAGAGCAGATGGAGTTATAGATATGATTAGCCATGGAGGATAGCGGCTTTCACCTACCAACCTCGATGGATAATAATATCTATAACTCAAAAGTTCACGAGATTTCCCCTATTCGATACATCAGCATCGAATAAGGTTTATTTGATTGTGGGGATCGGTTTCCTACGGGCGCAAGCCCCCGTAGTTAATTACATCCTAGGCCTTGACCTAGGAAAACTCTCGATTAAGGACGATGCATTATTCACTTCTTAATTTGGTGCACAAAAAGAGTTCCTAAATTCTATTCCAAAGAGTCTCTTCTATTTATCCTTAGTGATGATTAGACATTTTTGAATGGATAAAGATGTGATTAAAATTTTGAGTTTAGAAGATCAACGACCAGATTACTATACTAAGAGAAAAGACAGACTCAAAACACAGATGAAGGGAGACACACTGAGGGGTGTACAACCTGGACTTATGCTTGCCTGGAGTGAGCTGCCAGCTAACATCTTAAACACAATCAATCGCCCTATATGTATACAAGATAGGAAGGCTCTATCCTAGGAAATCAAGGATTTGTAGTTTAAAAGATCTCAATCAGGGACTCTACAATATGCAAAAGAATGTACCTAGCGCCATGTATGATGCATGAAACAGATATGAAATATCTCTAAATCTATTGATGTGATGCATGTATGTAAGTGAAGCATAATGTGAGGTAAGGTGTGTAAAAACAAATGCATGCATGACATTCAAAGTACATAAAAAGTAAATAAACACACCCTAAGGGTACCCTCCAGGCAAGGTACCCGCACAGAAAATCATTCAAACGGTGCCCACTGGCACAAATAGGTGGCCTACTCTCTAGGCCTAAATGACCCTAATGGTCTCTAAGGCTCACAAAAAAAAGAAAAAGAAAAAGGGGGGTATCGTACCCAAAACCAGAAGGCCAAAAACCTAGCGATGCCCACTTCGTGTGGGAAAACAACGATGCCCAATGGCACAAGTAGGTGGCCTACTCTACAGGCCTAAATGACCCTAATGGTCTCTAGGGTTCACAGAAGGGGGCAAGCTTTGACCTATAGGGCCAAAGCTTCGTTAGTGCACTATCCTATGGCTGGCTACCTAAACATGCTAGAATGCCTATTAACAATTTGTGTGTGGAGTGTAGCAGTTCCGATATATAAGTAGGAGTTTAGGTTGCAAAAATTATACCTGAGCGTGGCGCAGCCACTTAATAATTCCAAGCAAGCAAATTGTCCATTAATTCTTGATCGTGCAAGACCCGATGTACCTCGCAATATAAGATAAGAGAAAAATATGCAAATGAGCGTAGATGCCGTTCAGAAAAGAAATGCAGGTAAATAAAATAATATAACTGTCAGGAAATTTAAGAATTGCATTTATAGAATATAAGCATATAGTAAATACTGAACAACAAAAGAAATTATTAACCTAACCTAAGGCTAGAAGTCGTGTCCTAACCAAACAAGTCTAGGTGTGTGTAACGGTGTGTAGTTTTAGATAGGTCCTATGTAGGATGATTTAGTTCAAATTGCTTGTATTTTTCATTTGTTAAAGGGCAAAAGGGAGATTTTAATTGAAGTTTAAATCTTAATACTTTGAGATTGATTTTTGAGATTGTATTTTAGGATTTTATTGATTATTTTGTTGATTGTAAATTAAAAGAAAAGGTAGATTAAATGATTTATTATCAAGGTTTGAATTAAGCCAATTAGAAAAATTAATTTTTATATTTTGACGCTCCATTAGATTCATTCGTGGCGTTGTGCCACCAGGCTCGAGGAACCAGCCTCCTTAGGACACTTAGCCCCGCAGCCCGGAGTAGTCCATCCAATAAACTTCACTTTTGGAGCGGTTGTTATGTATTAAGGGGTTTGTTGATTGATTTTAAAAGATTAACCTAAGGTTTGATATTTAGGAGTCTTTTAATCCTAATAAATTTTAGTTTAGGTTTGAGCCTCATAATTTTAAGTCTACATCTTTTAGACTTTAGATTGGTTAGGGGTTTATTATTAGATTAATTAAACTTGATTTAGATTTATATCTTAGACTTGAAGTTTAATAATTATAAATGTTAATAATAAATTGATTAAGAATTAATAATTTTTAACACATTTTAAGAATTAGGTTATAAATTGTTGGTTGATTATTAATGGATTAAAGAAAGAAAAGGCTAAACCTAGGAAGACGTGTCGCTAAGTTTAGTTTTGATGTCTCTACCCTACAGGGAGCATGCATCATAAGTCTAAGTTATCTAAGACCCGGTCCTTAATTTTTGTCCTTATGTGTCACTAAAGTTGTAGGATCAAAAGGAGTTTTGTTTTCTAACCCTTAGAACATTCGTACGAGTGTCACTAGGTTTAGGAATTTATGCATGAAAGTATGATAATAAATAGCAATGTAGTAGAAAGAAAAGAATGAAAATTATAAATAAAAAGGATGTAGGCATTGTTGTTTTGGACACACTTCTTTAAAGACAAGTGTATCCTAAAGCAACATTAACAATGCCCTGTAATGTTCCCACAATCCAAATGAGGCACTTGATATATTTGGGACTTCTACCTACAACACATTCTAAACAAAGCCTACAACAATTAGGGGAAACAAATTCTCTTTGGTTTTATATTCATCCAAAATTCTTTACTTTTTATCTTTATAAACTAACACTAAAGAAAGGAAATTCCAATCGGAAAGGATTAATCAAAGAAACTATAAAAAGACATAAAGACCTCTAACATAAAGCTCCTAAAGTTTCGAATCCAAACTCTTATTTTTTTTTTTAGAAGGGACTACTAAGAGAACCTAACCCACATGGTAAAGCACTAATGATTCCTTAAAGACACTAAGGGATCCTACTAAACAAGTCCAATCATAAAATTTAAAAATCCCAAGATGACATGTAAGAATTTCTAAGTGAATCACTACACAAAACCCTACAACAATTATCGGCCAAAATCTCTTCTCTTTTCATTTTGTTTTGACACAAAAACTCTATAAAATCTCTACAAAATCTCCACAAAATCTTCTACCAAAATTTCCCCTTTTGACATAAAATCCTACCCAACGACCTATAATCAAGTGCCTCCTTTCATTTAGAGTGGGGTTAAAAAAAAACACAAAGCTCTCCAACAAGAAAGTTATATAAAACCTCTCGTTGTAAAGCTTTCATTATAAAATATTCACAAAAAAAAATCCATCGAAAGTCTTTCGACGCAAATCGACTTACAAAACTTTCATAAAGCTTTCCAACATAAAACAAATCCGAAGCCGATCATAAGTCCTTTTAATATAAGCAAACCAAAACCACTTTCTTGAAGCAACCCATGAAATTTTCAATACGAAGCATACAACCTTGCATCCAAGCCATGCACTTTCAAAGATCAGAACATGAAACATGTGCAGTTTTTTTTTTTTTTTTTTTTTTTTTTTTACAAACATATGAATCTCACTCAATATCAAAGGTACAAAATCATTGCTTGCCAAGAGTTCAAAATTAACATCACATTAATTGAATGAAGAAAACAGCCCACCCTCTTTGCCACTTTGGTAGCAAGTACTTAAGGGAAACTTACAAACATACATAAATCAGAGAATACTTCATACACTAGGTTGTCTCTCTAACACAATGAACTATGATATTCATAATAATGATTTTTGCCGAGAGTTTAAGATTGATAATGTAATCCAATGATAACATGAAACTATTGAAACTTTCAATAAAAAATCTACATTAAAAAAAAAAACTATTAGTGAAGAGAAGCTGCTAGATGAACAAGAGAGTTTGAAGGTCAATCTTCTTTTCAATCATTATTGTGGTTCATCACCAACTTTCACAAATCATTTTAAATAAGAACAACAAAAATATCCGTCTATTAAATTTCTTGGAAAAGAAAAAAAAAATTCAAAATAATATATCTTTCTTTTCGTAACAAAATATAGCTCAAGATATCAAGAACCAATTATTTGAGACTTGAAGATTTTTTCCTAAATCCCAAAATAAATTAGTTTCAATAGCCGTCACTTTTTTAGAGATGCAATACATGAAATTATTCTACACTCTAGTTCAAAAAGAGATAGCAAAGGCAAAATGTCATTCTCTGTTTTAGGAATGAAAGTACCCAATACCAACATTTCACTTACCATCTTATCAAAGCAAGTATTAATTAATGCAACATAGGTTAACACATGGAATAACTGAACGTAATTATTCCTAGAGATCACAGCGTACATGGGATTCACATACAAATTCCAGATAAGAATCCCATCATCAAAAAATCAAGGAACTTGCTTTTTTTTTTTTTTTAACAAGGAATAACATAGTTCCTTAAACGAATCTTTAGAATCCATACAAGAAATCTTTGGATCATAAGCGAAATGAAGATTTCACATGCTAGGAATTCATTATGTATATAAATAATTAATCAAAATAATCTAACACAACCCTCATTTACACCTTACAGAATCATCCACTTGAGGAAAGATGTATCTAAAAAAAACTTTTCCGTTTTGTAAACCATAGGAAATGTTTAGCACCATTACATCTAGCTAGAGATAAATTGCGTATGAGGTCTAAGATGTGTCATGAGCATTTTTATCAACAAAATACGTTCTTATACATATATTGATGAATGTTATCTTAAAAGAAAAAGTGGCGGCGGATCTCTTTCACTAGTTAAGAAATATTCACCCCAAAACTTAAGATATAATCTCTAACATGTTGGATACTCAAAGCTTATGAACCAAGCAACTTACCACTTCTTTTTAATGGCACTTCATCAAACAACTAATGCAAAGTACTTACACAATTATTTATAAGCAAACCGACATAAAGGTCTTTGTTTCTATAATCACATATCCTCATTAAGCTATTGAAGAATGTTGCAAATGGATATACCTAAAGTTCATCAAAATTCATCCCAAATGAAATAACGACCATGAATGTATATGGAAAGAAATTATGAAGTCTTTATGCCCATTCATCTTTTCTCTTTGCGATGATCACATTCACAATCAATAATAATTCATATGAATTAGAAGCAAAGTTGAGCACTTTGATGCTCATCCAACAACACTTAACCACGATATTAACGAAAACACTAATCACATTCACTACTTTTCTTATTTCAAGTAAAGGCAATAAGAAATAATCATGTCCCTTTAATCATGATTCTCAAACAAAACCAAACTAAATTAGAACACGTAAACAAGGCAAACAGGATTACACTTGCTTAGCACCTCTTCTTGGCCATACACCCACATTATCTCCAATAGGCATTTTTACAAACACCTAGCATGCATTTTTGATAAAGAATGCCACGGTATCCTTAGAGTCTTTCAAAGTTCACTCCTAAGATTTTATAAAATGCAACATGAATCAAAGTAGATCTCTCATGCCAACCATTAATAAGCACAAATTCCTGCAGATTTTTATGAAGAAATAACATAACTCTAACAGCCTAGGCCTTGTTATGAGGCACATCACATCTCACAAGATCACATAGCCTATCTCCTAAATGAAATAAATATAGAGTAAGGAATGTTCAGCTCACAAAAGCTGCAGAAATTTACTGTGACAGAGAAGAACAAGCTTTGCATTCAACCATGATCACCGCAGTGGAGTCGGCAACTAGGAGGCGACGTGAACGAATTCGCTGAAGCGGTCCGACCTTGGCTGGGGTCGGACGGGCTTCGGCTTGGCTAGGGTCGTGCGAATAGAGGGGTCGGGGAGACCTCGGCTTCCCCTAGGCTTCACGGACTAGAGAGGAGACAGGGAATCGGGGGGAGGGGGCGGCTCCGATCTGGGTTGTGTGAAACTAAGAGGGAGGAAGGGTGGCCTCCTTGTTCTGATCCGAACACAGCAGAGACGGAGAGGGAGGGAGACGGGATTCTCCTGGGCTTCGGCTGGGTTTCCCGAATGGAGGAAGACTGAGCTGGAGATCCCTCCTCGTTCCTCCTGGGCTTGTGCGAAATCAAGAGGGAGAGACGGAGAGAGGGGGTCGGTGAGCAAGAGAGAAAACCGAGAGAGAGAGGGAGAGGGAAAGTCAGTCTCTTGCAGTGAGGCCGATGGCTAGGGTTTTTTTTTTTGCGAACCCCTCCGACGAGAGGGGAGAAGAAATCTTTTTCTTGGAACGGAGAGGGAGGAAAATCCGCCAGAGCGCGAGCGAATTGGGTCTCACGCCATTCAATACTGCGGTAACGGTCGACTTCGGATTTTGGGGAAATTGGAGCCGTCGAGGCAGTTTCCTGATTTGGAAAATCAATTCAAATTGATCCAAAAGCGAATTGGAGTTTATTTGAATTAAATTGAGTTGATTTGAATCAGATTTGAGCTCAAACCAGGCTCAATCCTAGGCCAAAATGGGGTCAGTTTGGGCTCGAGGCGGTTCGACTTAATCATGTCGATGAAATTACACCCAAATCAATATTAATTTGAATCAAATTAAACTCGATGCAATTAAAGTAAATTAAATTGAGTGCAATCGAGTCTAATTGAAATCAATTTGGATCGATTCGAGTTCGAATTGAGCTCGACGAGGTCTAACTAAGCCGATCGAGGGTGCTCGAGCGAAAATAGAGGTCAACACCGACTGACGTCGGAGTTCTACCCGACGTCGGACCTCCGCTCGTCGCCAGATTTCTACCCGACGCCGGACTCCTACCCGTTGTTGGATTTTCATCGGACATATATCCGATGCTGGATTTTTGTCCATTGCTGGACTTCTACCTGACACAATCCTTCAGACCTCCGTCGCCTGCCGATTACGGTCCTTCTAACTTACGTCGCCCACCGACTACAATCCTTTCGACCTCCGTCGCCCGCTGACTACGGTCCTTCTGACTTACGTCGCCCACCGTTTACAGTCCTTTCGATCTCTATCGCCCGCCGACTACGATCCTTCTGACTTATGTCGCCCACCAACTACAGTCCGTCCGACCAAATGAACACATCAACAGTAGCTAACATGTAATGTACTGCATATGATGTGTATAGAGCCAAGTCTTTCCATCAAAAAAAGGGTCTCATTTGTAATCAACTGCAAATACTAGTGGGTTCATTCAAACTGGGCTAGGCCCCGTGGTTTTTCCCCTTTTTAGGAGTTTTTCACGTAAAAAAAGTTTTGGTGTCTCATATGAATGCTACTCTCTCTATCTCTCTTATCTGATTGCGTGCCGAATTTTCGTATAATGCTAAAACGCTAAACTTTATATTTCTCTGCCGCCGCAATTACTTCAGGACGCAACAAGAAGTTTTTTTTTTTTTTTTTTTTTTTTTTTTTTTTTTTTTAATGTTTTCCTACACGTGCCTGACTTTGAATGAGAAGAGATGATGACAATTTATCAGTCTTGAATTGCCAGTTTGTTTCCTTTCTGTAGTCTCGGCCTAATTTCCAGTCATAAATTAGTCGTTCATAACTAATATTTTCTTCTGGGCAAAACAAATATATTTTATATTATAATTTGAAATTTGAAATAAATAGAAAACATTCATAATTATATTTTTTGTTTATAATTCCCTACTCAATTTTAATGAAAATAAAAAAAAATGTATGATTTAGTTGTTTATACTTTATATAAATAAATAAATTTTGAATGATGTTATGTAAATATGTTACCTACCTATCATTTATATAATATCATGCTTGAATAACATTAAAATATATAAATGAAAATAGAAATTTTATTTAAAAAATAATATTAATAATATTTCTACGTGATTAAAAAATAAAATATTGCATAAATAAATATAAAAATTAAACTATTTGGTATATATATAAATACCCCAATAAAAAGCACCATAGATATTTCTCTTTACAAATATGTGCTTAAACACTAAAAATTGAACTACATTATTCAAAAAAAATTTAAATACATCTTCTAATCAAATAAAAAAGAGAAAATTACTTAGCATTCTATTCAATGTATCATTTTTATTTACTCTCTTCAATCATTCCTTCAATTTATAAATATATTTATTCTCATAATAAAAATTAGGTCACAATAAAAATTTCTTAAATTTATTTTGAAATAAATATAATATATGAATAATCAAATATTTTTATTGCACTCATTACAAAATAAATTTAAAAGTTTTGAAACTTATTGATTGAATTCTGCTCAGCATACCCTCACAAATTTTTTTGCCTATTTCACAAGCAGAAAATTATAAACTTTGGCTTCATTTGGACAGCTTTCTTACTACTTTTTAAAATATTTCTTAGCATAAAAAAAATTTAGTTTACAAAATTTTTGCACTAAAAAACTGCTTAATAAAACAGTAAAAAAAAGGGTCTCAAACAAAACCTCCCTCAAAACAGACTAAGGCTTCGTTTGGGACGGCTTTTTTACTGCTTTCTAAAACGGAGTTTTAATAAAAAAATAAAAAAATTTGTACTAAAACTCCGTTTTAGAAAGCAATAAAAAAACCGTCCCAAACGAAGCCTAAAGCTTTTGTTTGGGACAGCTATCTCACTGCTTCTTAATATAAAAATTAAAATTTTTATACTAAAAAACTACTTTAAGAAGCAGTAAAAAAGTCGTCCCAAACAAATCCTAAATGCTGTGTGAAAATGATTTCCAGAAGAAAATAAGAATTCCTCTTTCCATAACATCACCAGGGAAGTACAGCGAAAGATTATTGAAAATAAGAATAATTTCTGTTCACTTTTCATGTGTTTTTATTTCTTTTTAGAATCATCCTTTTAAAACCAAGCAATAGAAGAAAATAAACAAAAAATCATCAACAATCTGACCAAAAATGGTTGTAAACTGTTCCAAGTTTGGCCTAAAATACTACTTTATTTCAATCAGTAGAGAGAAATCACCAAGGAGAAGGTTGCAATGGCGCTCAATTGTACTCCTGAAAGTTTATATGCCCAGTTGCTTGTGCATGCTGAACAGCCTCCTGCATTTCAATTATATTTATGAACTAAGAACTTCAAAGAATTAAGAGAGGGAGAAGAAACTTTGGAATATCAATGGAACCTTTGAACCAACAAAACCAATTTGGCACACTCCACAGCGCAAGGTGAAGTTTGCTGTATCAGTGAATCTTCTTTTTCTGAAATGCAGCAACTTTAGTTAGCTGAAGATCACAGAACAAACAAAAATTGTAATTGATGGCATTTCAAATGCAAAGGGGATTGATGTTTCGACTTGTGCAATGCCTAAGGCTTCGTTTGGAACAGCTTTTTTATTGTTTTATGAAACAGTTTTTTAATATAAAAAACTTTCGAATTTGAAATTTTTTACAAGAAAGTTGCTTCATAAGCAGTAAGAAAGCTATCTCAAACGAAACCTAATTTCATGTTTTCTTTTTCTTGGCAATAGTGAAAAGAAAACATTATTAACCATGATAGTAGTGTTAGATGTGTCATACTATTGGATTTAACTTCACATCAACTAGAGAAAATATAATGATGCAGAAATAATAGTTTTTTTTTTTTTTTTTGCGTGTAATCAATTTGACCACTAAAAACTCAAAGCTCAACTTAAACCCCCCACTGATCCAGTATTGGAACTGATTTTTTGGCTGAGAACTAGTTCATGTAATTTGCGGCTCAATCATAGTTAAGTCAAGTTTAAACTTAGTTGCCGCCTTAGCCACATCATGTGGTTGAGTGAATTTTTGGTGCATTATAAATCATCATTATAGGTTTCATTTGAGACGACTTTATTACTGCTTCTTAAAGCAACTTTATAGTACAAGATATAAAATTTTTATATTAAAAAACTGTTTTAAGAAACAGTAAATAGGAAAAACATCTATTTAATGCATACAAATCAAAAGGAATTCCCTAAACAGTCCCTACATTCAAATTTCCCTCTCAAAACGCTCAAAAAAACTTCCTAAACGGCTCTACGGTGACGGACGAGCCGCTCGTTCTCCGCCAGAGGCTCTGATACCAATTTGATAGGAAACACTTGAGTTCGCAAGTAACCCTAAGGTAATACTTGAGTTCGCAAGCAATCCTAACCCAAACCAGTACAAATATAACAGCGAAACTGCTGTCCACAACAGTAAAACTGCAGGAAATATGGGAAAACAGCTAGAAAACACAAGTAGAAGGCTTGTATTTCACTAGAAGATGAATAAAATAGCAAGATACAATTGATCCTCAATTCGAGAGGAGGATCGATCTCTCCCAAATCTCTGGCAACGCCAAGAGCCCAAAGAAAACCTAAATCTAAAAGATCTCAAATTTCAGCCAAATTCAAGATGCCCAAACCCTAGGAAAAACATCTATTTAATGCATACAAATCAAAAGGAATTCCCTAAACAGTCCCTACATTCAAATTTCCCTCTCAAAACGCTCAAAAAAACTTCATAAACGGCTCTACGGGGACGGACGGGCCGCTCGTTCTCCGCCAGAGGCGAATTCTCCGCCTGTTTGCGGTTTTCGCCCATGAACCGGTCCCGCCTGGACCGGTCCAGTGGACCGGTCTAACAATACTCCCCTCCCAAAGATCCACTTTGTCCACAAGGTGGAAAGACGATACCCTCCATTCCTTCTTCATCACAAACAGTAAGAACTTGAAGAGTTCGGTCCTTACACCTGTGCCCCGGCGTATACCTCTCGTCACATCTGAAACAAAGCCCTTTTGCCATCTTCTCCTGTAATTCTGTCTCAGTGAGCTTCTTGAAGTTATCCTCACTCCCTCTTCCTACTGGCTTCTCCCTGGTGATCTCATTATTGTTGACTGATGCAGGCCCCTTTGGTGCTAAAAGAGTGGTCGTAGTCTTGTAAGAGCCTCCTGAGTTGCTGCTCCTGGCTCCCTTCTCCAGATTTTTCTGATTTTCTATCAGCTGTGCCAACTTCATTGCCTCATCCAAATCACTAGGCATCATAACTTTAACTGCCGCTCGGATCTTTGCCTTCAACCCCTTCATGAAGTTTCCCTCCAATACGCTATCTGATAATCGCTCCACCCTACTAGCCAGGTGCTCGAACCGCTCACGGTAGTCTGCTACTGATCCCTCCTGCACTAGAGCAAAGAATTGCTCATAGAAATCTCCTCCCCGGTTGGTTTGGAAACGTTCTATTATGCAATTTTTGAATTCCCTCCAGTTCCTGATAGGCTCCCTCCTGTCACGCCACTGATACCATGATAAAGTCTTTCCTTCCAGACACAATCCTGCCGCCGTCAACTTCTCATCCTCTGTTAACCCATTGACCGCAAAGTAACGCTCCACCTTATAGATCCAGCTATGGCCGTCTTCCCCCTCGAAAACGGGCATCTTCAATTTCCTCACCTTGGGATCTCCCCAGTATCCTCCATAGCCTCCCATTCCCCTCAGAGGAGGCGTTCCCCAATTGTCCCGATCGTACCTCCGACGAATATACTCTAACCCCTCTTCATATTCACCTTTCCTCCCTTCAACATCATCACCTCGACGCTGAATACCTTCAAATTCAGCATCTCGACAATGACGTTCCTCCCTTCTTCCTTCAAAATCCCCCCCTCGACGCTGAATTCTTTCGAATTCAGCACCTCGGCGATGAGATCCCTCTCTCCTCCCACCAAAATCAGCCCCCCTTCTGTCATATCCCATACTCATCTCTTCCCTCGAAAGAGACTCTAGAGGAGGCATGTCGTTCTCTTCCTCTAGGATCTCCACCTCCGAATTTCTCCTCCCCCGCAAGGGGTTCGGATTTCCTCCCATGCCATGGCCATCGGTGGTCTCTCTTACTTCCGATGTCGCCGGATTGGTTTTCATCTCAAGTAGTTTCTTCAACATTTCCTCCATTGCGGTGAACTTCCCCTCCAACCTTTCATTGTTGGAGGTGATTTGTGTTACGCGTGAACCGGCCTAGGAGGGGCCGACTGGACCCGGTTCAGCCCGGGTCTACACCAGGCGGGGGCAGAAACGCCCAGAGGAGGGGGCGGACAAGGTGGACCCCACTTGGGGCTGATTTAATTATGTGAGAGGGAAATTTTTGAATGCAAATGGCTGTTTAGGTAATTTGTAGGAATCCTTTATTGTTAATTAGGAGGATTAGGAGGGAGAAGGGATCATCTGGAATTTGAATGCAATTTGAGATCTAGGGTTTCTTGCTTGGGCTCTTGGCGTTGCCGGAGATTGTTGGAGAGATCCTCAATTCGAGAGGAGGATCGATCTCTCCCAAATCTCTAGACGCCGCTAGAGCCCAAAGAAAACCTAATTCTAAGATATCTCAAATTTCAGCCAAATTCAAGATGCCCAAACCCTAGGAAAAACATCTATTTAATGCATACAAACCAAAAGGAATTCCCTAAACAGTCCCTACATTCAAATTTCCCTCTCAAAATGCTCAAAAAAACTTCCTAAACGGCTCTACGGGGACGGACGGGCCGTTCGTTCTCCGCCAGAGACGGATTCTCCGCCTGTTTGCGATTTTCGTCCGTGAACCGGTCCCGCCTAGACCGGTCTAGTGGACCGGTCTAACATAATCATAATTAACCTTTTTCCACTTATATGATGTAGGCTTTCAAATCTTCATTCTCATTCATTCGTTAAAACTATTATGCGAAAAATTTATTTGCAGACCTCTCCATACTATTGCTAGCCTATCAAATTTCATTCATGTACTTCGATGCTACTCTTATCCAGTTGTCTTTATAGGCCTCTCCACTAGCTAATACGGCCCAATTTTGATCCCCAGTTCCCCAGCCTAATTCTTGGTCTTCACTGCAGCTCATGGTGATGACAGTGGATTTTATTCAAAGATTATTTAGCTGCTTGTAAATGAAAAAACAAGTCTTAGAAGTAACAATTGGTCTCCACTTGAAAGGATTCCAAGAACGTTCGTAGAGTTTGAAATCACCGTTATTTCTAATTGCATCCAAAGAAATGATTAATTTAACAAACTTCATTGTTTTCATGATTTCCAACTTTAACCAAACAAATGAGCACTCAAAGAACTTCTGATAAACACAAAAGCATTTAAAAAAGCCTAGTCATGGAAGTTTAAGAAAATTCTAACTGTCACATACTCTTGGTTCTTGCAAAAAAATAAGCAGCAAGGGAGTGTGAGAGGCCGGTTCCTCCTAAATCAGCCCAACCGCCCCATCCAGGGCCAGTTCTTCTGTATAGGAGGCGGGCTAATCCCGCCTCCTCTATGTTTGCCGCCCACAATAGTGGGTCCCACTATTCCAATTGAGTTCAAATTTGAAAAGTAGGCGGCGGCTAGGGCTTGGGAGGGAAAATTGATTTGGAAAGTTTATATATTTTTTTATTTTTTTTATTTGGAAAGTTTATATATTAAATAACATGAGGTGTTTTAGGGTTAGGACATGCTTGATTTGATTTCTATTGAAGTTCTTTGGCATCTTGGGCTCTAGACTACCATATCTAGAGATTTGGGAGAGACGATCTTCCTTTCGAATCAAGGATCACTTCTATCTTGTTTTCGTGTTTGTTTGGCTTTGATTCACTTATTGCAATCCATCGTTTTGGGGCTGATTTCATCCAGATTTTGCATTATTCTACTATTTTCACCAATTAGTGATGGGTTTGCTTGCGAACTCAAGTATTCTCCTTAGGGTTACTCGCAAACTCAAGTATTTCCCAAGTATTTCCTATCAGAGTGATGTAGAATTTTTCTGGTTCACTTCACATGCATTCAGGTACTGTAAAATCAGGGATGTCAAATATCAAGACAACAATAAAACCCTCATCATGTCTATACAGTGTCACCAATCACCATATATCAACAAGAAAGCAAGCTCCAAAAATAACCAGAAGCTAGGCGCAAATTTATGAGTGAGAGTTCATAAAAAAAAAAGTGAAGTCTGGTTCTAACCTCTGGGCATCCTTCACCAGATTGAGAACAAGGCCTTCCACAGGCCCAATGGTACCATCATAATTTACAGTGAAAACGGTCTGATCAAAATCAGGAGGAGCATTGTCGGAAGGAGACATCTAATTGAAGCATAAATATATAATAAATATATATACGCATTGAACAACAATATCATTGAACTTCCATAGGAAAAACTTACAGCTAATGCATCATAGTGCAGACCATCATAAAGCAGCATCACTCGTTCTCCATACCCTTTTGACTGTTCCATCATTCAATAGATACCATGATACATATTGCTATCCAAAGAAGGAAGTTAAAAACAGTATATAACCAAATTGTGAATTTTACTAACCTGACCATACAGATCACAGCGGGTAGTTTGGATGTCATAGGCTGCAATTTCACGACCATAATATTCTGATAATATTGAAAGCTCAATTGCACCTTTCGAAGCGAACATAGTTGAATCAATTTAGTTTTCTCAGAGCAAACATGTAAAAGCAAGATGTAGCTAAGTGCTGATTGATCAAAAGGAAGAAATCATTTGGGAAAAGATGAAAATGAGGAGCGTAAATGTAAATAAAACAATGAATAGAAGTAAGAAGTACTTAAAAGAGTTTGACTTGTACAACCAAAAAGCTCAAAAATACTATTTAAGGAGAACTTTCAAAACTTCATGATAGAAACAAGAGGGTATTGTGCTTGAAAAACTTCAAAACGTGTAATGTTGTTTTGAGTTCAAGTCGGTTCCAACTGAGGTTATTTTTCCTTCGTTTAGCTAGATAAAACTTGCAACATTCAAGGTGCATTATAGTATTATACATAGATAATGGGGTCTCGCAATGAAGTAGGATGAACTGCCAACTGCAAAAGAACAATAGGCCAATGTCATATGATCATATTTTATGCTAGGAAAAAATCATTTGGCAAAAGATGAAAATGAGGGGAGCTAACGGGCAATAAAACAATGAATAGTGCTTGCGTGTTTGACTTCTACAATCAAAAAGCTCAAAAAGAGTATTTAACCAGAACTTTGAAAACTTCATGATGGATAGAACCATGATAGAAACAGGAGGTTATTGTGCTTGATAAACTTCAAAACGTGTAATGAAGTTTTGAGTTCAAGTTGGTTCCAACTGAGCTTATTTTTCCTGCCTTTAGCTTGATAAAACTTGCAAAATTCAAGGTGCATTTTAGTATGATACAGAGAAAATGGGGTCTTGCAATGCAGTAGGTGGACTTCCAACTGCAAAAGAACAATATGCCATATTTTATGCTAGGAAAAAATCATTTGGCAAAAGAGGAAAATGAGGGGAGCTAAGGCACAATAAAACAACGAATAGAAGTACTTGGACGAGTTTGACTTCACAATCAAAAAGCTCAAAAAGAGTATTCAACCAGAACTTTGAAAACTTCATGATGCATAGAATAGAAACAAGAGGGTAATGTGCTTAAACAAATTTCAAAATGTGTAATAAAGTTTTGAGTTCAAGTTTATTCCAATTTAGGTTATTTTTCCTTTTAGCTACATAAATCTTTCAAATTTAAGGTGCATTACACTATGATACAGAGATAATGCGGACTTGCGATGCAATACGACGCATTGACTGCAAAAGGACAATAGACTGTCACATGCTCCTATTTTAAGTTAGGGATGTTAAGGCACATGATAGGAAATCGTTCCCAAGAGCTCTTTCAGCAGCTCTTCGAAGTGTTAACATGGAAGTACTCTTCAAGGGCTAATACACTAATCTCATCATTGGATGCCAGGGTCAGTGAAAGGCAAAAGTGTCTCTAATGTATCATCTAGGATGTCCAAAAGTGTCTCTGAGGGCTGATGTTAATCTCTATAAACGTGTAAGTCAATCAAAAGAAGTCTCATATGAGCTGCTCAGAATCACAATATGGGCCAGAGAAATGACAAAAGTATCCAAGCACAAGATTGAGATGACGAAAATGACATAGAGTATCAACTAAGAAGCCTGATTAATGCCAAAGTAATTACGGAAATCCCAAGCAAACAATCTACTCAGGAGAAACAAGAATACCCCCTTGACCGCTATTCACTCCTGACTCAATTTCTTCAAATTAACATGATTTCATCAATATCTTTTGGTTTCCCTACAATTGCCACCAAGATCTTATCTTATATACATTAATGGGGCTCAATCTCCATGAGTTCTCGATGTCCAAATTCATCAAATTACTCCCTCTTTCCAGGTATACTCTAAGAACTAGTTTTCTCATAGACTCCTTTAACTGCAGCTAGAATTCAAAATTGTAATCATACCCTCCTAGCAAGAACGTTCATGTCAAAATCAATGTTGGATTGAAGAGTGAATTTACAACCTCGTCAGTGCTAGTCTGAATAACTATTGATGGTTGAAACAATAATACGGTACTCAGGCATTATTCTAGAAGATGCAAAAATTTCATACGAGAAAATAACAATAAGATTACCTTGAGGCAAAAAGGTACCCCATTAAGTGAATAAATCTTTAGAATTAAAGCAGAACTAATGTTCATGTTAGTTAGCAACTCAAGTACCAAGTCTATGCTTTTCAAGAATTTTTATGTTCATGAGGCTTTCGATGGATTTCTTGCAGGAATGCCTAAAAACGTGTTTGGAATGATTACAAGTTAAAGCATTATGTCCTTCATTACAGTCCCAAACCCATCTATAAGTGTCTTTTATGGTTTTATAACATTCATTGTGTTTTACGAAATGTAGCTAATGCTGGCATCAACTTATGACTACATTCAGCGAATGTAGTGATGAAAAGAAATATAGGGATAATATAATAGGATCTACAGGACTTCTGCGCAGCATGCCACATAACATCTCACAAGGGGAACAATTATAGACAAACTCAAAGATAAGCACTGCTAGGTTCTAATTCCCTAAGCCCATCTCCAAGAAGGCACTGATGGACCGGTTCACCCTGAACCGGTCCATCCAAATAGACCCTCACGGGTCTACAGGAGGCGGAACCCGCCTCCTCCGCCCGCTTCTTCAGCCGATAGCCAAGGGGGGGCCTTGGGCCCACCTATTTTGATCTAAGGGCCACAATGGATGGGGCGCAAGCTTCATGGGGAGATGTAGGGTGGATTTGCAAAGGGTAATGTAGGGATGTGAGGGTTTTGGAAAAGTATTAAGAGGAGTCTTTAGGGTTCATTTGGGGGTATGCTGAAAATAGTCTTTTGCTTCTTCTTGTTTACTAGTTCCTAGGGTTTGTAGTGGGAGATCTTGTCCTTCTCGAAGTGGACAAACTTATCTTGTTATTTGCTTGGATTTTTAATGCAAAAGGCTTTGTTCTTCTTTCCATTACTTTTGAGATTGTGTTTGTCTTGATTTGGTGGAGAAGTTCTTATCATTGAAGAAGAATATCTATTGAGAAACCCTAGGGCGTATCAATTTGGTATCAAAGCCTTTGGTCCTAGACGGCATGGCATCAAAGAAGGTAGAAGTCTTGGAGGGGGAGATGAGCCAATTGAAAGAGGAGGTAGGCGAGAAACTCTCGTCGTTGGAGGAAAAATTTTCAAACCTAGAAGAAAGATTTGGGGGTATGGAAGAGATGATCCGGAAATTGGTAGAAGCCCAAGTTGTGCAATCAAATCCGAAGGAAAAAGGGAAATCGCCGGTGCCGAACTCTAACCCTAACCCTAATTTTCAAATTAGGGAAGAAGGAGGAATTCAAGGTGAGGGAGGCGTGCAGGGCCAATGGTCGAAGGAAGGGGGAGAAGGGTCTGGAGTGGGCGGTTTTTGGGGGATGGCCGGTGGTCAAGGGGGCCGACCATACATGGGCTCGGCAGGGCCCCATGGCATACGGGAGGGGTGGCCGACTCAGATGGGGGGTTTTCCGGAAGGGAATCGTGCCCCGTGGGAGCAAGGGGGACCCACGACGCACACTGGAGGAGGCTATGGAGGTAGAAGGGAAGACTACGGTATGGGATACGGGGAGCTAAGAGAACCACCATGGGGAGGAACTCATAATACCTACCATGGAGAGAGAAGGGGAAGACCAACAGGAGAGGGATTCACTTAGGGGACATGGGGAGATGGAAGAACCTTCAACCGAGCCGATAACCGCATGAGGAAATTGAAGATTCCTATCTTTGAAGGAGAAGATGCTTATGGGTGGATCTACAGGGTGGAGCGCTATTTCGCAGTGAATGGCGTCACAGAAGAGGAGAAGTTGATGGCGGTTCCAGTTTGTTTGGAAGGGAAAGCATTGGCCTGGTTCCAATGGCTTGAAGGAAGACAACATGTGAGGAGCTGGGAGGAGTTCAAAGACCTCCTACTTCACAGGTTCCGGATGTCTAGCGAGGGCACACACTATGAGCAGTTCGTGGCGCTAGTACAGGAGGGCACAGTGGCAGAGTATAGGGAGCACTTTGAGCTGCTTTCAGGCCGATTGAGAGGAATTACTGATGACCTTCTGGAGGGGAATTTCATGAAGGGATTGAAGCCCCACATCAGGGCAGCCATCAGAGTAGTTGATCCCCATGGTTTAGTGAAAATCATGGAGACTGCACAGTTGGTAGAGGACAAGCTGAAGGTGGAGCCACTGAGGAGATCAGGGGTGTCTTACCCCACTTACCGAGCACCATTCATGAGTGGAGGCCCAAAGGCGGCTATCATCCTTCCTCATAAGGAGGTAGCCAAGGAGAGGACCACTACAGCAGTAAATCTAGGGGGGTTCAAAAGATTGACTGATTCGGAGTTGAAGGAAAAAAGGGCAAAGGGCCTTTGCTACCGCTGTGACGAGAAGTTTACACCTGGGCATAGGTGTAAGGAGCGGACACTACATGTAATCATCGTAGGAGATTCTGAGGAGGAGGAAGAGAACGAAGGAGCGGCTAAGGAGGATGGAGAGGAGGGAAAGCACCCTCATTTGGCTATGGTGGAGATTTCCCTCAACTCTATAGCAGGACTGACATCGCATTCCACCATGAAACTGGAAGGGGAGATAGCAGGGTACAAGGTGATGGTTCTAATTGATAGTGGGGCCACCCACAACTTCATCGCTTGCAGATTCGTGGAGAAGGTGGGTCTACCGGTGACCCAAGGGAGAGGCGTAGGAGTCATTTTGGGCACGGGGAAGAAGGAGCGCTGCAAAGGGCATTGTAAGGGAGTGACCCTCACATTGCAAGGAGAGAAGACAGAGCAAGATTTCTTACTATTGGACTTGGGGAGCACTGACGTGATACTGGGGATGCAGTGGCTCCAGTCCTTGGGCGAGATGAAGGTGAATTGGAAGAAGTTATACATGGAGTATGGGCAGGGGGGCCGGAAAGTGACATTACAGGGAGACCCCAGTTTATGCAGAGCCAGGGTGGCCTTGAAGTCCATTTTCAAAACTTTGAGAGATGAAGGGGAGGGCTACTTGATCGAGTTACAGCAAGTAGGCACGGAGGCCGAAAGAGAGCCAGAAGTCATTCCTGAAGAGATCCAGGAACTTTTACAGCAGCACTCCACAGTGTTTCAGATGCCCCAGGGTTTACCACCCGTCAGAACCAGGGAACATGCTATTGTGTTGAAAACCGGGATAGCACCCATCAGCGTGCGGCCCTACAGATATCCTCATGCTCAGAAGGAGGAGATTGAGAGGCTGGTAACAGAGATGTTGGAGGCACAGGTGATCCAGCCCAGTGTGAGCCCATTTTCTAGCCCTGTACTCTTAGTAAAGAAGAAAGACGATAGTTGGCGATTCTGTGTCGATTATCGGGCCCTCAACAAGGAGACTGTGTTGGATAAGTTCCCTATCCCGGTGGTAGATGAGCTTTTGGATGAGCTTGGGGGAGCGACCATCTTCTCCAAGGTGGACTTGAAGTCAGGTTATCACCAGATTCGGATGAGGGCTGAAGACATTCAGAAGACAGCCTTCCGGACACACGAAGGCCATTATGAGTTTTTAGTAATGCCTTTCGGGCTCACTAACGCTCCCTCCACTTTCCAAGCCCTGATGAATCAGGTCTTCCAGCCATACTTGAGGAGGTTTGTTTTGGTCTTTTTTGATGACATATTGGTGTATAGCAAATCTCTGCAGGACCATCTCCACCATCTTGGAGTGGTACTCTCGACATTATTGGAGCATCAGCTATATGCCAACCAGAAGAAGTGTTCGTTCGCTCAGAAGGAGGTGGAGTATTTGGGGCACATCATTTCAAAGGATGGGGTGGCAGCTGACCCCGCCAAGATAGAGGCCATGGTGAATTGGCCTACACCAAAATCCCTTAAAGGACTACGGGGATTCTTGGGACTAACGGGATACTACAGGAGATTCATCAAAGGCTATGGTTCCATAGCAGGTCCTTTGACCGATCAGTTGAAGAAAGACAACTTTCAGTGGGGAGAGAAGGCAGAGGGAGCCATGAAGAATCTGAAGGAAGCCATGACTAGTGCTCCAGTTTTGGCACTTCCTGATTTCACCCAACAGTTTGTGGTTGAAACTGACGCTTCAGGAGTGGGTTTGGGAGCAGTACTCATGCAGAATCATCGGCCGATTGCCTTCTTCAGCCGGATCTTATCAGTTAGAGCGCGGCTGAAGTCAGTTTATGAGCGGGAGCTGATGGCCATTGTGTTGGCTATTCAAAAATGGCGGCCTTATCTGTTGGGGCAACGATTCATAGTTCGTACTGATCAGCGGAGTCTGAAGTACTTACTAGAACAGCGATTGGTGGCAGAAGAACACCAGAGGTGGCTAGCCAAACTCTTGGGGTATGAGTTTGAGATTCAGTATAAACCAGGGGTTCAAAATAAGGCGGCAGATGCTCTTTCCCGTGTGAATTGTTCACAACTTCTGGCCCTATCTGTACCCCAATGGGTAGACTGGGGAGAATTGGTAAAGGAAAATCAACAGGCGGAAGAGCTAGAGGGGATTCGGGCGGCTATCCAGAAGGGAGAAGGAGGGGTCAAGGGATATCACCTGGAGAACTCCCTATTACTATACAAAGGGAGGTTGGTACTACACCGTGAATCAGCATTCATCCCCATTCTTCTACGGGAGTACCACGATAGCAGTATTGGTGGACATTCAGGGGTGGAAAAGACCTATCGGCGGGTGAAGGCCGAATTTTTTTGGAAAGGGCTAAGAAGGGATGTCGAAGACATGGTGAGCAAATGCGATATTTGTCAGCGGAACAAATATCAAGCTTGTGCCCCTAGTGGTTTGTTGCAGCCATTAGTGCTGCCAAATAAGATTTGGGAGGAAGTCACCATGGATTTCATTGAGGGATTACCCAAGTCGGATGGGTCTACAGTCATCATGGTGGTAGTGGATCGGTTAAGCAAGTATAGCCATTTCATTCCACTACGACACCCATTCTCTGCTCCTACTGTAGCCTCGACGTTCATCAGAGAGGTAGTGCGACTGCATGGGGTCCCCGCATCTATTGTCTCAGATCGAGACAAAGTATTCTTGAGCTCTTTTTTGAAGGAAATCTTCAAGATGCAGGGTACAGTCTTAAAGCGTAGTACAGCATACCACCCGCAGACAGACGGACAGTCCGAGGTGGTGAACCGGAGCGTGGAGACTTACTTGAGATGCTTTGTTGGGGAGAGACCGAAGCAGTGGGTCAAATGGCTACCATGGGCAGAATATTGGTACAACACTTGCTACCATACCGCATCTCAGTTCACACCTTTCAGGATTCTTTATGGAAGGGATCCACCACCATTGGTGAATTATCAGAAGGGAGCAACCACGGTATATCTGGTGGATCAATACTTGGAGGAGAGGGATAAGGTGTTGGGAGAGTTGAGGGAACACCTATTGAGAGCCCAGCAGATCATGAAGACTAAGGCAGATGCTCACCGCAAGGATGTGAAATTTGAAGTAGGGGAAATGGTGTACCTAAAGCTACGGCCTTACCGACAGAAGACCTTGGCCAGCAGAAGGAGTGAGAAGCTTTCTCCACGATACTATGGGCCATTTGAGATAGAAGGGAAAGTTGGGATGGTGGCCTACCGACTCAAGTTACCTCCTCATTCCTCCATCCACCCTGTATTCCATGCATCATTATTGAGGAAGTGCATAGGGGATCATACTGTGGCCACTCCTACTCTACCCCAGGACCTCGCAGGAGTTAGGCAATTCTTACTAGAACCACTACAGGTGAAGGAAGTAAGGAAGAATGATCAAGGCAACAAGGAGGTGCTCATTGAATGGAAGGATTACCCGGCACATGAGGCTACATGGGAGATATACGAAGCCATGCGGGAGCAATTTCCAGACTTCAACCTTGAGGACAAGGTTGATCTTCTAGAGGGCGGTATTGATGGACCGGTTCACCCTGAACCGGTCCATCCAAATAGACCCTCACGGGTCTACAGGAGGCGGAACCCGCCTCCTCCGCCCGCTTCTTCAGCCGATAGCCAAGGGGGGGCCTTGGGCCCACCTATTTTGATCTAAGGGCCACAATGGATGGGGCGCAAGCTTCATGGGGAGATGTAGGGTGGATTTGCAAAGGGTAATGTAGGGATGTGAGGGTTTTGGGAAAGTATTAAGAGGAGTCTTTAGGGTTCATTTGGGGGTATGCTGAAAATAGTCTTTTGCTTCTTCTTGTTTACTAGTTCCTAGGGTTTGTAGTGGGAGATCTTGTCCTTCTCGAAGTGGACAAACTTATCTTGTTATTTGCTTGGATTTTTAATGCAAAAGGCTTTGTTCTTCTTTCCATTACTTTTGAGATTGTGTTTGTCTTGATTTGGTGGAGAAGTTCTTATCATTGAAGAAGAATATCTATTGAGAAACCCTAGGGCGTATCAGGCACATAAGGAGATTTCTTGACTTCTATTGGTTACTTCAATTTGCCAGTTAATCTAGGAACTTAAAATTGGTACCAAAAAGCCTCAGAAGGGCCTTTCTAATATAAATAACAAATCTCATGTTGGGGCCTAGCATTATAGAAGTGGCAAATTCATGAAGTTGGACAATCTCCTCAAACATCAGCTTGGGTAGATGGGAGGCATCAACATTTTTCGGAGTAGGGGATGAGAGTAAGGCACCTTTTAAAATTTCTCAACCTATAACAATGTTCTTAGATGAGCCATGACAAATATCTTTTCAAGTTGCTTAGTAGGTTTGAGAGTGAATAACACCATGGCTTAAGATCCTTCTTTACAGCGTATAACAATGTTCTCAACTTAAGATCCATCACAAATAGACTCATTTTACACTAAACTATAATTCTAGAGACATCTTTTTTGAGTGATGGGTATTGAAATTCATCATCATCATAAGTGGTTGTCTTATCACTTTCAACGGGTCCACTAAACCTCCAATTTGTATGTGAGGGATGCATAAATTTGGCGTGTGAGATATTCTTCTTTAGGTCACTTAAATTTTGGTACACTCATACCATGATGAAAAAAGAATGTATTTTGTTAAGCACATCGATCAATTTATTTTCCACTCTAATATGTGAGTGAAAAGCATGCATTCTATTAAATGTGTTAACAGGCTATTTTAAATGTTGATGATGTTGAAGACCAAATTATAATCTTAGCAAAAAGTATTGCACTTGCCATGTCATACATCTATTTTATTTTGTAATTACAAATAAAAGAGTGCATTGTGGCTGATGAAAAGAAAACAAACTTTTGTAGCAAAAAAACAAAAAAAAAGTGATGCCAAAATCTAAGGATTTGAGCGACAACATAGAACTCCTTATGATAATGGAGTAACTTTATTTAGCCACCCAAAGACTTTCACTTAAGTGTGCTAAGGGAGATTTTCTAAACTCAAAGTGCCTCTTATGCCCACTTAAGAGACGTTTTTGTCATCCTGACTTTCATATATTCAGAAGATTCAACAATCAATTAATGCTATTACAACTATCCTTATGTAAAGATATTTGAAACTGGTGTCATGTACAGCTAAAACACTTGATAAAATCTTCGGTAGAAGATCACAAAGTCCATGATAGCTACATACTTCGAAGATAGACTCGACTTAAGGTCGCTAAGTAACGACCTTAACCTTGGATGATTTTGCAAGTACTCGCTTAAGGTTTTTTTTTTAAGCAAGTCAGAAGTGGAAAGTAGGAAGAGAAATAGGGGAAGTGTCCGCTTTAGTTATTTTGTTGACAAAGGAAGTAGCAACCTCCTAGGAAATTGATTGGTTCAATTTTCAACTTCTTAAATTTAAGCTTATACACATCGAAGTTACTTACATAGTCATCTAAAATGTTAAAAAGTTTATAGAATTATAGTGATAATTGCACATGCACAAACACATATAAATTCATACTGACAAACAAATAAAATAATTTAAAACAAATTATATTAGAATATATATTAAATGTATATATCTAATAATAATATTCAATACATAAATTATTAATTATATTAAGTAATATATATTAAAATCAATAATTTATAGTGCATTAAAAGATAAATTATTTATTTCATATAATATAATTTGTAAGATATTGAATACAAGTTTTATTATTCTATCTAAATTATATTTTTATATCATAATAATTTATATAATTTTTTATTCAATATTATATGTATTATATCATGAGAATAATGAGAAATTGCAAAAACACTGTAGGCAGAGAGGTCATCGAATTTGAACAAGTAGGATCTAACTTTGATTATTCCTAACTCTCCCTTAAAAACTGTTTCTAAGAACAAGTTGGGCCTGAGCCAACTCTCACAGAAAGTGATTAACATACATATGAGCAGAAAACTTCCATAATCTCATCTAATAATCTCTAAAAACCTCAATAAAACTAGAGCTTAAACCTTTGATTTCAATTACTATTATTGTGAATTCTTTGGATGAACATGTAATTCTCTAAAGAAGAACATAGGCCATAGAAATTTCTAAAATTACAATAGAAAACCTTCATGGTAGAAGAGAACAACCTTCGTTATTGATGGGGACATCAGATCATGTAAGGTCTATCAGAGACATGGCCGCCCGCCGATCTACTGCCACGATTGAGTCATTGTATTTTTTATTTATCCTATGTATTTTCTTATTTATGTTGTCGCATTTTATTTGCTTTATTTAGTTTCCCGTTGTACCATTTTATTAAGGGGATGTCGAATGTAAGCCCTAGGGGCATTGTTGTCTTTTGTCTTTGAGTCCTTTGTACGAGGCTTTATATAGCACTCCTTGTTCTCTTTTGAAGTTAATGAATGATTGATTAAAATTTCTTCCTTGCATGAGTTCTTGTGAGAGCTTGAGAGATCAGAGAGAGATCCCTTGGAGAGGGAGAACGGCATATCACCTACCAACCTAGATAAGTCGGTTTCGTGGTTCTATTTTGTGTCTTTTCTTTTCTCCAACCACCTCCACCATCCACATCATCCTCACAGTCCTTCCCCTCCCAAACCTTTCCCCTTACTCAACCGAGCTCCACCTACACCCGCACATAGCCGCCGTCCCCCATGCCCGAAACCCATCAACCCGCCGGCCCCTAGTCCCCCTTGCCTCTTTGATATCCATTGCCTAATTTGGGACAAATTTTGAATTCAAATTCCTTCAATTTGATATTTAAAATCTTTCCTAAATTATTAAATCTATTTTAGGAAAGTTTCTAAATTAATCTTATTTGAATTTCAAAATCAAATTGGATTTAATATAAATATTTCATAATCTCAAAACTCCAAATAGGAAACCTCCAATCCCTTTCCCCAATCTCCTTCCAATCTATTGAAGCCCGCCCCCCCCCCCCCCCCCCCCCCCCCCCCCCCCCCCCCCTCTAATAAATCCACTTGGATTTCTTTCCTAAACCAAATCCCACTCTTGGAAATAATTCAAGATCCCCAATTCCCTCTTGGTCGAATTTTCCTATTCCCCCTATTACTTGATTTATTTCCAAAGGAGAAGCTCTCCTTTTGAAACCCTTAAAGCCTCCCCATCCCCTCATACCGCCGAACCCTCCCCCTCCTCTCTCTCTCTCTCTCTCTCTCTCTCTCTCTCTCTCTCTCTCTCTCTCTCTCTCTCTCTCTCTCTCTCTCTCTCTCTCTCTCTCTCTCTCTCTCTCTCTCTCTCTCTCTCTCTCTCTCTCTCTCTCTCTCTCTCCAATCCCCTCTCTCCACTTTAATACACATTTCCTCTCTTGGAATTAAATTCAAATTTAATTCCTAAATTCCCCCCAAGTAGAAAATCTGAAATTTATTTCAGCTTTTCAATTTATTCTTCCCTACTAAACCCAATTCGCCTCCTCTCTACCTCATCCCTTCGCCGGCCACACTTCTTCCCTCCCCCCAAGTTCAATTGAAGAGAAACTTCTTTCTCTTTGACGGAGTTCAAGATTACTAGTAACCGTCGGAAGACATCGTCATCTAGCATTCATGAATGGCCGATCCCGACACTGATTATGGACTCGAGTACGACGAACACGGTTTCGTGCACATTCTCCATTCAACCTTCTTTGCCGTCAACCCGAGGACCGATCACACGGTTGAGGACTACATAGAGCGCATCCTGGACACCTTGGTTGAAGCGATTGAAGAACAACTTGAGATCGTCGAGTGAAGGATTGCCGCCGATCCTTGACGGAGGTTTTCTACTCTTCCTCCTCTCGTATTTCTTAAGCCTAACCTTTATTGTGATTTGATTGTAGTCACGAAGGACGCGTTCGCCGAATTCTGCTAAGCTTAGTAAACGTATGAATTGAGCGCAATCATTTTGTTTACTAGTCTCATTGTTAGACTAGGGATTTTGTTGAAAACTACTAATTGGGCATAATGTTATTTTCTATGTTATTTTGAAATTTCAAATCTTTTGGATCTGCAACTTAGCCAAAACGAAAGTGACCCCTCTTATATTTTGACTCGTTATTTATTTGCTAATAAGTTTCTATATTATTTATTTAATCAAGAATTTGTGAAATTTCTTAATAAAATCATCGGCAAGCATCATAGTTCTACATCAGTTATGCTTCTATCAATAACACCCTTTATAGTAGATCCTTTTACCAAATGTGATTTTACTTGGGAACTGATGAAGCTGATAATGTTCTAGTGGAAGTTTATGAAGGACTATGCATTGCAAACCAGTCAAGTCTCAAAATGATATTAAAATAAAATAAAAAAGTAGTTTATTACTAGTCATTGATGGTGAAAGATTACATTGATACTCCAATAAGTGTCATGAATGCCAAATTCATAGAAATAATATATAACAACCTCCAAATTCATTACATCCTATGATAGCGTACTAGCATTTGAATGTTAGGTATGTATGTAATTTGACCCATCGATCCGCCATCAACTAGTAGACATTGCTTCATATTAGTAGCGAATAATAATTTTCTAAGAGGTTGCAGTTGCCCCATTCCAAAAAGAAATTGTTAAGCAAGCAATCAACTTGTTAATAACAATATTATCTAAAAATTCAGTATGTCACTCTATATTATCTAAGCTAATGAGACAGCATTTATAAGTTACAAGATATATAGATTTGTCAACTGATATAAAATCAATTGCATCGATCATATAAAGAGGTGTCATGAATGTCAAATTCATGGAATACTATATATAAACCTCCAAATCTGTTACACCCTATAATAGTGTCACTAGCCATTTAAATGTTAGGTAATAAATATAAATGGACCCACCAATCTACAATCACCTATTGGTCCTTTTTCTTTCTACAATCACCTACTAGTCACTGCTTCATATTAATAAAGACTAACCACTTCTCCAAGTAAGTTAAAGTCGATCCACTTAAAGAAATAACATTGAACAAGTGATCAACTTCTTTACCTAAACTTTGTTTATAAATTCAGTATACCACATTGTATTATCTCAGAAAATGAGACAACATTTAAAAGTACTAAGATATAGAGATTTCTCAACTGTTATACAATCGATTAGTGATCTTCATCAATCTACAATGCTAGGATAAAAGAATAACAAAAGCTTCCAACAAAGCACCAATCAAACTGCTCAAAATAACCACCGAGAATATAAGAAAGTAACACATTAAAATGACAAAAGTGTTAAAGACATATCGCTTGATCTATAAAATAGGCAATTAAAGGTATTGCTTGTGTCTTAGTGTTTGGAATTGAAGCAATCTTGCCACTTGAAATCAATTTTCCATCACTTAGAATAGCTGACTGATATAAACTAACTCGAGAGTAAAATGCTTGTCTATGAATAGAAGATCTCAATGCACTTAGTGAAGTTAGACTCCAATTCAAATATAGATCAATTCCAACACAATCCAGATTGGAATTCAAGCAAAATAAGCTTAAAAGTGGATCCACGTTACCCAACCTAATTTAAGCTCGACTTATTTCAAATCTTGGCCAATCTTGTCGTAGTGGTGCATAGTTTACAAACTCAGTCGAATAGTGTACATAACATAAACTCGAGGATGTTAAAAAAATAATCTATTATATTAATGATTCTTTCCCAAAGATTATTCAAGGCAGGCTAATGTGTAAAAGATATTTACAAAAAATGTCCAAATTTAGATTGTTTCCTGCTAGATGCATATCTAATTAGTATCATTCAACACAATAAGCTAACCAAAACTTCATGACTATCATGGTAAGTCATGAGCATTCATGCCAGGATAAAACTGATGAGAAGAAAAAATCATTTCCATTTAAACAAATAGAAATGTACTATCATTTCATACTCATGATTGAAATTTTTCCATCAGAAGAAATAGAAAATAAAAACTGACCTCCCCATTTCTCAGGATTCAATATCCAAGTACAATAATCGCTATTAGGCTTTCCAAGAAATGCCTCATTGTACTTTACAGGATCCCTTGCCACAGCTACAGCTATAACCTAAAAGTACAAACAGGTATAAGTACAGGTAAACGAAAGGGAACTTAGACTGGGCAACACATCAGGATCTAGAATGTGTTATGGATACTGTTATGTTGTCATTTCGGTCAAAATTGCCCTTTGTTATATGTATATAAAGAGAGAGAAGGAAGGATAATGGGAAACTGATCGTAAGAGATATTCATGATGTATGCACTTGTAAATGTGTCAAATGGCAGTCAATAGTAATGAAATTCATCAATTCAGAAAGAGAATTAAAAAACTACTTATTATGGTCAACACATCTTGCAATGCATATCAGCAACATATTCAAATGGTGTTACACAATTTTTTACGGTCTAAAAATGTTACACAATTTTTTACGGTCCTCCAACCAATGATTCAAAGGGTACCATATAATTCTCAAATTATGTTTAATCCCTTGAAAACCTTGAATTATTGTGTTTTCCCCAAAATCCCAAGTCTATTTGTATATGTATTTCAAGGCAACACACACGAAGATTAAATTAAATCAACTATCTTGAAACATCCAAAAGTTACCAAAGGAGTTCAAGCAAAAAGCATGGACTCTTTGGTTCACCACATTAGGAAATTAATTTGACAAAATGACCAAAATTTCCCTCGAGTGCCATAAATTCAAAGAAGATTTTCAAACTTGAGGAGCCATTGGAGGGGGTCAACGAAGCATATGAAATCTCAAATTGACCACAATCGACTCCACAGATGAGTCAATCACCTTGAAAATTTTCAAGTTTCAAAATTTCAAAACGTATTGCACAAATGTCTATAAATCTCAAAACTCATACCATGGGTAGGTTATTTGGTTACTTGCGTGCAAATCATCTGTAAGTCAACTCAAAACTATTCAATGGGACATTTTCAAAATTGCTCGTAGTTCAACCAACTTTTTAAATTACACAAACAAAATGCATCAAATTAAAATTGCCCCCTTTATAACTCCGACAGAGCAACAAGAGGAGAGAGACCCTCATTTTAAGGACACCATACCTCAATATCCTTAAAGGACTTGTTCATAACTTTGGAAGTCATAAGTGGTGCACTAACTTAAATACACACACGGGATCAAAAATCCTAATATGGGTTATATCAAAAAAGACTAACTAAATCATCATCAACATTGCATCACCCTCCAGATAGTTAATTAATAAGATTCTAATCAACAAAATCAATATCTAGACAACTTCATTGTCGAACCACATTGGATACAAGGTAAGATCATAAGATCTACTCATGGCTTTTTTCAAAAGTGAATTAGTAAAATCCATTCTCGTGATACCTTATAGCCCTAGAGTTATGTTCCGTCAGTATCACTAGACCAGGATAAGCCTAGAATAAAAAAAATACACACAAATAGATAACAATCCTCAAACTGAGTTTATACCAAAGACTTAAATCTCAAACTCCTAGAGCATTTTCTGCCAAATGCAAAGATGTAAGCGCAAATTTTCTCCAAATCTCAAACTAGCATTGTAGCAATGCAAAAATAAAAATAAAAACATTGTAGCAATGCAAGAACCTTTTGTTTGATTCACCTTATCTAAATCAATAATTAGGCTATGAGTCAAACAATATAATTTCCAAAAATCTTGCAATCAATCTGTAGGCCTTCCCTTACGATGTAATCCTCACCTATACATAGAAATCAAGACCCACTTGCTTCATGAATCAAATAATCATTAGATCACATGACAAAAAGCCATAAACCTGGTGCTCTAGATATTTTTGTGGGCTAAATGTGTTTTAATCCACAACTGCATATTAAGTATCTTTACATTGGGCACCATATGAATAAATTAAAATGTCCTCTACCATATAAATTCTAACCACAATGATAACCCATGATGACCACCTAAAGTCAAATATTTGATATCGACCAATATTTTAAATAATATCCTGTAGCACTTTAATCATCTCTATACATATATCATAGGGTTTTCTTTTGGAGGCACACTTGGGATCTGAAATTGAATAATTGAGTTGATCATCCTCAATGCCTCTAAGCCAATCTTATAATTAATTGGTCAAACCAAATGTGTTTAATACCAGTGGTCATGTAAGAACATCTTCGAACTAATGACAACCACATAGAAACAAATCGATTTAAATTTGAATCTTCAAATTTGACCAAAAAAAGAAGTAATACCCTTGAGCATACAATTACCTTCGATTGCTCGAGATATCATTCAATAGGTACAAAAGGTTTCTAATCAAAATCCCTAGATCATAATGTCTCCTTGCCATTTGTTGTTGGTGACCAAGATCACCAGCTCAATCCGATATGACAAAATCATGTAATGCTAATTGGGTTGACACCCATCTTCATTTATGCCCCATGTCATGTATAAGCCTAAACCCTCACTTATCTGGAATGCACTTATGTTCTTAAATAAAGTGTTCATAGGAATCACATCTATATATAATCAATTATGGGAGCTTGCACCCAAAGGTAATCTTATCCCCTATATCAAATATAAATCCTAGATAGCTCAAAATGTTGTCTAGAAAAAATCTTTGGAAATGTTAAATAGCATGTCTTTGAAAATCCCATATTTCTCCGTATTTGATCCCTAAACTCCAAAAAAATATGGAGGGAGAGATCATCCCTCAAACTCATGAGCACCTTTAGAACCCACATGGGGTTTAGCAGCGCGAAAATTATATGTTAAGAAATTAATTTACAATTCCATAAATGTTATGTAAACAACAAATTTTGTATGCCCTAGCGTGCATTCCCTCGTGTGCTACAAGCTGATGAAACATTATGCTATTTCTTTTTTCTTTTTTTTCTTTTAAGGATCAAATTCCAAGCCTCCATTTTAAAAATAAGGAACAATAACATTGGGCTACAAGGTCGGTGACTGGTGACGTAGACTATGCCTAAATGAGCCACCTTTGGCAATTTAAGGCCAATGGAGCATTTATAAGTATCTATCAACCATATTTGCAATCAACCTAATAAAAGCATGTTAAAACTAGCGATAAACAACTGCAACAAAATGATAAAAATAACCTGTCTCAATTCTGGAGCTTTGTGTTGATCATGCTCCATAAGATAACTGTAAGCAAATAAATATAATTACAAGGGTAAATGATGAATGATACAAAAGTAGGCAATTTCGTATCAAAAGCTCACCCCACAGCATTGAAGAGGCAGCTATTATCTGAGGGTATTACCCTCCTCACAACAACGCCATCCATTCTACCTGAGAAAAACATTCAATTTTGCCTTATCAAGCTTCCAAAGCCCTCAGCCAAACTTATTAGATTCAAAACACTACAGTACACAAAATACATCATGTATACAACAAAATTAAACGAATCCGCAACCGGGCTTCATAAATCAGAGCGAAACAAGCATAATAAGCATAATAATAATAATAATAATAATAAACACTGGCAAACAAACAGCGACAAAATTTCCTATCCCCTAAACAATTGCAGAAATCGAACTTCATAATCAAAAGTCAGAACTTACTCCACAGCCTCGAACGACAAATCAAAGGGGAACACTAGAGAAGCTTGTGGAAATCTCCGAGGCAGCGCTATCTTGATTTTTGTCGGAGATCAATAACAAAATTACGGAATCATTTGCGGCGAAGAGGATTGACAGCAGCAGCGTTAGTTGGGATAAAAAAGACTACTTCATTTTTTTTATACGCACTTCCGAGTTGAAGCTGTCGGTTTCACGCATTTGTAAAGCGGCCGCACGCCGAATTGCTTTGAAACGATCAGACACTCCTGTTGCTTAAAGGATCTCTTCAAGTAGTATGGGATTGGTATTCTTTTCTTGAGAAAAAAAGAAGGCATTTTTTATTTGAAGAAAAAAAAATTATTTAATTCAATTTTGATGTATTTAAAAAATTTTAAATTTAAATATTTTGTAAATACACCATCAACTCTATCTTTAGTGCCGCCATCGTTGGTGTAATAACCAAAATTTTCTAAAATAAATTTATTTGAAAATAGAGAAAATGATCAAAATAATCCTTCGACTTTTTGTGAGGGATCAAAATAGTTCTTAACTTTTTTGAGGGACCAATTTGGTTCATCAACTCTTTAAAATAACATACTTTTATCTAAACATCCAATGTTGAAATAAATGATGTTAAATGTAAAAGTATTTTGGTCATTTTTTAATTAAACATTCAAGTAATTATAAGTTTTTATAATATTTTATTAATCATTTCTTTAATAAAAATTTTAACAATAATTTTAATTTTAACTTCAAAAATTATAGTAATATTTTATAAAATATGATATTTATTGATTTAGAGAAATCAAATGTAAATAGACGTTATTTTCAACTTAGACGTGCATATTTTCAAAATACACTTATATTTAACATTATTAACTCTAACATTGTATGTTAGGATAAAAAAGTTTCATTTTAAGAAGTTGAGAGATCAAATTAGTCCTTGAAAAGAGTTAGGGACCATTTTGGTCCCTCACAAAGAGTTGATAAATCATTTTGATCACTTTCTCTCTGAAAACATGACAATCTGTATTGTAGCATTGTGGCGCTGAGATTGAGAGCGCAACAACGTCATACTCTGTGTTCTGCAGTATCTTTGGATTTAGCATGCAGTGTAACAACGTTGTGGTTTGTGGCTCCATGGCAATATATACTAAAAATTATATATATATATATATATATATATATATATATATATATATATATATATATATATATATATATATATATATATATATATATATATATATATATATATATATCCCTCACCCATCTAAACCATCATCCCCTCATTTCATTGCCTTGTTGAGAAAGAAAATAAAGGAGAAATCGAGAAGAATATGAGACGGGAGATAACAAATAAGACTAATGATATATATGACATAGATGACAAATAAGACAAATGACATATATGATTGATAATCGATAGTTAAGACATATTATAAAAAAGAAGAAGATATTTGATAACATATAAGATAAATGATAGATGTAATCCATGTTAAATAGGTTGATATTGATGTTTGATGATTGATAAGAGCAAGGTCATATGATATATGATATGCGATGATTAATTGATTGCTGATATTGATTGAGACTAATTTACATATTGAACTATTGAAAAATCAAGATCATTATAATAAGGCTCATTTGGTTGCTTAAAGATCAAAACAAAAGATGGAATAATTTATCATTTCTTTGAAACATGGCTTTTAACGTCATCAACCAGATGAACCTTACGAACAAAGAAAAATCTGGAAGGTAATAAAAAATAAATTTAAACTGACAGCAAGAGTTTACAGTCCCCGCTTCTTAAAAAACATGTTAAAATTACAAAAAAAAAAAAAAAAAAAAACATAATATTATTTCCATTGAGGAATGAAGACCTAAAAGCTTAAAACTCACCTCCAGTCCAAAGAAGAAACCATTAATGATCAGATCCGTTTGATTGGTTGTGCGAGCTGGTATCTACAGGCTGTTAAAATCAGCAAAAAGTCTGCGAAATCAGAGAAAATTTGTTCAAGTCATTAAAAGAAACTTGGATTAAACATTTAAACTGAGATAAAGTTGGAAAAGCCAAGAGATAGAAAAATCCTAACATACATGTCCACTGCTGTCGACCTGTCGCAAGCTGCTGTGAACTGCGGAAGGGGAAGGATAGGCATTTGATGTTCCAACGAGGTTAGAAGAAAGGCTTTTCATTGAAGCATGAACCGCTGAACTATTGAATCCTCGCGCGTGAAACCCTTTCGACTTCCGCCTTTTTCCAAAGAGTCAGTGTTAATAATAAACTCAGTGGGGGCCCATGCCCCCAGGGCCCCCATACTGAATCTGCCACTGTATATATTAGTTATATGCATCAATAATCATTTTGTAACATGTCATATCTCAATCAATTCTGTTTCATTCTTTTAATTATTATGAACTCTAATCAATCGTTTAGTCAGTCAATATTTATCACTCATTCAATTACATTCAATGTTATCATTCATTCAACTCACATCAATTTGTTAGTTACAGTCACAATATTAATAATAGTATTAAGTATCAGTAACAAAATTATATCAATAAAAACATCAATAAACAATATCAATATCAATAATCAATAATCAATGTCAGTATTAGTAATATGTATCCATATCAATAATCAATATCAATAATACTATTAGCAATAGTAACAATTTTAATATCAGTATCTGACATTAAGATGATAATATCTTGAGTTTGTTGGTATCATGTGCAATCATTTATATCAGTGAATAAGTGTTCTGTTAGATATTCATATGAGAGTATCTTGAGGATATCTTTTTCATGCACTTATGATTCCTAATCAGTCATCTCTTATGACTCTCAATCAATGAACTCCTTATAACTCTCCTTGAATCATGTGACAATCTTCCCAACTCTTTATAACTCTTAATCAATCTCTAGCTCCTTAAAACTCCCATTCACTGAGTCATATCAGTGGACCACATGGATCTTGAGAATATCACATGAGATTATCATACCATATATTTACTATTAAGTATTACATCCTTTCAATCAGTAAGTATCACAATTCACTCCATATCGGTCCTTTCAATTATTTTAGCATATATTACATTTCAATATTATCATATCAAATCACCATGTATCACTTTCAATCCATTTTCAATATATATTTTCACTACTCATTTCACCTAGAAATTCTTATATGCATATTTAACTGATGAAAATACAATAAAATTATGATATAATAAATTTTTGACAAATTTAGGAAAGATAAATTCGTAGAAATCAAAATCATCAAAAAAAAAAAAGAAGATAGCTACTTACAATGAATATACTAAAATTTGTAACATAAAAAACATGTAAAAAGGCCCTCATGGACTTTCTCTTTCCTCCTCTCACTCTCTCTTCTTCTCTCATTTCCTCTTAAACAAACAAGTGAGGGAGGCTGTTGGGTGAGACAGGAATATTTATAATAAAAAAGTATAAAAAAACTATTAGTAGCCAAACACCACAATGCTCAACTTCAAAATTTTTATGTTTTTCAAATAAATTCATTTCATACATTTAGGTTATTGCAATCTATCCACCTTTAGAAAAGTTGTACTCGATATTTCTATATCAATATGAGAGAGAGAGAGAGAGAGAGAGAGAGTCCATACTCAAAATAAAATTTTAAACTCAAATTAACTAATTATAAATACAAAATCACATCAAATTACAACAAAAAATTATGTGTCAGAAAACTTAACTTAGAGAAGGATAAAAGACATAAAATCATACTAGTTGATTCATTTTCTTACACTTGAAAAATTAAACCGATCATTAAGATGAAAACTATAGTAAATCATATGTGCAACTCATATTCATGCATTCAAAATAAAATCTCATCTCTATTCCGCTTATACACTCTATTTTGCTCATAAGCTCTAGATATATCAATTCTTCCAATAACGATTGCTTTGATACATATAATCTATAGAAATCAAAATTATTACAAAATATAAGTAAGAAGATAGTTACTTATAACAAATAGAATATAAATTGTAATTGGAACAATAGGTAAAAAAGCCTCAATGGACTTTCTCTTTTCTCCTCCTCCTCTCTCTCTCTCTCTTCTTCTCCCATTTCTTCCTAACTAAGCAAACAAGTGAGGGAGGCAGTAGGGTTAGGCAAGAATATATATATATATATATATATATATATATATATATATATATATATATATATATATATATATATATATATATATATATATATATATATATACACTATTAGGGGCCAAGCACCGCAACGCTCTACTTTAGAAATTATATATTTTTCAAATAAAATCATTTCATATATTTGGGTTATTACACGTATCCTATATCATACTATGTCAAATCTTATGGTTTCACTCTTCTTAACGCAGCTTATCAATAGTTTATCGATATCCTAAATATATACTTCCAAATGAAGGCATGCATGTTACATAAATCTTGCATAGTTAAGCTTAGGGCTGCAAGCGAACCAAACGTTCGACGAGCTACTCGTTGTTCGGTTCGATTAAAGCTCGTTTGTGATCGTTTTATTAGCTAAACAAACAAACTTGAACAATATTTTAAATACTCGATTCTTAAATAAACAAACTTGAACATTAATGCGTTCGCTCATTTATGTTCGCGAACAACATCATTTGAAGTTCGTGAACAAGCTCAACATTAAGCTTGATAAGAAGCTCGATAAAAGCTTGATTCGTGTTCGATTTTGAAATCGTGAATAAGCTAGATAAAAATAATTAATATTTGACTATAAAATTAATAAATATAAACAATCATTGCCTTTGTTACATAGACAATTGCTTTTATTATAAATGTGTTTGTTCATAGATATGTTCATGAACGTATTTTTTTTATAGTTAAAAAAATTTCATTAAATATGTTCGCGAACAAGCTCGATAAGCACTAAATGAACGAACATGAACTAAACATGAACCGAACATGAACACTCATTAATTTAAATGAACCAAACATGAACACAAACAATAAATCTCGAACAAACATGAACCAAACTTGAACAAGCTGATATTAAATGAACACAAACATGAACACTCACATACTCGGCTCGGCTCGGTTCGTTTGCAGCCTACTTAAGCTTAAGCTTACCCTTTAGCTATTACAACGTAATAAAATTTCAACAAATTATTATGTGGGATTTAGTTCATATATGCCTCTGTTGCTCCTAAAAGTTTGTCATTAATTACTCCTTGCTCAGATAATTTTATCCCCACCATTCCTCATCCCATTCAACACACTTGCATATCTCTATGTGTGTTTATCATCTTCGATGCCCTATTGCTTATTTTATATCACCTAACTCTTTTAAATTTCTCATATCCCACTCTCGCACATACACACACACACTCTCTCTCTCTCTCTCTCACTCGCTTCTCAGAAACACTCATCTTTATGTCTTACAATATTCTCACCCACTCCTCTTTTCCCTTTTCTTTTACTCTCTATGGATTCAACCCATATTTTATGAACCATTACTTTGTTTTTGCCTGATTAAACTACAAAAGGTTATCAACTATCCTACCTCAAAGAAATAATTTAGCCTTTTATGACACAATACATTATGTGATTGACACATAACTTGCTAATCCAAGCTTAAACCAACCAAATATGACTCTAGCTTAAAATTAACCCACCTAATTCGATCTCAATTCTATTTGGATATTCATTATGGATTGCTCTAGTTAAATTTAGCATTTAAATTAACCAAGGACTAACACAAGGTGATACATGACCCAACACCCTTTAAAGGAAGCAATTAGCCTACTAGAAGCCTAATTAAATATGGCTTATATTACCATAATATGAAACTCAAGCCCCTAGTGGTCTAGCTAAGTCTTAAAACACATTTAAACGTAAACTAGCTTAGTATCTCATGTTAACCTAATAGAACCAAGGTATAATTTGTAGAACATATTGAACCAAATCACAAACCAAGGACATTAAAGCAACTTGATCATTTGATTTGGGCTTTATAGGGTTAGGAGACTCCAATTGACTTATCATAGTCAACCTATCACCTTTGGGCTAAGCTATCAATATCCTAAATGTTATAAATATTTAAATGCATTTTTTATTATTTTAGAATGTCCTTGAAATAATGTCTGACATGTTGGCTTAGTCAAGAAGCATAAAAAATGAAATGCATTGATAAACATGTTGAAAATTACCCCATTTATTAAATGGTGAATCCCTCCTTATTTTCTTTCAACTATTTGGCAAAAATTAGGAATTTTAAGGGTCATTTGTCACTTATAAAATGAGCTGTTGTGTGATGAAATTATTTAAGGGAAGAATATCTTTTATCTTTTGCTTGTAGCTTGGTAGATTCAAGATTATCTTTTATTTGTTGAGATCTAGTAGTTAGCTTTTAATTTTAAGTTTCGTTGCTCACTTATCTCAGTTATTAGCTCCCTCTGAGACTAGCAACCACCCAATCCAAGCCATTGCATCGTAAAAAAAACTTCTCTTGTAGCTCTTAGCCAAATCAAATAAGACTAGGACATATTTATTGTTACATGATATTTGATACAATATAAATTTTACAAAATCTTACCATCTACCTCTATATCACTTGTCCAAATTTGTATCTATGTGTTCATAAGTGTTTATAACTATTTACATCACCAAAAAATTTCAATATACAAAGTGATATTTTAAATCAGTCCAACTTGGACTAATTTTGATATTCCCATCACCATGGCCTTTCAAAACCATTACCATTTCACTGTAAACTCCAAAGCACTTTGTTGGATATTAAACTGAAGCTTTATAGCCTTTTCTATTTTCAAAAAAATGTCATCACCACCATCAAGATCCCAACTAAATTGGCTTGACCAATTGGCATAACCCATATTAGCCAAATTGGGTCAACCTAAGCTTAATCCAAACTCAATTGAACTATCCAAGGTTCCTTGTCCAAGCCAATTTGAGTATACCATCATCAACCCACTATCTATTTGATTGCATTATATCCATCCTTAAACACTAATCAAACGATTGTAGCAAACCAAAGCTCTGCCCATGAAATTTTGAATTATACCATACTAATCAATCATTGAATAGTACAATGCCTTAAGACACATGCTAGGAGTTGGCTAGCCACACCTATAACATAATGAAAAGTTGTAATGCACCAATTGTCATGGATTTTATGGGTTTTGGCTTAAGTTTCATACAAAAATAACATGGTTTCCATATTAAATTGGTTGTTGCCCCTTTCTCTATAATATTCCATGCGCCTTTGACCATTTAATCCCCCTCATTTCCCCTCTCTAATATGTACACAAAGAATAAACTCTAGTGTGCTCACAACTTAACAAATTCATCTTATGCATGATTGATGAGGATCAAGACACCCTACTACTCATAAACACTTTATCTGATCATGATGAAGGTGCTTGCTGCTCATCATTTACTATTTTATGCAATTCATTAAAAACTCAATTCTATCTTAGACAATATGTGATTTACTATTTTATTTGCGGATGATTCTCATTTACTCGAATCATCTTCGAATAACGTTTGAAAATAAATATAAAAATTGAACAATATTCAGATAATATTTGAAGACGATTCAAACATGTTTATTATACATAATTTGATTGCCAATGTTGTCGTAAATAATTTAGATTTAGGATGACATATTCAAATTTAAATAATAAAAAGTATAAATTCATTAATCTTGAACATATAATCATATATGAAGACTTGGGCTTCGTTTGAGACGGTTTTTTTGCTGCTTTTTAAAGTAGCTTTTCAGTATAAAAATGAAAATATTTGCTTTAAGAAGCATCAATAAAGTCGTCCCAAATAAATCCTTATTTTGTCATGAAACTTTACTAAAGGCTAATCGAATGGCGTTAGGAAAAAAAATGATATGATTATTTTGTTCTAAAATTCACAATTAGATTTTTTTTAATAAAATGTGCATATTTTTATCTGAAATAAAAATTTAGATGTATTTTTTAAAAGACAAATAGAGAGGTTGTGAAATATAAAGTTAAATTAAAAATAAAAAAAATATCACGTTCAAACAACACATTAAAAAAGAGTTCTTGGCCGGCAGCAAGTGAAGAAATGGCGTGGTGTGCTGCTAGGTACATATCGTCACCGGCGATCGACGTCCGCCAGCTACGCCGCCACGTGCCGCTTGCTGCTGGCATCTGCTGCGCCTCGTTTGTCGGGGCAAGGTCCTCCTCCACCTCTGTTTCCAAACCTTTTGCTTGCGCTAGTGCGGCCTTCTCCATGGCCGCCGGTATGATCCTCTCCTTGTTCCAAACATTTCCTGTAATTTAACTTTATTGTTATTGAGTAGTTCGTAGATACTTCTCGGTGCGGGCAAGGTGGGGAAGTGAAGGGAGTTCGTACCGATTTTTTTTGTTTGTGAAATCTCCCGCTTACAATAATTTCCGAAGAAAGCGAGTTGATTTTTTTTGGGTGGAATATCGCAAGAAACGAGTGTGATATTCTTGATTCGAAAACCCTACCTTAGAATGTCTGTTTCTGAAATCTGGATTAATGTTTAATTCGCGCTCTTTTCATCAAATGATGGTCAAAATTTTTCATAGTTGGTTTTCAAATCCGTCGTCGTTTAATCATTAATACTCGGATGTTTTTCCATTTGAACACGCATTTTCTTTTTTCGGACGACTCTTTAGAGCCACAATATATTACTTTACCTGGCTAAAGTTGTACCTTGGAATCAAGAATTTTGGATTAAATCATTCAGCGGTAACGTAAAAGATGGTTTTGTTATTTATGACATTGCTAGGGATTTAAGTCTCAATGCTGCATTTGTCTGTTCTAATGTGTATATCTTTGGGGAAGTTTCTTGGAATCTTGGCTTAATGAGTTTACGTTTGATTCTCATGCCATATTGTGAAAGTTGTGTGATTAAAAATCATCTGGCTTCAAGGTTGATGTCTAGATTCATGTTCTAGATTGACTTGTAATTGATTTTATCAAAAATTTGTTGGATTCTTAGTAGATAAAATTTGGACCAGAAAATCAAAATAGGATAACAGGAAATCTCTCCACAGTCAATCCATAATTGGGAGGAGAAGGTTAAGTTTCTTAGTGAGGATAAAGAGGAATTTAGGATCAACATTTTCCTCGAGAGCCTAAGAAAAAATCAACCATCATACTTCCTTGGAATAAGCAGTAATATTCTCTAATTAGCTAGATCAGTGGATAGTTAGTCTTTAATTATTATTTCAGTAACTATTTTTTAATTCTATTATCAGTAGCCAATTTAATTGATTTTCATTAATGCAATTGCATGAAATTAAAATAAAGAGGCAAATTCATCTCCCAAATTGTCGCCACTCCTCTCCTTTCTTTTTAAAAATAAACAAATCCCCTTGCCTCTTTTAGGGGAGCTCTTTTTCTCCTCTCAATACTCGCTCTACCCAGGCATTTAAGGGATAAAGCTATTATTTGCAAAAAGACAAAGCAAGATGAAGGAAAAGATTATGAAGAACTAGAAGTGGGAGGAAGGGAGTTGCTAGCAAGGGGGAGTCAATAATAGAAGGAAAATCAATAAGGACAATGACAAGAAATGGATGATCTCTCATTTGTTAGTAGGACTAGTGTTGTTCTAATTTCTGATTAGTTCTTCTTATTTACACCTATATGCCATCAACTCCATCTCTCACGTAATCCCAACAAACTAATTTGGTCAAGCCCTTACAGAAGGATTTCCATATCAATATTTCTCTTGCAAGGACCTACTACATCTATTTAACCAAAGACTGTCCTATTGGCCTTCCCCAAGCTTAACTTGTTTAAATAGCCAAATGCTAGACCTATAACATCCATTGAGAGAATGGTCACGCCAAACCTCATCTCAAGTCAATCTCTTATGATATCAGTGCTTAGATCTTGTTTGTAGGTTTTGTGGATTTTTCCCTTCAACCTAGAACCCCTTGACTTCACTAAGCCCACAAAAACACGAATAGAAGCATCCGTGACCAAGGAAAACTTGCAAGTAGGTTAAATAAACTAGAAAGCCTAGTAGCCAACTTCTTTGAGCACTAGGTTGTATAAAAGACACATGGACCTTAGAAGCAAATGCCATTGCTACTATAAATTGTGGTCACCTTGGCAATTGGGCAATGTTCCATGAAGAAGATGATGATGGCATCTCAGATATTCTATCTTGGGATGAGGATGAAGAAGCAAATCAATCCACTTTCTACCAATGAATCAAAATACATTCAAAGTTGATGCAAAATATTAAAGTCCATCATATGGCATTTTGGTTATGTTATTGTTTGGAGCATCTAGAAGCTTACTGTTCCATGTTTAAGTCAAATCATACACAATTTAATTTTTTTGCTCATCATAAAATATCATCACATTCACATTTGCATCTGAATGTTGATGATACCGGAACAGCGAAATTCCGGTCAAAAGAATTACGAGTCCGCCGGCGATCTTGATCGAACAGCCAAACTCAACCACCACCTGGAATTGCAAACAAAACCAGGATACAGAAAACAGGGTTATTGAATCCCTAAAGAACTCAGAGTTCTAATTTTGATTTATTCAAAAACTGTCTTCCCTCCAAACGGTAGCGCCAATTTATATTTAATTATTGGCTACATACTTGGCTACAGCTGCCAATACATTGCAAATGGGAAAGTAACAGCAATCCACTAAGTAACTACAGAAATAGGCTAAGAATAAAAGAGAAGAAACAGAGCATGAATTTTAAAAGGATTTTTAGCGATCCTCTTCAGCCAGCTGGATGAGCTCCGGCGTCATTCTCCCAGGGTTGGAAGAGCTTCGTTCTCATAGTGAGGAGTCAAATCAGCTACATTGAATACTGCGGAAATGTTGTAATCTCCTGGTAAATCTATCAAGTAAGCGTTGTCGTTGATTCTCCTGACGACACGAAAAGGGCCGTCAGCTCGGGGCTTCAATTTGCTGAAAGCTTTTGCTGGAAAACGCTCTTTCCTCAGTCTGATCCATACCAGGTCTCCTTCTTGATATATCACCTTCTTCCTGTGTCTGTTAGCTTGCGCACGGTACTTTTCATTCTGCTTAATAATTTCATCCTGTACCTGCTGATGCAGCTTTTGTATTTCCTTACTTCTCTGTTCCCCGTCTGTATTATAGGCAGTCTGTTGAACTATGGGAATTAAATCCAGCGGTGTTAAAGGGTTTCGTCCATATACTATCTCAAATGGACTCCTTCTAGTAGACTGATTGACTGACCTGTTGAAAGCAAACTCGATTTGAGCTAATATTAGATCCCACTGCTTGATATTTCTTCTCACGAAACACCTTAACAGATTTCCCAGGCTCCGATTGACAACTTCGGTTTGCCCATCTGTTTGTGGGTGAGCAGCCGAACTGTACTGTAAACGAGTACCCAGTTTGTTCCATAAGGTCTTCCAGAAGTAACTCATGAATTTTACGTCTCTATCTGACGTAATAGTCATCGGAATACCATGTATTCGAACTATCTCTTTGAGGTATAGATCGGCAATATGACTAGCATCCAAAGTTTTGTGACACGCAACAAAATGAGCCATCTTTGAGAATCGATCTACCACTACCATGATAGAATCCTTGTTGCGTTGAGTACGGGGCAACCCCAACACAAAGTCGAGGCTAACATCTTCCCAAGGAGCCTTCGGAACAGGCAATGGTGAATATAAACCAGCGTTAGTTCCTTGTGTTTTGGCCATGCGACATACACGACATCCCTGTACATATCTTCCAACATCTCTAGACAACAATGGCCAATAAAACTTTTCCTGGATTAAATTCAGTGTTTTATCTCTTCCAAAATGCCCCATCAAACCACCTTCATGGCATTCGGTTATAATGGCCAATCTGTTAGAGCCCCTGGGAATACAAAGACTTTGGCCATGAAATAAGTAACCATCCTTGATATGGAATAGTTTATAAGGCTGATGCAAGCATTGGTTCCATATTAATTTGAAGTCTGCATCTTCGGAATACATATCCTTGAAATTTTCCATTCCCAGAACTTTAGTCTGTAACGTCTGTAGTAGCAGGTGGCATCGGCTCAAAGCATCAGCTGCTTGATTTAAATGCCCGGCTTTATGTTTTATCACATAATTGAATGACGCCAAAAATTCGGACCACGCCGCATGTCTGCCTTTTAGTTTCTTTTGACTGTTTAGGTAGCGAAGAGCTTCATGATCTGTATACAGCACAAAGTCTTTAGCTAATAGATAATGGTTCCAATGGTGTAATGCTCTGACTAGAGCATAAAATTCTTTGTCATATGTTGAATATTTCTGCCGAGCCTCATTTAACTTCTCACTGAAAAATGCAATAGGATGTCCGTCTTGACTCAAAACTGCACCAATTCCTACATTGGAAGCATCACATTCTACCTCAAAGACTTTATTGAAGTCGGGTAGATTAAGAACAGGAGAAGCTGTAATTGCCTTCTTTAATAGTTCAAAACTGTTTTGGGCACTGCTGGACCAGACAAACGAATCAGCTTTCAGGCTCTCTGTAATTGGTGCGGCTATGGAGCTAAAATTTTTAATAAATCTTCTGTAGAAGGACGCCAGCCCATGAAATCTTCTGACTTCGGTAAATGACTGGGGAGTCGGCCAACTCACGATTGCTTCAACTTTTCTGGGATCTGCTTCAATACCTGATGCCGAAACCACAAAACCCAGAAATTCTATTTTGCTATCCAGAAATTTACTTTTACCAATATGGCCATACAATTTCTGTTCCCTCAGTTTGCATAGCACTAATCGTATATGCTGTAAATGTTCCTCTATGTTTTCGCTAAAAATTAGTATATCATCAAAATAAACGACTACGAACTTACATAGAAATGGTTGAAATACTTGGTTCATCAGCCTCATGAAAGTGCTTGGTGCATTCGACAGCCCGAACGGCATCACCGTCCATTCATACAATCCGTCTCGAACCTTGAAGGCTGTCTTCCACTCGTCTCCTTCTCGCAAGCGGATTTGATGATATCCGCTTCTCAAGTCAATTTTTGAAAATACTTGAGCACCATGCAATTGATCAAAGAGATCATCTATGCGGGGAATCGGATAGCGGTATCGAACAGTGATTTTATTCATTGCTCTGCTGTCCATACACATCCTATACGATCCATCTTTTTTTGGAACCAACAATACAGGCACGGCACACGGGCTAACACTGGGTTTAATAAAACCTTTGGATAGTAAATCTTCAATTTGCAACTGTAACTGCTCGTACTCGTCTGGCCTGAGTCTGTAGGGTGGTCGGTTTGGCAACATGGCGCCAGGTATTAATTCAATTTCATGCTGAATGTCCCGAGCAGGAGGTAGTCCGGCTGGAATTTCTTCAGGAAACACATCACAGAATTCCTGTAATATCTCCTGAATTCTTGGATGAATCGTCTCTGCAGCAGGAACCACTTCTTTCACCACCACTATATAACTAGTAATGGATTCTTGCATAGCCTTACGACATTGTGAGTAACTAATCAGTAATTCTTCTGCTGTTTTGCTTGTGTTTTCTTCTTCTAACGGCACCAACACCATCGGACTTCCATCATAATTAAAAGTGTATGTGTTCTTGGTACCATCATGAATAGTTTGCCGATCATACTGCCATGGTCTTCCCAGAAGCAAGTGACAAGCGTCCATCGGAACTACATCACACCACAATTGTTCTTTATAGGTTCCAATAGAAAAATTTACCAAGCATCTTTTTGTTACCTTGACCACGTTTTCTTTCTGTATCCATGCCAACTTATAAGGATTGGGATGTTTTTCAGTTTTTAACTGAAGTTTATCTACCATAGAACTTGATACAACATTCTCACAACTTCCACTATCCACAATGACTTGGCAAACTTTTCCTTGAACTGTACAACGAGTTCTAAAAAGTCTATGTCGCTGCAACAATTCTTCCTTCTGATTTTTAAGCAATCGTTGGATAACCAACAATGGGCCTTCATCTGCTGTGAGCAAAGTAGGGACAGGCGAATTTGCAACCTCTCGACCAGACTGTTCTTCTTCTCGGTCTTCAACCCACTCCTGTTCATCATCCTCTATCAAGGTAATAACACGCCTGTTAGGACAACTCGAAGCAATGTGGCCAAATCCGTGGCATTTGAAACATTTTCTAGCTGGATAATTTGCAGCATTAATCGGTTTCTTGACGATTTGGTTAGCATCTGTGGTTCTTGTTTGCCCACTGGAATTGGCATCATCTTTATTACTAGACTTCTCCTTGAATTCTTCTTTATTGCTCCATCTGTTCTGCACCATTTTGGCTTTCTTTTGCTGTTTCTCTACTTTGAGGGCTAAATTGACGACATCTTGAAATGTCCAATACGATTGTAGCTGAACCACATTGCCAATTGCCGGTTGTAACCCTTCTAAGAATCTTGCAATAGTATTTTCTTCAGGCTCTACCATGTCACATTTAAGTGATAATTGCTCAAATTCTGCTACATACTCCTCTACCGTCAACTGGTTTTGTTGAATTCGATGCAGCTTCAAGAACAATTCTTGCTTGTATTGCTCTGGCAAATATTTCCGTTGAAGCTCCTTCTTCATTTTTTCCCAACTGACGATTTTTCTGCGTCCTTCCCTGAGCCTTGTTCGCTTCAGATTCTCCCACCATAATGACGCATTTTTCTTCAATTTGATGGCGACGAGTTTGACGATGCGATCAGGTTTTACTTCTTTAAACTCCAAGATCCTGTCAACTGTGTGAATCCAGTTTATAAATTCATCTGGATCTAATCTTCCCTCAAAGTCTGGTAAATCAACTTTGATTCCTACATCATCATGTCTGTTGTTTCCAGCACGATCTCGTGTCCGTCGCCTTCCTTCATCGTCACTGGAATTGGCTTGGTAGAATGGATTCACTCCCTCTTCTTGTTCTTCGCCAGCTTCTCTTTGCTCGAACCTTTCTAATCTTTGCTGCAACCGCTGAATTTCTCTTTGTAAGTCTTCGATCACTACTTCTTGCACCGGCCGTTGAGGATTGCGACGAGGCGGCATCTTGCCGGCTCTGATACCAACTGATACCGGAACAGCGAAATTCCGGTCAAAAGAATTACGAGTCCGCCGGCGATCTTGATCGAACAGCCAAACTCAACCACCACCTGGAATTGCAAACAAAACCAGGATACAGAAAACAGGGTTATTGAATCCCTAAAGAACTCAGAGTTCTAATTTTGATTTATTCAAAAACTGTCTTCCCTCCAAACGGTAGCGCCAATTTATATTTAATTATTGGCTACATACTTGGCTACAGCTGCCAATACATTGCAAATGGGAAAGTAACAGCAATCCACTAAGTAACTACAGAAATAGGCTAAGAATAAAAGAGAAGAAACAGAGCATGAATTTTAAAAGGATTTTTAGCGATCCTCTTCAGCCAGCTGGATGAGCTCCGGCGTCAGTTGAGAGTTCAAGAATCATGACCTTTTAAGAATGACATGGCATTGGCTTTAAATGTTACTTAAATTGATAAGTAGGTCAAATGGAAACAATTAAAACAAATATTTGAACAATCAATGCAATATAATACTTTAGAGTTGGGAGAGCAATTACCTTGAAATTTTCCCAGATGAAATGCTTATTTTCATGACATTTGTAGCTAAGTTTCATAAAGGATGCTGGGTTAAAGTTTTTTTGAGTGTGAAATCTCTCATAAGAAGTTTAAGCTATTGTAGTTGAAGAGAAGAACTAGATCAACAACAATAACAAAGGATGAAAGCAAAACAACTATGCAAATGATGAGAGGCTCAAGGAATGAATGAGGCAAGGAAATAGGCCCTAGCATCCACCATAAGTTCTAAAGTTGCTCAGGCATAATTTTTGGATGATATATTGTGAAAAGAAGTGAAAAAGAGAGAGAACCAAAAAGGCTCTACAAATACTAAAATGGTGGCAAACCTACCAACTATAACGGCAGTTAAATTACTAACATTAATGGCTTGTGACATTTGTCTGTAAAATATTTGAGATTTTTAAAACATATTTGATAGGCATGTGTATTATATAAATTCTAAAGTTTATAATAAAAATATGGATTGATACTTATTAAAATAAGATCAATTTTATTTAGATTTCATTGTTAAAAGGCCAAAATGATAATATAAATGAGTATTTCTCATAAATATTGTGCATTGTTTGAACTACACATGTTTCTATACATTTGAAAAGATATAGAAAACATTTTTTTTTGAATAATTTGTTTGTATATATACAAAATAAATGCTTGAAATTTTTAATCAAGCTTATGAAAATTACAAGGAAGCAAACAAATTTCTCACCTAAATATTTGAGCAGTCTTTTTTTTAAGGGAGGCAAAGTCTTATCTAATTGAAAAAAATTGTTTAATGTAAAAGTGGAAAAATTGTTGAAGTTTAGAATGTCTAGTTCAAAATTAGGGTTACATGCTAATCTATGCCCAAGTCTTTATGCTCTAGATTGGATTAAAAATGATATTGTGTTTAGGATAGTTAAGAAATGCTAATATCATACATATTTTATTAATTCAAAGTAGGGCACAATGCTAATTACAAATTAATCACAATTTCAATTATAGATAAAGTGGGCATAAAGCCAATGAATTAGTGAATATTTATTTTAAAAAAGACATATGTCTAATTTGAACCTATGACCTCTTCCTTGAGAACCCAGGAACATACTGCTTAAGCTAGAGATCTTTGATGTATAATTTGTCTTTATTAGCCAATTATTCATGAAGTCAACTATGTTATGTACTCTTGGATGTCTCTCGTGGAATCTTGGATAACCCATATTTATAAGATAAAAATATTTGCATTATAGAGGAGAACAAAAATACATGCTTACAAATAAAGGAATAGCTATTCCACCATTGAGGGATATAAAGGTGGCCAAGCAAGCCAAGAGAGTCAACATCATTTACCATAGTTATAATCCAATCGTTCTGCTATATATAAATTAGCACAACAACTATCATCCCAATAGTTTCCAAAGAAACAGGAGGATATAAAAAAGATACAATATGAGCGCCGAGGTTAGAACATGCATCCACTTTGTCAACCCAGGCAAGGTATGGAGAAGAAACATTTCTTCAAATTCACGCAAGCAAAGCATATAAAGGTGACACACCAACAATAGTAGAAGACTCACATATCCATTGGTTGGAGCAAATTGAAGTTGCAAGGAGCAATGATCGAGAAGTCTCCAATGAAAATAAAAATCATGCATGCAACAATCCTTTCTTGCATGGAAAGCTAGTGTGCATGGGAGCACTCAAATAAGATCAATCACCTTTTATTTTTTCTCTCTCTTCACTTAGTAAATGCTTAAAGAAAAGAAAATTTAGTCACATTTTCTGTCCTACCATTTCTTCCCTCACTAAAACCATTTCAACACTATTCTCGGTTTATCTCTCTCTCTCCCCAGAAGCTCCCTCTCTTCTCTTAATTCTCTCTACCTAGCCCCTTAGGGTTCATGGAATTGTTTGCAACAAGGCAAAGCAGAAGGATGAGAAATGAAAGTAGAAGCAGAATAAGGAAGGATATTGCTAGCAAGGAGAAATTAATAACAGAATGAATCCATTTACCAGATAAGGAATATCTCTTAAGACTAGTTTTATTCTAGTTTTTGAATTTTCGTTTATATTAGATATCTGTAATTACATTAAAAAATGCCTTTTATATCCCTCACATAGTCTAATTTTCCATACTTGGTCTTGCAAGAGGTTTTCGTGTCTATATTTTTCTTTAAAGTGTCTAATATGCCTATTTCACTTAAAACTCTACAAAAAGTGTTATTTAAGCTCCTAACTTGTTCTAATAATCAAGTGTTAAACCAGTAATTTATGGTGTCTGAACTTTAAACCCTAACATTCTAGATTAGAGAAAGCTTATTAGAAACCATCTCAAACTAAGATAAAATTTGTTTTAGGTTGGGTTAGTAATTGATTTCATTTCAAGATTTAAAGAAGGTATGATTTACAAGGTAGGTCAGAGGAGGGAGGAGTCTTCTTGGATTGTGTGCGCAGATAGGGGAGTGACATTTTGAACGAAAAACAAAAATTACATGATTATTTATTAGTTTAAATGGGTAAGGATGGACTATTAGGTTTATTGAGGATTTTGTTACAGTTTGAGGAAGTTGAGGAGGACTTTTTAAAGATGATTTTGAAATTGAATTTTAATTTCAAAGCTAAGATTATGTAGAAAGTTGAGGAGAAAAAAAGGAAAATGGATCAGGGTCGGTGGTGAAAAATGTGTGAAGGGGATAAGAATGATTGATACTTTTGTTTTTTTATGAAAAATAATAAAGATCTTGGACTGCTGCAAGCACAACTGTGGTTTTTGAACTGCTTTGGCCTGAGTTTAGGTTTAGTTTTTCTTAAAAATGTTTTTTTTGTGGTTATGTTGTGCATAGGAATTTGCGATCAATGTGAGGAAAAGCAGATGATGTAAAGAGACTAGAAAGTGATTCCATGATCTGAATGCACCTTAATGTAGACTCTTTTATTGAGAGTTTTTTTTTGGATTTAGGAACTTTGTATTTGATACCCATTGAGGACAACGGGTGATATAAGTGGAGATTTTCGTATACTTATATATTTTGATTGCTTAAAAGGGAAGAATCTGGTATAGAGGAAAGAAAATTAAATTAGAGAAGGAATGAATGAAACATGAAATGATGGAAGAGCTAGAGAAAGAGTAAAATGAGCTTCACGGCTTGAAACAAGAGGGAGAAATTTTTTCATGCAGTTAATGCTTGAAGCAAGCTCTTTTTTAATTCCAAGGTCTACCATCTTCATTGCCTGGCCTAAGACATTATTTATAATATTAGCCTTTATTCAAAAATGCAAGACTATCGTTGGAAATAGGAAAAAAAAGGTAAAATGGTTGCCGTAAATGATAAATGAAACTTTTTTAACTACTATTAGTTAACACAACAAATTAAATAATATTGACTAAATTGACAATACAATGACTCTGATAGTTCGGTTCTTCTGACTTGGGCCAAAGCCGAACCGACCCAATTGGGTCGGGTATACCAGAGGCAGTACAAACCGCCTCTCCTTGCCGCCTAAGAGGATCCACCGCCTCTTGCTTGCCATATTGGGGACCAATAGGAATTTATTTTCTAAATTAAATGCAAATATGGAAGGTAGGGAATATTTAAATTATTATTTGTATTTGGAAAGGTTGAGGGGGGCGGTGGAGAGGCTTATAAATAGAGATGAGGGGGAAGGGAAAATGCATGCTTAGATTGGTGTTCTCTTGGAGTTTTGGGGCTCTAGACCTAGCGTCTAGAGATTTTTGGAGAGAACGATCTTCCTCTCGAATAGAGGATCACTTGTATCTTTGCTTATGTTTCTTTACTTTGAGTTTTCAATAAAGTTCTCTTTGGTTTTCTTGTCCGTTTCTTTTCGATCTTGGTTATTATCATTGTTTTTATCAAATTTGTATTAGGGTTGCTTGCGAACTCAAGTAGATTCGATAGGATTACTTGCGAACTCAAGTACTTCCTATCAAATTGGTATCAGAGCATCGTCTTGGGACCAACAGCGGCTGAAATTTCAGAATTTTACCAGTGATTTCTCATCTGGAGGACAAAACTTCTTGCAAGGAAGATGGTCAGAAAGAAGGTAAAAGTGTTGGAAGAAGAAATTGGGCAACTCAAGAATTATTTGGAAGGAAGATTTTCTAATTTTCAAAATCAAATTTCTACCAACAACGAAAAGTTAGAAGGAAAGTTCGCAATCATGGAGGAGATGTTAAAGAAATTACTTGAGGTGACGACAACATCGGAAGCAAGGAGGACTAACGATGACAATGGAAGAAAGGGAAACCCTAACTGGTTTTCCGAGATCTTGGAGGGGGAGAAGAAGGCATGCTTCATCTAGAACCACTTTATAGGGAGGAGATACGCACCAGATTCAACAGAAGGGTGGCTGGATTTCCAGGAAGGAGAAGAATTCTACTATCACGATGCTGAATTTGAAAGAGGAAGAAGGGAATCCAATGCAGAAGGCAGGTATGATCGCCGGAGGGAAGATCGGGACAACTGGGGAGCATGCCCTACTCATAGCTTTGGAGGTTATGGTGTATGCCGAGGCGATCCAAAGGTAAGGAAACTAAAAATGCCCGTCTTTGAGGGAGAGGACGACCATGGCTGGATTTACAAGGTCGAACGATACTTCACCGTCAATGGGCTAACAGAAGAAGAGAAGCTAACAGCGGCGGGACTATGTTTAGAAGGAAAGACGTTAGCATGGTACCAATGGAGAGATAGAAGGGAACCCATCTGGACTTGGAGGGAATTTAAAGAATGCTCACTCGAACGTTTCCAAACCGATAGGGAAGGAGTCTTCTATGAGCAATTATTTGCCTTAAAACAAGAGGGAACTGTGGCAGACTATCAAGACAGATTCGAATGCTTAGCCAGCATATTGGACCGCCTCTCATAAACAGTACTGGATGAAGGGACTGAAACCGAAAATCTGGGCAGCAGTGAGAATCTTGGAACCAAGAACCTTGGGAAAAGCCATGGAATTAGCACACTAGATAGAAGATCAAAAGAAGATGGAGAGAGTAGCGAAGGGAAACAACTCAGGGGGATCGTATAGGATGACGACCACCCAAAGGACCAGCACCAGGGGGTCTAAAGGAAGCATCCAAGGAAAAAGCCAGTGGAGGAGGAAGTGGGGGAAACTTCAAAAGGTTAACTAAAAAAGAAATACAAGAGAAAAGAGCCAAGGGGTTGTGTTTCAGGTGCGACGAGAAGTACATGCCAGTGCATAAGTGTAAGGACCAAACTCTTTAGGTTATCACCGTCTATGATGACGAGGAAACTGAAGGGGGAGGTGGAAGTGGGCTAGAAACAGAGGAAAAAGAGGTGATGCATTTAGATGTGGTAGAAGTTTCCCTAAATTTAGTAGTGGGATTTACACAAAATCACACTATGAAGGTCAAAGGAGAAATGACAGAAAAAGAGGTGGTAGTATTGATAGATAGTGGGGCCACCCACAATTTCATATCCACCCATATTGTAGATCTGCTGGGAATGAAGTTAGTAGACACAGGCGGCTACGAGGTAATGTTGGGTACGAGAAAGGTGGAGATGGAAAAAGGAGTTTGTAAGGGTGTAGTGCTAACCATACAAGAACTACATGTAAAGGAGGACTTTCTCCCTTTAGAACTGGGAAGCACCGACGTCATAGTAGGGATGAAGTGGCTACAGGCCTTGGGGGAAACTAAGGTTAATTGGGGAGCTCTAAGAATGGAAGTAGTGGTGGAAGGACGAAGGATGGTAATCCAGGGTGAAGTAGGGCTATCACGATCTGGAGTATCTATCAAATCCATGCTAAGAAGCATACAGGAGGCAGGAGGAGGATATTGGGTAGAGCTGTAATGCTTGGAAGGGATCATTGTGGGGAAAGAAGGAGAAATCCCTCTCGCTATACAACCCATCATACAACAGTTCAAGGAAAATTTCCAACCACCTTAAAGCCTCCCACCCACCAGAGATCAAGAGCTGCGATTGTTCCAAAGGAAGGGGTATCACCAATCAGGGTCTGACCCTATCGGTAACCCCACTTTCAAAAAGACGAAATTGAGAAGCTTATCAAGGAAATGTTGGAAGCAGGCATCATAAGGCCTAGTGTAAGTCTTTTTTCTAGTCCTGTTCTGGTAGTTAAGAAAAAAGATGGGAGCTGAAGGTTCTGTGTGGATTATCATGTTCTAAACAAGGAGACTGTACCAGATAAATTCCCCATCCCAGTGATCGATGAATTATTAGATGAGCTATATGGAGCTAAGGTGTTTTCCAAAATGGATTTGAAATCAGGTTACCATCAAATCCGAATGAAGGAGGAAGACATTAAGAAGACAACTTTTAGAACACACAAAGGGCATTACAAATTCTTAGTAATGCTATTCGGGCTTATGAATGCCCCTGCAACCTTCCAGTCGTTAATGAATCGGATATTCAGGCCATACCTCAAAAAATTTATCCTAGTATTCTTTGACGACATACTTGTGTACAACCAAAACACTGAAGAGCATTCAGAGCACTTAAAGATAGTATTTGGAATACTACAAGAGCATCAGCTCAAGGCAAACCTTAAGAAATGCAGCTTCGCGCAACTAAAGGTAGAGTACCTGGGGCACGTGGTCTCGCAAGAGGGGGTGGAAGCCGAGCCCACCAAAATTGAAGATATGCAAAAGTGGCCTATACCAAGGAACTTAAGAGAGCTTAGGGGGTTCCTAGGGCTCACAGGCTACTACCGGAGGTTCATCAAAGGATACAGTACCATAGCCAAACCTCTAACCGAGCAACTAAAGAAGGACAACTTCTTGTGGGGAGAAGAGGCAACAGAGTCCTTTGAGAAAATAAAACAAGCCATGACAATAGTCCCGGCGTTAGCTCTTCCAGATTTCAGTCAGATTTTTGTAGTGGAGATCGATGCATCCGGGTATGGTTTGGGAGCGGCCCTCATGTAAAGCCATAGGCCTATAGCATATTTCAGCCAAACCCTGTCAACCAGAGCGCGACTCAAGTCAGTATATGAAAGAGAGCTAATGATCATTGTACTGGCCATCCAGAAATGGCGGCCCTACCTCTTAGGTAGGCACTTCATCGTGAGAACAACTCAAAGGAGTTTAAAATACTTACTCGAGCAAAGGATGGTGATTGAGGAACATCAAAGATGGCTATCCAAACTCTTTGACTATGATTTTGAGATCCAATATAGGCCGGGTTTGGAAAATAAAGCTGCCGACGCTCTATCAAGATGTGTGGGGGAATTACAAGGGATTGCAATCTCAATGCCACTGATGTTGGATTGGGAGGCAATCAAAGAAGAAAGTTTGCAGGATGAAGGGTTGAGGAAGATCCGGGAAGAGTTGGCACACGACCCAAGCAGCCATCCCGGATAGTCACTTGAGGGAGGCAGACTCTTATATCAAGGAAGATTTACAATGCCAAAGTCTTCTATCCACATTCCAAATTTGCTATAAGAATTCCATGTAAGTGCGGTGGGAGGACACTCAGGAGTACAAAAGACATAGTGACATACTGAAGATTAGCCACCAAATTATATTGGAAGAGGATGCACAAAGATGTGGAGAACATGGTAGCCATATGTGAGATATGTCAGCAGAACAAGTATCTAGCAATGGCTTCAGGAGGACTACTACAACCCTTGGCCCTTCCAAACAAGGTATGGGAGGAAGTGTCCATGGATTTTATAGATGGTCTACCCCGATCCATCCGAAGGATTCACAGTCATCATGGTAGTGGTGGACAGACTCAGAAAGTATGCACACTTCATGCCTCTTCGACACCCCTACACCGCAACGACAGTGGCAACCACTTTCATCAGGGAAATAGTCCGATTACATGGGATATGAGAGGCCATAGTTTCAGATAGAGAAAGTATTTCTCGGTTATTTTTGGAAGGAATGGTTCAGATTACAGGGAACAATTCTAAAAAGGAGTACTGCCTACCACCCACAAATAGATGGCCAGTCAAAAGTAGTAAACAAAATATTGGAGACCTATCTGAGGTGCTTCGTATCAGAGGAACCTAAGCTATGGGCTAAATAGCTGTCGTGGACATAATATTGGTACAACACCTCTTATCATTCTGCTTCTCAGATGACCCCTTTTAAAGTGTTGTACGGAAGGGAACCTCCCCACTTGGTACCCAGTGGGAGTTGCAGCACACCAGTTTCGTCAGTAGAAGAATACTTGGAGGAAAGACAGGGTGTTAGAGAAACTTAAGGGACACCTTCTAAGAGCTCAACAAATTATGAAGCAACAAGTTGATGGATATAGGAAGGATGTCCAGTTTGAAGTGGGGGAGAAGGTCTTCCTAAAGCTTCGACCATATCGGCAGAAGACGATGGCTAACAGGAGGAATGAAAAGCTCGCTCCAAGGTATTTTGGGCCGTATGGCCTATCGACTAAAGCTACTATCAACGACTACTATACACCAAGTATTTCATGTATCCCAATTAAAAAGAGCTATTGGAGATTGTTCCATTGGATCTGAATTACCCATCACTTTAACAAAAGATCTAGAAGTAAGTATGGAACCATATGAGTTACAAGGGGTACGCCAGGGTGAGGGAGGAGTAAAAGAGGTATTGATCAAGTGGAAGGAGCTTCCAGATTACGTGGCAACATGGGAACCTTATGAACAAATAAAACAACAATTTCCTTCCTTCCACCTTGAGGACAAGGTGGTTCTTTGGGAAGGCGGTATTGATAGGTCGGTTCCTTCGACCTTGGCCAAAGCCGAACCGACCCAATTGGGTCGGGTATACCAGAGGCGGTGCAAACTGCCTCTCCTTACCGCCTAAGAGGATCCATCGCCTCTTGCTTGCCATATTGGGGACCAACATGAATTTATTTTCTAAATTTAATGCAAAATATGGAAAGTAGGGAATATTTAAATTATTATTTGTATTTGGAAAGGTAGAGGGGGGCGGTGGGGAGGCTTATAAATAGAGATGAGGGGGAAAGGGAAAATGCATGCTTAGATTGGTGTTCTCTTGGAGTTTTGGGGCTCTAGATCTAGCGTCTAGAGATTTTGGAGAGAATGACCCTCCTCTCGAATAGAGGATCACTTGTATCTTTGCTTTGAGTTTTCAATAAAGTTCTCTTTGGTTTTCTTGCCCGTTTCTTCCCGGTCTTGGTTATTATCGTTGTTTTGATCAAATTTGTATTAGGGTTGCTTGCGAACCCAAGTAGATCCGATAGGATTACTTGCAAACTCAAGTACTTCCTATCATACTCATGTCTAAGTTTTAAGATAGATGACTTGTCCTGCATCTCTCTAATCTATTGATTAATAAGTTTATTTCTTCTCTTTTGGAAACCATGCATGACATTGAATATCTGATATTTTTAAAGTCGGGGTTGAAAGAAACACTATGTATTTATTTTTCTTTTGTATAGTGCTAATTTTAATTTTTTCAATAATGAATTAATATGGATGTATTATCCTTCCCTTACAAGCTTATAGCCAGTTTCCTCTTCTTGCATTGTTGATCACGAAAAAGATTGCAGTTTAGCCCTACTTCTTTGCTATCGAGACAAGCTTCCGTTCTGAGCTTGCTGCTTAGAAGTTTCCTCTTCTTGCATTGTTTATCATGGAAATATGGCCGTTTAGTCCCAATGGCCAAAACTCTATGAATATTTGCCTTGAATTAATTACCTTCTGAACAAAATGTCTCATGAGATACTTTCTTATTTTGTTATGATGTAGTAATGTGTTCCTTATTCTGCAAGTACTAATGATTATTTTCATCCTTGTTATCAGAGAGAAAAGAAGCTATTAAGACAGAAAAGGCTCCTGCAGCTCTGGGACCATATTCCCAGGCTATTAAAGCAAATAATTTCCTTTTCGTCTCTGGTGTTCTGGGCCTTATCCCTGAGGTTGTTATCTATTTCATATGACTTTTCCTAATATGGTGGTGATTGCATGTTATCATTTTATATTGGATGTGTTGGTGTTTCATTTTGTTAATATAATTTTAATTTGGTATGCAGACTGGAAAATTTGTGTCCGATAGCATAGAGGAACAAACTGAGCAGGTGAGTGACTCGATTGGTATTTACTTATGAATTTCCTTAGTAGCAACTATTTCAAACTAGAATTAATATTTTGTTAGAGAAAAAAGTTAAAGTTGTAGTTTAATTTGGAAGGGTGGTATTTCTACATTTGGTATGTGCCACATCCCAACATTACTTGGATTTGATCTTTATTGCATGTCAGGAATGAATTTGAAATTTGGTAGAATGTGGATATATGGGTCAATTTGTGGCCTAATAGTGTATCCAGTACACAATAAGTAAAAACAAGAGGTTAATGTACAGAATTGGGGATTTTATTTTTGAGAAGACCCTTTGACACCCAAATTAGTGGCTGAACGTGAAGATGAATAATCTAAAATTAATTTATCACAATTTCTACTTCATGATGAAAGAATGAAAACTTTTTGATGAAAGAATGAGAGCTCAGAGAGACTCCTCATCCAAGCAGAAAGAGAGAGTTCAAAATGGGTATTTACTTGCAAAAAAAATTGTCATCCAAGTGGGTGGTATTTCTAGGTGCTTTGTGGTGTGTCGGCAAAACTTACATTGGATAGATGAGCTAACTTGCTTTCGAGTTTTATACCATATCAAAATGCCTTAATATTACCATATCAGTAGGAGGGTATTTTAGTTCAGGTATTTTAGTCATTCAATTAATCAAATGATAGAGAACCAAATAATGACATACTTATGATCTATATTGAACATCATACCTTGTGCTATAATTGATGCATTGATAGAGGCCTTAGGCCCTGAGATTTGTCATTGGGATCTAAATTGGATGATGCATTAAAATTGGTGCCAAGGATGATCTTAAGTGAAATGTCATATTTATTTTGGAACCCTATGATTATTGTCGACTAGATGCATTTCATGAAGCTTGGTTAGAAGTTTGACACAAATTTTATTGTAGTTCAGTGGTTTAGGAGCTAGAAGGACCATTATCCCACCTAATCTTTGTTCTGCAAAAATCATAGAAGCACTAGTTTTAACATCCTCATTCATATGATTGGAATTAAACTAGAGCTATTTTTTAGAACCTATCAATCTCATACTTAATTGAAGGTGTTCATATTCTTACATGTCTTTGATTTATATTATTAATCAAATAGGTTTTTATGTATATCTGAAGCATCATCATTTTTTCATCTATTGAAAAATAATTTTGCGTCATTTCAGTATTACTATCTATGACACAATTAAATTGCAGATGTCACATTTGCTTATAGTGTGGACATAATTTGACGAGATAACACCAAATTTGTATAAAACATGGCTCTTAAAAAATCAAACTACTCAGCTGGCTTTGATTTTTTTAAGTGGTATTGCTTTAATCTATTTTGAGAAATAATCAATCACAATAAGAATGAACTTATGGCTCTCGGGAGGAGGATAAATAGATCCAATAATATCAATACCCAACTTTCAAAAGGTTAGAAGCTATTGAGGGCCAATAGTATCCAAGTCTTTTGATTTTAAGTTTCATTTCATGTCCATATTGGTGGGCTCCATACAATCTAGCATGTGTCTTAGTCATCACTTTATGGACTTCCTCTCACTTGAGGCAATGTAGTTACATCTGATTGAATGATCACCCATACAATGTGTTGTAAATGTGTACTTGAGAGTTTTTTTTTTTAATTTGGTGGTAGATTAACTTTTCCTAAAGCATTTATCACTTTGCACGTATTCGATGGTGAATTGTCTCCAATCCTTTTCAGCGTCAACTACAAGTGCACATTCTCAAAATATAAAGCCCAATCTAAGTTTTCACCATCGGAATACCTTTATAAAATGATTATGAAATATGTGTCATTGGGCACATTCTCCAATCATTTTCAATGTCCATAATTCAAGTTTTCTTTCAACTTCCTTTATAGTCTTATCAACGAGAAGAATATCTTCAACAAAAGGCATATATTAGGGCACTTCTTCTTGCAAATGTCTACTAAGAACATCCACGATTAAAAAAAAAAAGGGGTTAAAGTTCCTTCTTTGATGTAATCCAACTAAAATAGGAAAATACTTGGTCAAACTATCTTGTGTTTTAACACAAGTAACATCTCCTATATACATATCCCTAATGACTTGAATATAAGCATTATTAATTCATTTCTTTTCTTGAACTCTTCAGAGTACTTCTCTTGGAAATTTATCATTTGCTCTATAAATATCATATATAAACCCTCTTTAGTCTCTCTATACTTCTCCATCAAATCTATCAAAAATATATAGCTTCCAAGGTAGACCTACCCAACATGAATCCAAATTGCTTTTTTAGAAACATTACCATCACATCGCAACCTATGCTTAATTACTCTCTTCTATAGTTTTAATGTATGATAAATGAACTTAATTTCTCTAAAATTTGCATGCTTGTGCATCACCTTTATTTAAAAATAGGAACCAATACATTCCTCACTCATCTGACATCTTTTTAATCTTCAAAATAATATAAAAAAGTTTAGTAAGCCAATAAATTCCTTGATCTCCAAAATATTTTAACACTTATATTAAAATATTATTAGGGCTCATTGTTTGTTTACACTTTATTTTCTTAATGCATATCCAACTTCGATTTTATTGATAAGACTATAAAAATAAAAATTTTATTTTCATTTAGGGTGTTAAGGTCACTAAAGTTAATCGTATTCTCATAATCTTCATTGAAACTTATGGAGATATCTCATCCACCTATATTGAATATCCTCTTATAAAAACATATTTTAATCTTCATCTTTAATGTAGTTCACTTGAACTGGATCCTTATTTGTCTTATCTTTTTACTTGGCTAACTTATACATATATCTTTTGGTCTCATTTATATCTAATCTATTATATAAATAACTTAAAATAATTTTTTTTAATTGCAAATTGGTTTCTTAGACTCCCTATGGGTCATCTATATTTTTCATAATTTTCTAAGTTTATACATCTAAATCAATTCTACCACCAACTATTTTTACTATTAAAATTTTTTTCTTGATACTTCAAACAATTACTTTACAACTCTCTTAATATCACTAGTCATTTTTTTCCATGTTATATTAATTTTCTCATGGATAACTCAAATTTTAGGATCTTGAATTGTGGGTCTCCGAAAGGATTCCGCTCGTGTGGTTCGAATGTAAAGGGTACGATCACACTATCCCGTAGGACAAAATGGTCGTAGGCCTTTACACTCGGCACAAGCAGGCCGATGGAAGAGCAGATGGAGTTATAGATACGATTAACCATGGAGGATAGCGGATTTTCACCTACACACCTCGATGGATAATAATATCTATAACCCTAAATTCACGAGATTTCCCCTATTCGATACATCAGCACCGAATAGGGTTTATTTGATTGTGGGGATCGGTTTCCTACGGGCGCAAGCCCCCGTAGTTAATTACATCTTAGACCTCGGTCTAAGAAAACTCTCGATTAAGGATGTTAGATTATCTCCTCTGATGGGTTTAGTGCAAGGGAATTTCTAGGCTTCCTAATCAAAGGGGAATGTCCCAACTTGGCTCGATCAATCATACAGGGTTCAGTCAACATCCGGCCGGCTAAGAGAAGTGAAAACTGGAGAAAAAGAGAGGGATCACGCATTCGAACAAGCATGAGAGAAAGAGGGAGGTGGCGTCATCTGTGTGACGCGGATGGGCAGGATTTATAGCCTCCGAAAGAAAGGAAGACTTACCCACCAATAAGGTGTGTAATGGTACACCCGTACTACTCACCTTTAGACCCTAAATCTATAAAAGATGTAGTGTTGTACACACAACTCTAACATCTACGACCTAGCTAATGCAATCTGGACTTATTCCTTGCCTGACAAAGGAAGCCAGCTAAGACCACCTAATCGTGTAAAATCCATGCTGTCCAGTCTGTATGAAGAAGGGTGGGTAGTTTAGACACTGAATTTGGGATCGACAAACTAGAGAAATTCCTAAGTGATCCCACACTTATGAGTGGTATAATGCTCCTAAAACTAATGCAATTAAATCTTGATTTTAATTAGTTACTAATGCAATTATGCTGGTTAAAGTCTCCAAATCAGATATGTATGAATTTTAAAAAGGCTTTATAAAAATAACTTTTGAATGACTAAATTTCCCCAGGTCCGGCACTTCATCCTCATAGGCCAGATTATCCGGACTCTACCCTCAGGCGGGGAAATTTGTCTAATAGAAGAGAGAATGCGTGCATGCGCCCCCGGACGATTCCGGCTATTCCTTAAAATCGTTATGGTTTCTATGTGAATTAATCTTAAATTTTATTATTAATTATGAGTAGAAGAATTTTTATCCTAAAGAGCCTAACGGTCAGACACAAGCACATGCAAGAAAGAAACCTATGAAAAGCATGTTGGTTCTACTGCGCAATCATAGTAAACAAGCAATCAACAGAAACAAAATCCCACGAAAAAGAGTGTCCATGGCAAGTGCCATTCAATATTACATCACAGAGTACAGTAAGTAAAGGTGGCCGGGCTCCACCGACAACAACCCGGAAATGACGCAAATCTTTAAAATGAGGCATTTTACATCTTCAGTCTTCTTCTTCGCTTCCTTGATTCGTCTTTGGATCGTCTTCTTTCCTTCCGGCTCCTTGCAGTGAATTCTCCGAAAGGATGCCCAAATGAAAAAGGAAACCCCCTGTAGGGGTTTACTTTTCCCTTTGGACTCCTACTCATTTAAAATGCCCCATTTTAACGATTTTCACAAAAATACTATCAAATACATTACATCAGAAAAGAGAAAATCTAGACTCTCCTGCAGGGGTTATCCTAAGCAGTTATAATAAAAATTTCACCCAAGCAGTTATATATATGGAAATGCTGAAAAAATAAATCACACTTGGCCGTGCTCTGATTATTGGGGGCTAAGCAGCTGAAGCGGGTACCTAAAGCAGTTATACATGATTATTAATTTTAGCCCCCTTTTAGCAGCATTATATGAGCACGGCCACCTGCAGGAAGACAGCATTAGTATAAAAGAGCGTGCCTAACCTATGGGTATTCTAACGTCACAATCACAGTGCAGCAAGAAAAGCTAAGAGAAAGCAGTACGAAAACGACACAGCAGAAAAGCTACAACAGGTAGCAAAAACAACAACCAGCACACAGGTCACATGCAGAGCGCCACAACAAAGTACAAAAAAAAAGTAAAGCAACACAACAGCCTAACCTAAAGCTAATAGTCGTGTCCTAGCAAACTCATCTATGTGTGTGTGTCGGCTGTGTAGTTTTGGTGAGTCCTATATAGGATAGTTTTAGTTAGAGTTGTATGTATATTTGTTTGTTTGTTGAAAGAGACAAAGGAAAGATTTTGGTTAAGGTTCAAATATTAGTGTTTTAGGATTGATTTTAGGTATCTTTTATTTTTAATGTTTGATTAACTACCACCTTTGTTTCACACCGAGGCCGTGAGGTTTATTTCACCCTCCTTGGGGCTAACTTAATAGCCTCGTAGGCCTGGGTTACCCAGTGATAATTAACTTTGTTTGATTATTTTAGTTTGTTGTTAAAGAAAGAAAAAGAAAAGAGTAGATTAAATGTTTTATTATTAAGGTTTGAATTAAGCCAATTAGAAAGATTAATTTTTAGGTTTTGACGCTCCATTAGATTCATTCGTGGCGTTGTGCCACCAGGCTCGAGGAACCAGCCTCCTTAGGACACTTAGCCCCGCAGCCCGGAGTAGTCCATCCAATAAACTTCACTTTTGGAGCGGTTGTTATGTATTAAGAGGTCTGTTGATTGATTTTATAAAGGTTAGTCTAAGGTTTGATATTTAGGAGTCTCTTATCCTAATGAATCTTAATTTGTAATTTAATCCCTAATAAAATCTACATCTTTTAGATTTTAGATTGGTTAAGGATTAATTATTATATTAGTTAGAATTGGTTTAAGTTCATGTTTTAGACTTATAGTTTAATAATTATAAATGTTAATAATAACTTGATTAAGAATTAAGTGTTTTAATAGATTTTAGAATTAGATTAGAATCGGTTGGTTGATTATTAGTGAATTAAGAAAACCAAATCTAAATCTAGGAAAACGTGTCACTAAGTTGTTGTTTTAATGTTTCTATCCTACAGGGAGCATGCATCCTAAGTCTATGTTTTCTAAGACTCGGTCCTTAATTTTTGTCCTTAGATGTCACTAAAGTTGTAGGATCGAAAGGATGTTTTGTTTTCTAATCACTAGAACTTTCGTACGAGTATCACTAGGTTTAAGAATTTATAGCAAATCAGTAGAAAGAAAAGAATGAAAATTACAAATAAAAGGGATGTAGGCATTGTTGTTTTGGACACACTTCGTAGAAGTCAAGTGCATCCTATAACAGCAACAATGCCCTTTGTTGTTCCCACTCCAAATGAGACACTTGACATTTTAAGACCTCTACCCACAAGACTCTCTAAGCAAATCCTACGACAACTAAGGGGAAACTAACCTCTAAAACCCAATTCCCAAAATCTAGACTCTCTTTATTTTATATTTGTTCAACATTCCATAATTTATTAGAAGTCAATACAAAAGAAAACTAGCTTGAGTAGAGAGTACCTTACTCCAAAGGACACTACCCACCCTCCAACACAAAGCTCCTTAAGCTTCAAATCTCCAAAACTCATTTTTTGGAAAGGACTACCAAGAGGATCTGACCCAAATGAGAAAGCCTCACTCATTTCCAAAAGACACGAAGAGAACCCTACTAAAGAAATCTATCCACAACATTATAGATTTCAAAATAGTTCACAAGAACCCCTAAATGAACTACTACACAAAACTTCCCAAAAACTATCTAACAAAATCACTTTTTCTTTTCATTTTATTTTGACACAAAAACTCTACCCAACAACCCATAATCAAGTGCCTCCTTTTATTTGGAGTGGGGTAGAAAACATAAAGCTTTCCAACGAGAAAGTTTTATAAAGAAAACTCCTCATTGTAAAGCACCCATAAAACTCGTCGCATAAAACAAATCCAAAGCCACTAATAAATCATTCCAATCAAAGCAAAACAAGACGCCTTTCATTCAAAAAAAAACGACTTTCCAAATTGGCAACACAAAGCGACTCATAAGAAAATCTCAATAAAAACAAAGAGAAACATTTCATAAAACTTTCTAAGTGTAAAACGACTCATAAAACTCTTTAAAAGAAACTCAAATGTCACACCTAGCGACGACCCATAAAACAACTACAACATTTCACATAAATATGGATGAAAACATGACTCGATTTTATAAGAAAATATTCTAAACTTATTCCAATCATTTATATGAAATGTAAAGAGACAATATCATGCTCAAAAAGTTTCCAAATAATCATTGTTAATAATCACATCTATGGGGTTTAGCTAAGATTTTGCCAAAAACAATAAGAAAAGGATCTCATTACAGCACAAATTTAGAAAGAGCTGATTAGGGAGTTTAACATAGGATAAAATATGTGATATTAAACTATTGCATTTCAAACTAATATGCCAAAGTGTAGTCAAAACATTCCAAACTTGAATTGTTTAACATAATCTACCGTACCTTAATGTCGTGTTCATATTGTTGTTTAGCAACTACGAAACTCAACAACTTATAAGCAAAAATAAAATAAGAGTATTCATTATGCTTCAAGAAAATTCTTCAATTATTCAATCTAATGCTAAATCGATTACGTGTTAAGTCTATGTATGTTCGAAACAAAAGGTATGTAAGAATTTCCAAGTACGATTGTTTATTAGCATTTCCCATACAAAACTCAATCAAGTGGTGAAGGAAGAATTGAGAAATCTCATTATTCGCAAACTCTTACAGGTGAACATGTTTCTAATAATATAAAACACTATGAATTTTTAAGACACATGATTATAAAAACTTTTAGAAGGATTTCCAAATCTCAAACTATATGCTAACAAATGTTTAAGCAAGAAAAGAAGAGAAAAGTCTCAATCCATCAAAATTCATGCCGAAAAATAAAAGTGTTGTACATAAAACTTTTTTTTTTTTTAAAAGTAATTCGCTACAACTCTACCAACAAGTATTCGTTATGAAAAACTTATTAAAACTCGCCAACGAGTTTCCAACACTTCTCATTGCATGCTAACTTACAAAAAGACCAAACTCTATGGAATCTATTATAAGAAAAGTCGCTTCGATACATCTCGGCATTGTCCTATTTAATGTAAGAAACTTTGTATATTATGGGAAGTAAAGATCAATATAGCATCATGATTTTCATGGAGATTATAATTTCAATAAATTTTATGTCCATGAATCAATTCTACTAGATAACGATTTTTTTTTTTAAAGCCACAAACAGGAAAAACAAAACGGAAGTATTTCAAGCAATGAAGCAGCCACCATATAAAACACTAAAGGTTCAAAAGATAAATATTATAAGCACCACATCATAAGCTCTAATTTCAAAGAATCAAATGAGCCTTTAATAGACTTATTCGTACCAACACATAATAAATATTATCTTCCAATATAACCAAACCATTTCACATTAAATCTACAGCACGCTCAAAATCGAAAATACCATATACTACGGAAATTTTCAACAAAATTGCTAGCATGAACTTTTCATAAGAGTCGAATAAATGGGGAAGAAAATAATGTCCAAGAAAGCATGAAAGTATCTCAAAACCCACAAACCTTTTGTGACTAAACATGCTTCAAACAATACAATTCACATAAATAAGAACTTATGGTTGTTATAAGCTATCATGTTTTTACGCCACAGGAAGCCACACATGCCAAATACCTCATGCTTAATTACCTTTCAAAAGATACACATGAATTTAGAGTAATATGGACTTGAAAAAGAAAAGGTCCGATCAGTCGTTAGGCACTAAAGTGTGAATTGCATATTTAATTAACTTAAGTATCTCCAAGCTCACAGTTTTAGAATAGTAAGCAAATATACATGAAAATATCAAGCCCAATAATGACAAAAATACTTAACATTCATATAGAGTTTTAACAATATCAAATGAAAGAAAAATAAATCATCAACCTCTCTGAGAGCATTTCATCAAATATCTTGCTTGCACTATTTAAACAGAGAGGAATATAAGGCTAAGGCTCTTAGATCAACATCACCTATCTTATATCCCTACAATAAGATCCATTTGCAATAACAAGGCACAAGCTACAGCAGCATTATTTAATGCAAAAGCAATTATTTACTTTCCTTCACCATATTCTCAAAATGAGTTTCTTTTATCTGAGTACAACAATGAATGCACAAATCACCAACATCTCATAAGGTTACTTACTGAAGATTTAAAGAATAATCAAGCTACACAAGCTTGCTTACCAAAGAAAGGAAAAGAATGATACTTTCAATAGACAATTTTTTCAAGAGAACGTATCCAGCATTCAACACTCCTCATTCTTACTTCTATAATAATTTAGAGAAGGAAGAAGGTGAAGGAAAAGAACAAGGAGAGGAAGAAGTAAGATAAAGAGGAAAGAAGACAAGGTTTAGGGGAAGGAATGGAAGTATGGAGATAAGGAGGAAGAGAAGAAAATACTCACCTTGCAAGGAGGTCAAGCTTGGCTCTGTCCAGGCGCTGGATTCGGTCCAGGTGGCGTCGGACGTGGTCCAGGCGTTGGGTTCGGACGGGAGCTGAGGGAGTCGGGTGGCTGCTGGTTTCGGCGGAGCTGCCGTCGGACAAAGCAAGGCTTTGGCCTTGGCTGTTTCCGGGCACCGGTTCGGGACAGAGAACACGAGAGAGGGAGAAGAGGGTTTCACAAACAAGGGGAGGTCGGGCTGGGGTTTCGCGAACAGGAGACCGACGTCGTCAGGCTGGCGTTTCGCGAACCAGAGAGGAGGCGGCGAGGGAAGGGTTGCTGGAGAGGGAGTTCGGCACCTGGGAGCTTCGAAACCGAGAGCCAGAGAGCAAGGCACGAGTGAAATCGAGAGAGGGAGAGCGTGAGGGTGAGAATGCCCTAGCCGAGAGCCTCGTTTCGAGTAAATGGAACTCGTCGCCGAAAGAGGAATCCCGCCCTCTTCCATCCATCAGTGCAGTAGCTCACACACGCGAATAGGACCTGCAGCTGTCGAGGACCATATACGAACCACTGCCAATGGATGCTGGCTTTCCGATTAAATTTCCCGATTTAGAGAAAAATTCAAACGGCACAAAAAAGTGATTTGGATGCAAATCTAACTCAAGTCGGTTTGACTTAAAATCAGATTAGGCTTAATTAATTTGATTAAATCAAATTAAACTCAGATTGAAATCAATTTGAATCAGATTGAATTCGTCGCAGTCAAAATAAATTATTCAGGCTTGATCGAACAGAGTCGAGTCAAATTTGACTCCATTCGGATCGACTCGAGTTCGAATCGTGCTCGACAAGATCTACTCGAATCAATAAAAAATGCTAGAGAAAATTCGAGCGAAAATTGAGGTCAACAAACGGACCCCCAACATATGCGGAGAACAATAAGTGAACCGTATATGTTGGCGTTGACCTTCCTAACTGCAGGAAGATGCAACTCTAGGGTCAAGTAACAAATAACCAGATTAGCAAAGAGAGAGTCAAAGAAGGCAGCTCAACTATCTTCCCAATAAAAGTGGTCGAATGGGGGAAAGAAGATGAGATCTAATGCTCACATGAGTAGAATTGAAACAAGCTCAAAGAAAGTCCAAAGGAGATTCAACGATCATCTAGAGAGCAACTCTAAGATGATGAGAAGAGAAGGGATTTAACAATCATTTGAAAATCATATTAAATGGCAAAGTGATAATCATAGGAAAACAGTAATAATCAAAAGTAAGGAAATCATCTATCTGCCTGATCACATCGCAACAGCAGAATAGAGAAAAGAAAGGAGGTCCCACATCCACCTGACCATATTCGCAACAGCGAACGGGGACAACTTCGGGTTTGCTTGACCATGTTCGAAACAGCAAAACAAGGAGTAAAGAAAGAGAGGGAGTTCTACATTCGCCTGACCATATTCGCAACAGCGAATGAGAACAGCTCAATATCCACCTGACCATATTCGCAACAGCGAATAAAGAGCTTCCCAAAAGATCTAATGCCCACCTGACCAAAATCGCAACAGTGGAACAAAAGAAAGAAGTCCAACATTCACCTGACCAGATCGCAACAGTGAATAAGAACGACCCGATGTCTGCCTGACCAGATCGCAACAGCGAGACAAAGGGTGAAAGAAAGGGGGTTCAACATTCGTCTGACCATATTCGCAACGGCGAATGAGAACAGCTCAATATTCATCTGACCATATTCGCAACAACGAATAAAGAGCTTCCCAAAAGGTCTAATGTCTGCCTGACCAGATCGCAACAGCAGAACAAAAGACAAAATCCAACATTCACCTGACCAGATCGCAACAGTGAATGAGGATGACTCAATGTCTGCCTGACCTTATTCGAAACGGCGAAACAAAGAGTGAAAGAGAACTCAACAACCCCCAAACAGGAAATAAAACAGGGGGAATGAAGAGGTGGTGAAGTATGCCTCCCAGGGACTCTGTCGGGCACCCAACCAGAAAGGGGAGTCAACATTCGCCTGACCAGATCGCAACAGCGAATGAAAATGGCTCAAAATCCGCCTGACCATATTCGCAACAGCGAATAATGAGCCCTCCCAAAATTCTAATGTCCACCTGACCAAAATCGCAACGGTGGGACAAAAGAAGTAAGCCCAACATTCACCTGACCATATTCGCAACAGTGAATGAGGACAACCCAATGTTCGCCTGACCAGATCGCAACAGCGAGACAAAGGGTGAAAAGAGCAAGGGAGTTCAGCATTCGCCTGACCATATTCGCAACGGCGAATGAGAACAGCTTAATATTCATCTGACCATATTCGCAACAATGAATAAAGAGCTTCCCAAAAGGTCTAATGTCTGCCTGACCAGATCGCAACAGCAGAACAAAAGACAAAATCCAACATTCACCTGACCAGATCGCAACAGTGAATGAGGATGACTCAATGTTTGCCTGACCTTATTCGAAACGGCGAAACAAAGAATCAGAAGAAATCACCTCTACAACCACCCAACGCACAAGTACGTGGTGCTGTGAGGGAAAGAAAATTAAGTAATCCATCATCTAAGAAAATCTCAAACTTATATTTCAATTATCACATGGTAGAGGACAAATCGTCGTGGCCATGAGTAATCAAAACATAAGTAGGACTTCTTAGGTAAAATTGAAATCATACAACTTGAAACAATCAACTGATGCATATCTCTCTAAAAAGAGGAACATACAAACAGTTGAGTAGAAAGGATAATCTCATATTAAGGAAAGATCAATGGGAGTGGCGAGAGGACACACTAGCCACTAAAAAATAACAACCATATCAAGGATCAATGATTACTAAAAGAACACTCAACTATCATCTGGCGCAGTTGCCGAGGTGATAAGGAGAGGATAAGAAACACTCTACTACCGCCCAGGGCGTCGGCCGGGGCGATAAGAAGAGGACAGGTACACTCTACTATCACTGGCGTGTATGCCAAAGTGATAGGAAGAGGAAAAGTACACTCTACTATCGTCCGGCGCATCTGCCGTGGCGATAGGAAGGGGAAAGAAGCTCAACAACCACCCAACGCTCATGTGCGTGGTGCTGTGAGAAAGACAAAGCAACAAGTAATTCATTATCTAAGAAATCTCAAGCTCATATTCTAGTTACCACATGGTAGAGGACAAATCGTCGTGGCCATGAGTAATTAAAATACAAGTAGAATTCCTTAGATAAAATGGAATCATATACAACATGAAATAGCCGACTGACGTATATCTCTCTAAACAAGGAGGAATACACAAACAGTCGAATGGAAATAATAGTCTCATGCTAAAGAAGGTATAATAGAAGTGGCGAAGGGACACACTTGCCACTAAGAATCATAATCATGTCAAAGCCAATGATTACAAAAGGAACCACAGTGGTAGCATCCATACTAATTGATGGGACCCTGTGAGAAGTGCAAGAAACATTTATGCATTCAGAGAGATTGCACTTGCAGCTAAGGACAAAACCTCCATGAGAAATTATGTCACTAAAGAAAGAAATGGATTGACTTTCTACTAGAAGATCAAAATCCACTGAGAAAGGATGTTAACATCTTAAAGCAAGATGTACCACATCATGGGTGGGGAAAAATCACACCCTCTAAAGGAAAAGTTATAGTAAGAGAATTGAATATCATGTCATCTCCTAAGCAATCATAAAGAAGCCTTGAGGGAGATAATTTTGGAGGGACTTTGGGCTCTTGGAGTGTAGAACCGGGTTCCTCTTGTGATAAGGGCAACCGATTTTACTCAATTAAGAGTTTCCCTCTCTTTTAAAATCATTTTTTTTTCACATTATGTTCACAGATATAGATCAAGTATACTGGAACATAAAGAGAGGAAAATTATTGGCTTTGATAACCCAGGCCATGCTCGCCACATGAGTGAAACTGGGGAGAGAAAAATGATTATGTGTAGGATCTATAAAGGAGTGAGACATTGGCTTTGATAACCCAGGCCACATTCAACTTATAGGAATGAAACTGGGAAGCACAATTGTTACAACAGAATTTGTAGGAAAATTTGCATAGTGTCAACGGATCAACATCACTACATTTAACTAGTGTAGATCAAGGATGGACCCAGTATCACGTTCCATAGAGATCCGAATTAGTAGTTTTGGTATCTCAGACCACACTTGAAGGTGACAAGTGAAACTGGGGGAAGTTAACCCTCAAAGGGGACTGAAAAAGAGATTTCATGCCACAACATCGGAACGATTGGTGGGCACGAGTGCAAGTACAAACATCCCTATGGCGTATTTACATACAACTACTAAGGATAATCTCATACTTTGCATGACGAACATCACGTGGTAGAGGACAAATCGTCGTGGCCACGGACTGTCAAAAAGTAGAAGAGATCCTTTGGAGTTATATCTATACAGGGGGATATGTACAAGTGGCAGGGAAAGAACAACTATCGTATCATGAACGATAAGAGAAGGAAACTTATATGGGGATAATGGATCAACATTACCACACCTAACTAACACAGGTGGGCATGGACTCAATATCACCTATGGAAAATAGATTTGAATTAAGGACGTTGGATCAACATAACCACACCTTACTAACACAGGTTGGTATGGACCCAGTATCACCTAAAGAAAGTATATTTGAATTAGGGATATTGGATCAACATAACCACACCTGACTAACACAGGTTGGCATGGACCCAGTATCACCTATAGAAAATATATTAGAATTAGGGACATTGGATCAACATAACCACACCTGATTAACTTAGGTGGGTATGGACCCAGTATCACCTACAGAAAGTGGATTTGAGTTAGGGACATTGGATCAACATGACCACACCTGACTAACTTAGGTGGGTATGGACCCAGTATCACCTACAAAAAGTGGATTTGAATTAGGGACATTGGATCGACATAACCACACCCGATTAACTTAGGTGGGTATGGACCCAGTATCACCTACAGAAAGTGGATTTGAATTAGGGACATTGGATCGACATAACCACACCTGACTAACTTAGGTGGGTATGGACCCAGTATCACCTATAGGAAGTGGATTTGAAATTATTGGTTTTGGTATCCCAGACCACGCTTGGGGTGACAAGCGAAACTGGGTAAAAGAACAACTCTCGAATCATGACTGATAGAAGAAAGAAATTTAAATAGGGATAGTGGATCAACATCTCCATACCTGACTAGCGTAGGTGGGCATGGACCCAGTATCACCTCTAGAAATGGAGGTTTGACTTATTGGTTTTAGTATCCCAGACCACGCTTGGAGTGATAAGCGAAACTGGGTAGAATAACTCCTCACAAAAAGAGGAAAAATCAAGGGTTTTATGTGCTAGCACTAACATGATTGGCGTGCACAAATACAACGACAAGAATCTCTACAACATCTTAGTGTATCCCTTTTAAAGATAACCTTATACTCTTCGAAGCGAACATCGTGTGGTAGAGGACAAATCGTCGTGGCCACACAGACTGCTGAAAAGTAAGAAGGATCCCTCCAAGGAAAACGAATATAGAAGGATATTTATAGGAGGTAGGAAGGTTTGCTAGTCTGTAGCAAACAACCAACACTAGTGGAAGGAGTGTCATAAGATTTTTGACGGGAAATCCTCGACTCTAATTCCACACATCTGATGGAGAATAAGTTGTTTGCTAGTAGTCTGACGTCAGAAGTCTCTTTCCTCATCTGAGCTACTATCAACAACTAATTCACCCTTAGGTATCAAATACCTACGAAAGATAGGAAGGTGTCGGGGTCTACTCAACGATCGCAGAGTGAGAGAATCGAGTGAACACAAAACCCGACGGAAAGAAGAGAATTTGATAAGGTATGAAATAGCCTAAGAGGCAGGAATGAAAGGGACCAAAGCTAGGGGAAATCTAGCCAAGAAGGGAACCTAACTAAGAAAAGGACCCTATCTAAGAGTAGGAAGAACCTAATCTAAAGAGTACCAAACCCGGAGTGCACACAAAAGAAGATAATTTAACATCCGAAGATGGAGAGAGAAACCTGTCCCACCGTGGTCGCCAGAAATCTGTGGGTCTCCGAAAGGATTCCGCTCGTGTGGTTCGAATGTAAAGGGTACGATCACACTATCCCGTAGGACAAAATGGTCGTAGGCCTTTACACTCGGCACAAGCAGGCCGATGGAAGAGCAGATGGAGTTATAGATACGATTAACCATGGAGGATAGCGGATTTTCACCTACACACCTCGATGGATAATAATATCTATAACCCTAAATTCACGAGATTTCCCCTATTCGATACATCAGCACCGAATAGGGTTTATTTGATTGTGGGGATCGGTTTCCTACGGGCGCAAGCCCCCGTAGTTAATTACATCTTAGACCTCGGTCTAAGAAAACTCTCGATTAAGGATGTTAGATTATCTCCTCTGATGGGTTTAGTGCAAGGGAATTTCTAGGCTTCCTAATCAAAGGGGAATGTCCCAACTTGGCTCGATCAATCATACAGGGTTCAGTCAACATCCGGCCGGCTAAGAGAAGTGAAAACTGGAGAAAAAGAGAGGGATCACGCATTCGAACAAGCATGAGAGAAAGAGGGAGGTGGCGTCATCTGTGTGACGCGGATGGGCAGGATTTATAGCCTCCGAAAGAAAGGAAGACTTACCCACCAATAAGGTGTGTAATGGTACAACCGTACTACTCACCTTTAGACCCTAAATCTATAAAAGATGTAGTGTTGTACACACAACTCTAACATCTACGACCTAGCTAATGCAATCTGGACTTATTCCTTGCCTGACAAAGGAAGCCAGCTAAGACCACCTAATCGTGTAAAATCCATGCTGTCCAGTCTGTATGAAGAAGGGTGGGTAGTTTAGACACTGAATTTGGGATCGACAAACTAGAGAAATTCCTAAGTGATCCCACACTTATGAGTGGTATAATGCTCCTAAAACTAATGCAATTAAATCTTGATTTTAATTAGTTACTAATGCAATTATGCTGGTTAAAGTCTCCAAATCAGATATGTATGAATTTTAAAAAGGCTTTATAAAAATAACTTTTGAATGACTAAATTTCCCCAGGTCCGGCACTTCATCCTCATAGGCCAGATTATCCGGACTCTACCCTCAGGCGGGGAAATTTGTCTAATAGAAGAGAGAATGCGTGCATGCGCCCCCGGACGATTCCGGCTATTCCTTAAAATCGTTATGGTTTCTATGTGAATTAATCTTAAATTTTATTATTAATTATGAGTAGAAGAATTTTTATCCTAAAGAGCCTAACGGTCAGACACAAGCACATGCAAGAAAGAAACCTATGAAAAGCATGTTGGTTCTACTGCGCAATCATAGTAAACAAGCAATCAACAGAAACAAAATCCCACGAAAAAGAGTGTCCATGGCAAGTGCCATTCAATATTACATCACAGAGTACAGTAAGTAAAGGTGGCCGGGCTCCACCGACAACAACCCGGAAATGACGCAAATCTTTAAAATGAGGCATTTTACATCTTCAGTCTTCTTCTTCGCTTCCTTGATTCGTCTTTGGATCGTCTTCTTTCCTTCCGGCTCCTTGCAGTGAATTCTCCGAAAGGATGCCCAAATGAAAAAGGAAACCCCCTGTAGGGGTTTACTTTTCCCTTTGGACTCCTACTCATTTAAAATGCCCCATTTTAACGATTTTCACAAAAATACTATCAAATACATTACATCAGAAAAGAGAAAATCTAGACTCTCCTGCAGGGGTTATCCTAAGCAGTTATAATAAAAATTTCACCCAAGCAGTTATATATATGGAAATGCTGAAAAAATAAATCACACTTGGCCGTGCTCTGATTATTGGGGGCTAAGCAGCTGAAGCGGGTACCTAAAGCAGTTATACATGATTATTAATTTTAGCCCCCTTTTAGCAGCATTATATGAGCACGGCCACCTGCAGGAAGACAGCATTAGTATAAAAGAGCGTGCCTAACCTATGGGTATTCTAACGTCACAATCACAGTGCAGCAAGAAAAGCTAAGAGAAAGCAGTACGAAAACGACACAGCAGAAAAGCTACAACAGGTAGCAAAAACAACAACCAGCACACAGGTCACATGCAGAGCGCCACAACAAAGTACAAAAAAAAAGTAAAGCAACACAACAGCCTAACCTAAAGCTAATAGTCGTGTCCTAGCAAACTCATCTATGTGTGTGTGTCGGCTGTGTAGTTTTGGTGAGTCCTATATAGGATAGTTTTAGTTAGAGTTGTATGTATATTTGTTTGTTTGTTGAAAGAGACAAAGGAAAGATTTTGGTTAAGGTTCAAATATTAGTGTTTTAGGATTGATTTTAGGTATCTTTTATTTTTAATGTTTGATTAACTACCACCTTTGTTTCACACCGAGGCCGTGAGGTTTATTTCACCCTCCTTGGGGCTAACTTAATAGCCTCGTAGGCCTGGGTTACCCAGTGATAATTAACTTTGTTTGATTATTTTAGTTTGTTGTTAAAGAAAGAAAAAGAAAAGAGTAGATTAAATGTTTTATTATTAAGGTTTGAATTAAGCCAATTAGAAAGATTAATTTTTAGGTTTTGACGCTCCATTAGATTCATTCGTGGCGTTGTGCCACCAGGCTCGAGGAACCAGCCTCCTTAGGACACTTAGCCCCGCAGCCCGGAGTAGTCCATCCAATAAACTTCACTTTTGGAGCGGTTGTTATGTATTAAGAGGTCTGTTGATTGATTTTATAAAGGTTAGTCTAAGGTTTGATATTTAGGAGTCTCTTATCCTAATGAATCTTAATTTGTAATTTAATCCCTAATAAAATCTACGTCTTTTAGATTTTAGATTGGTTAAGGATTAATTATTATATTAGTTAGAATTGGTTTAAGTTCATGTTTTAGACTTATAGTTTAATAATTATAAATGTTAATAATAACTTGATTAAGAATTAAGTGTTTTAATAGATTTTAGAATTAGATTAGAATCGGTTGGTTGATTATTAGTGAATTAAGAAAACCAAATCTAAATCTAGGAAAACGTGTCACTAAGTTGTTGTTTTAATGTTTCTATCCTACAGGGAGCATGCATCCTAAGTCTATGTTTTCTAAGACTCGGTCCTTAATTTTTGTCCTTAGATGTCACTAAAGTTGTAGGATCGAAAGGAGGTTTTGTTTTCTAATCACTAGAACTTTCGTACGAGTATCACTAGGTTTAAGAATTTATAGCAAATCAGTAGAAAGAAAAGAATGAAAATTACAAATAAAAGGGATGTAGGCATTGTTGTTTTGGACACACTTCGTAGAAGTCAAGTGCATCCTATAACAGCAACAATGCCCTTTGTTGTTCCCACTCCAAATGAGACACTTGACATTTTAAGACCTCTACCCACAAGACTCTCTAAGCAAATCCTACGACAACTAAGGGGAAACTAACCTCTAAAACCCAATTCCCAAAATCTAGACTCTCTTTATTTTATATTTGTTCAACATTCCATAATTTATTAGAAGTCAATACAAAAGAAAACTAGCTTGAGTAGAGAGTACCTTACTCCAAAGGACACTACCCACCCTCCAACACAAAGCTCCTTAAGCTTCAAATCTCCAAAACTCATTTTTTGGAAAGGACTACCAAGAGGATCTGACCCAAATGAGAAAGCCTCACTCATTTCCAAAAGACACGAAGAGAACCCTACTAAAGAAATCTATCCACAACATTATAGATTTCAAAATAGTTCACAAGAACCCCTAAATGAACTACTACACAAAACTTCCCAAAAACTATCTAACAAAATCACTTTTTCTTTTCATTTTATTTTGACACAAAAACTCTACCCAACAACCCATAATCAAGTGCCTCCTTTTATTTGGAGTGGGGTAGAAAACATAAAGCTTTCCAACGAGAAAGTTTTATAAAGAAAACTCCTCATTGTAAAGCACCCATAAAACTCGTCGCATAAAACAAATCCAAAGCCACTAATAAATCATTCCAATCAAAGCAAAACAAGACGCCTTTCATTCAAAAAAAAACGACTTTCCAAATTGGCAACACAAAGCGACTCATAAGAAAATCTCAATAAAAACAAAGAGAAACATTTCATAAAACTTTCTAAGTGTAAAACGACTCATAAAACTCTTTAAAAGAAACTCAAATGTCACACCTAGCGACGACCCATAAAACAACTACAACATTTCACATAAATATGGATGAAAACATGACTCGATTTTATAAGAAAATATTCTAAACTTATTCCAATCATTTATATGAAATGTAAAGAGACAATATCATGCTCAAAAAGTTTCCAAATAATCATTGTTAATAATCACATCTATGGGGTTTAGCTAAGATTTTGCCAAAAACAATAAGAAAAGGATCTCATTACAGCACAAATTTAGAAAGAGCTGATTAGGGAGTTTAACATAGGATAAAATATGTGATATTAAACTATTGCATTTCAAACTAATATGCCAAAGTGTAGTCAAAACATTCCAAACTTGAATTGTTTAACATAATCTACCGTACCTTAATGTCGTGTTCATATTGTTGTTTAGCAACTACGAAACTCAACAACTTATAAGCAAAAATAAAATAAGAGTATTCATTATGCTTCAAGAAAATTCTTCAATTATTCAATCTAATGCTAAATCGATTACGTGTTAAGTCTATGTTCGAAACAAAAGGTATGTAAGAATTTCCAAGTACGATTGTTTATTAGCATTTCCCATACAAAACTCAATCAAGTGGTGAAGGAAGAATTGAGAAATCTCATTATTCGCAAACTCTTACAGGTGAACATGTTTCTAATAATATAAAACACTATGAATTTTTAAGACACATGATTATAAAAACTTTTAGAAGGATTTCCAAATCTCAAACTATATGCTAACAAATGTTTAAGCAAGAAAAGAAGAGAAAAGTCTCAATCCATCAAAATTCATGCCGAAAAATAAAAGTGTTGTACATAAAACTTTTTTTTTTTTAAAAGTAATTCGCTACAACTCTACCAACAAGTATTCGTTATGAAAAACTTATTAAAACTCGCCAACGAGTTTCCAACACTTCTCATTGCATGCTAACTTACAAAAAGACCAAACTCTATGGAATCTATTATAAGAAAAGTCGCTTCGATACATCTCGGCATTGCCCTATTTAATGTAAGAAACTTTGTATATTATGGGAAGTAAAGATCAATATAGCATCATGATTTTCATGGAGATTATAATTTCAATAAATTTTATGTCCATGAATCAATTCTACTAGATAACGATTTTTTTTTTTAAAGCCACAAACAGGAAAAACAAAACGGAAGTATTTCAAGCAATGAAGCAGCCACCATATAAAACACTAAAGGTTCAAAAGATAAATATTATAAGCACCACATCATAAGCTCTAATTTCAAAGAATCAAATGAGCCTTTAATAGACTTATTCGTACCAACACATAATAAATATTATCTTCCAATATAACCAAACCATTTCACATTAAATCTACAGCACGCTCAAAATCGAAAATACCATATACTACGGAAATTTTCAACAAAATTGCTAGCATGAACTTTTCATAAGAGTCGAATAAATGGGGAAGAAAATAATGTCCAAGAAAGCATGAAAGTATCTCAAAACCCACAAACCTTTTGTGACTAAACATGCTTCAAACAATACAATTCACATAAATAAGAACTTATGGTTGTTATAAGCTATCATGTTTTTACGCCACAGGAAGCCACACATGCCAAATACCTCATGCTTAATTACCTTTCAAAAGATACACATGAATTTAGAGTAATATGGACTTGAAAAAGAAAAGGTCCGATCAGTCGTTAGGCACTAAAGTGTGAATTGCATATTTAATTAACTTAAGTATCTCCAAGCTCACAGTTTTAGAATAGTAAGCAAATATACATGAAAATATCAAGCCCAATAATGACAAAAATACTTAACATTCATATAGAGTTTTAACAATATCAAATGAAAGAAAAATAAATCATCAACCTCTCTGAGAGCATTTCATCAAATATCTTGCTTGCACTATTTAAACAGAGAGGAATATAAGGCTAAGGCTCTTAGATCAACATCACCTATCTTATATCCCTACAATAAGATCCATTTGCAATAACAAGGCACAAGCTACAGCAGCATTATTTAATGCAAAAGCAATTATTTACTTTCCTTCACCATATTCTCAAAATGAGTTTCTTTTATCTGAGTACAACAATGAATGCACAAATCACCAACATCTCATAAGGTTACTTACTGAAGATTTAAAGAATAATCAAGCTACACAAGCTTGCTTACCAAAGAAAGGAAAAGAATGATACTTTCAATAGACAATTTTTTCAAGAGAACGTATCCAGCATTCAACACTCCTCATTCTTACTTCTATAATAATTTAGAGAAGGAAGAAGGTGAAGGAAAAGAACAAGGAGAGGAAGAAGTAAGATAAAGAGGAAAGAAGACAAGGTTTAGGGGAAGGAATGGAAGTATGGAGATAAGGAGGAAGAGAAGAAAATACTCACCTTGCAAGGAGGTCAAGCTTGGCTCTGTCCAGGCGCTGGATTCGGTCCAGGTGGCGTCGGACGTGGTCCAGGCGTTGGGTTCGGACGGGAGCTGAGGGAGTCGGGTGGCTGCTGGTTTCGGCGGAGCTGCCGTCGGACAAAGCAAGGCTTTGGCCTTGGCTGTTTCCGGGCACCGGTTCGGGACAGAGAACACGAGAGAGGGAGAAGAGGGTTTCACAAACAAGGGGAGGTCGGGCTGGGGTTTCGCGAACAGGAGACCGACGTCGTCAGGCTGGCGTTTCGCGAACCAGAGAGGAGGCGGCGAGGGAAGGGTTGCTGGAGAGGGAGTTCGGCACCTGGGAGCTTCGAAACCGAGAGCCAGAGAGCAAGGCACGAGTGAAATCGAGAGAGGGAGAGCGTGAGGGTGAGAATGCCCTAGCCGAGAGCCTCGTTTCGAGTAAATGGAACTCGTCGCCGAAAGAGGAATCCCGCCCTCTTCCATCCATCAGTGCAGTAGCTCACACACGCGAATAGGACCTGCAGCTGTCGAGGACCATATACGAACCACTGCCAATGGATGCTGGCTTTCCGATTAAATTTCCCGATTTAGAGAAAAATTCAAACGGCACAAAAAAGTGATTTGGATGCAAATCTAACTCAAGTCGGTTTGACTTAAAATCAGATTAGGCTTAATTAATTTGATTAAATCAAATTAAACTCAGATTGAAATCAATTTGAATCAGATTGAATTCGTCGCAGTCAAAATAAATTATTCAGGCTTGATCGAACAGAGTCGAGTCAAATTTGACTCCATTCGGATCGACTCGAGTTCGAATCGTGCTCGACAAGATCTACTCGAATCAATAAAAAATGCTAGAGAAAATTCGAGCGAAAATTGAGGTCAACATGAATCTTTCAAAAATATTTTATTATTCTTTAAATGTCCATATTTAATCTTAGGATAATATTTTAATTTATTTTTATATTTCATCACTTAATCTTAAAGTTTAAAACTAATAAGTGATGTTGAGTACATAAATTTTTTATTTGGAATGACTTTGCAATCTAAATAATTTATTTTTGAAATTTTTACATACATAACACCTAAATCTATCATAATTACATATCTAACACTCAAACTATACTATATACATACCTACCACCTAAATACTATTTACTTTCTCTAAAATACCACTCTGTTAACTCCCGTCAAAATCCTACCCCGACCTTGCCTTTCACGCACAAAACACCTCTTCTTCTTCGCTCTAGCAACTGCCTTTCGCGTTTGAACCCCACATCGCTCTCCTTCTCCATTCCGTGCGAACATCCCAACTGAGTCGAATCTATGTCCTTTGACATCTCGTGTGAACTCCACGCCTCCTCAGCCTCCCCTTGCCTCTTCCTTGCTCGAGCAGGTAGTCATGCTGAACCCCTCTCCCTTTTATTTTAACAATTTATTAATTTTTCTCTATCTTTCTAGGTTTTATTTTCGTCTTCTTGCTATAGTTTTTGTTATTTTAGAAGTTTGATTTTTACTGATTTTGATTGGGAAAATGAAATCATCACTTCTAAAGTAAGTTTTGAAGACTTTGAAGTCAATGTTGGTGTCTAGTTTTCAAAACACGACTTGTAACTTCAATCAGCTATCTAGCCTTCTATTGTATTTGAGATGATCTGCAATTGGGACAGTGCCTTAGTTGTCTTCATTTTAAGCACATGTTATGGATTAGATAGGATCTGATGTGATTTTGTGGAAGAAGTTTAATGCAAGCATTCTGGTAATTTTACTGGTTGAAGTTTGCATGATAAGAATTTTGCAGATTGCTATGCTGTCATCATCCTTATTCTGATATCACCCCCTTTTTTTTTTGGACAAAATAAGCGAACCTTCATAAATGATATCACACCCATGCTACTGAAAGTAGTTGTTATTAGGTTTTGTGTGCATATCTTTTTCTACCCATGTGGAAATTACAAGCTCTTTGGTTTTAATCTCAATGATAACCCTATGAATTCAAATCCTGTAATTTCTCATGTGAACACCTGTGAAGAGGCAGTGTCAAGTGAAATAACTGCTACGTTGCCTCATCCGCATGTTGCTATTGATTTTAGTAGCTTGCCAGTGCGAAATAATACTATCTCCTAGTAGTAAATAGCATTGTATCTGCTTTCTTTGATCTTGTCTACGCAGGCCTTGCTTTTCCATTTTCCAATAGAAAAAGATGTTACACAACGCATCCTAAATCTCTTCTCATAATGCGGTCACTGATGCAATTTATTGGAGAAATTTGTTGACTTATGATTACTGATTTTGGGTTGCTTCCAAGAAAATTAAACTGTAACATCAGATCTACTTCCAAGTTAATAGTAATGCAATCATGAACACAATATACTCAACGGCTTAATGAATTCAAAATTATCTTGCATTAACTTAATAACAAATGCTGTAGAATAAGTTCAACTACAGCAAAATTACATTCTTTCAAAAGTTACAGTAATAACTATTTGATGGAGAATTCATAGCCACTAAGACAATAAGGATAACCAACAAAATTTTGGTTTGAACCAAGTCAGATCCAATTGATACAACTTGACTTAAATGATTTCGGCTGCATTTATAATTCCTAATTGGTTCATATCAGTCGGTAGATCATTTTGTTCTTCAAACCACCTAAAATAATCACAATCATCTTCTAATCTGTTCCGGGGACATCTATAAAATTTTCTTCCACGAGTACTACTTTTGTAGGTGTACATTGCATATTGCAACGACAATATATTTGGTGGTTTGGGTTCCTGATTGATGTCGCTGAGTAGCTATAACTCATTTGACAGTGGCTCCACACTTGATAATGTCTTTACTGCAATAACAAAAGAAAGAACCAATATAAGCAGATTCAGAGATATTTTGATCTGAATTAAATTAATAAAGGTTTCAAACAATATTGATTTAGAGAAAAAACTAAGTTTCCAAAAAATAACACAATCACAAATAGATCATGACTGTGCGTAATGCGATCACTACTGGAATGAGGGTGGCCTAATCCAAGCCATTTACGTTCAACATTTGAGCTGCATTCGAAGAAACAAACATACAAAACTCAGGAAAAACAACTTGTTGTAGAATAAAGTAGTTAGAAAGATATTTAGTTGTTATATTCAAGATGAATGAGAACTTGAAATTAGTGATTCTTAATCCTTAAATTTGAAATCAGAACAGGCTCACAACTTGAGGAGATTAAGAAAGGAGTTAATCGATGTTGACCTAATGAGAAAACAACAAGTATCCATTAAAAGATGATGTCCTCATCTTTCTCTATCGAGAAAGGGGAGAAAATATCGTTATCTTGCCGACGAGCTATCAGCATCACTTCCGATTTAATAACAACAACGTCGTCCTCAGAAGCGGAGAAACTCAGAACGACTCCGTTTGAAGCACATCACATGATAACAACGAAGAAATGGAGAAGACGAAGAGCAAACCTAAAGAGAAGGAGAGTGGAGACACTTGAGTATCTGCTCGACCAAAGAAGAGGCATGGGATCAAACACAAAAGGGCAAGCTCTCAAGTGAAGAAGAGGTGAGGGTTCAGTCTCGAAAGGAAGGGTCACGGTAGGGATTTTGATGGGAGTTAACATAGTGGTATTTTAGATGAAGTGAATAGTATTTAGGTGGTAGGTATGTAAATAGTGTAGTTTGAGTGTTAGATATGTAATTATGATAGTTTTATGTGTTATATATGTAAAAACCCCTTTATAAAAATAATTAATCTGAATTCTGTTATGTTCATTCTTACAACTGATGAGACACTCTTTTTTTTTTTAAATAAGATATTAACAATAACAAAATCATAAGCTAGAGCAAAATTTTGTGTGGCCCTACTTTTATTAGTCGCTCCAAACTCATAGCCATCATGAATGCTTTTAAGATCTTCTACTACTTTACCAACATGTCCATTTAGACATTCTCCAATAAAAACTCTTTCCTTAAGTGATATTATTTCATTTATTTGTATTAATTCTTCTAAGCTATTTTAAATTTTAATTTTAAACATATATCCAAACCTATTTGAAGAGCATAAGCACTTATATTATTAATAATCCGAGCATCAACAATAATCTTTAAAAATATAATTATATATCCAATTCTTTTAATTTATATAATATTGTATTTCAAACTCTTATGTATAATTGCACCTATATCATTTCTAGTATGACTTCTGCTCCTTAGCCTTTTTTCCAACCCATTTAATTTTCTGAATATATAGAATAGTTATCTTCCTATGAATCATAATATCTATTAATTTCATTAATTTTCCTGTAAGAGAATTTATATTCCAAGTTTTTATTCTAATTCAAATTTTGTAGACTAGCTTCTTTGCACACATTTGTTCGTAATGTGAGAACCCTTGGTTATTTAATATTTTACTCGGGCGTCGATGCAGCAGCCCTTATATTCGATATATTCATGCCATACAACGCCTCACCTCTAAGGAACGCCCAACATTAGCACAATGCATTAAAAGATTCATGTCATGATTGTTAAACAAGTTTTATGCTAGCTGTCAATTGTCTAACGTAACTCTTGACTTTTTTCATCTAATGCTTGGGACCTGACAATATCATTGTTAGCAAAAGGAATTTTTATCTCTCAACAAAATTATGTTATAGATATTTTGAGAGAAACAAAAATGATTGGTTGTAAATCATGTAAAACTTCAATTGAATCAAGTAAAAAACTAGACAGATGAAAACCATAAGCTGATATTGAACAATATCCAAGATTAGTGGAAAATTTATTTAACTTTTGCACACCCGTTTGCACATTGCTTTTATGTTAAGTTTTATAAGTCAATTTATGTATAAACCTAATGAATCTCGCTCTCAAGCTATTTATTGGGGGTCTTATGAATCTAAAAGCAAACTCTAGAAATGAGATTCTTTATAAAAAAATTAAGACTTTACAAATCAAAGGTTATATTAATGATGACCATGTGAGATTGGTGGATAGGACATCTACTTCAGGAAATTGTACAATGCTAGATAGAAATCTTGTAACATTGAGAAGCAAGGAATAACACATGGTCTTGAGGTCAGGTACATCAACAACAACACACTATACAGTATCAGCTACATGAATCCTTTTTCTTCATCTTGTCCAAAAAACTTAAATTCTTATTTAATCTAATAAAAAGATCATTTTTAATACTTTCTAACCAAGTCTTCTTAAGTCAACATTTATTTTTATTAACTTTGGCTAGATCTAATACATCTACTCTCCAATAGGGTCATAGGAAGGCCAATATTTTATGTGACCATATAATCTAAGGAGACTCTTTCTAATCTTATATGGCACTAGAACTACTCCAACCTTTTTATGCATATACTCGTTTCACATTATGTACCTTTTCGTGAGGTCAAGTGTTGAATCAAAATTCAAAATGACTGCTCAAGGCATGTGAATTCTTATGGATTAAAAATATATCATAAGATTTAAAGATCAAATAAAAATGACCTTTGATGATATATTGTGACAACAAGTTTGCTATTAACATTGCCTACAATCTAGTATATGATTGAACCAAACATATGGAGGTGGATAGGCATTGTATTTATAAAAAAAAAAAACTGGGTTGATTTGCACTCTATATATCCCAATATGCGGCCAACTTGATGGTATATTTACCAAAAGACTTTTTAACCCTGCATTAAAAAATATCTTATGTAAATTGAGAATGACATATCTCTACCATTCAGTTTGAGGGGGTGTTGAAATTACGTTGAATCAATAGCTATGGGTTGCTAAATAAGAGAGATAATGCATCACATATTCATATGCAAACAAGGACATCAATGAGCCATGAATTCATGGGAACACAATGAATTGTAACCTAGATGGTAGAATTAAATGGTTGCAAGGGGCTACAAATTTATATGTCGAACAAGAAAAGTGGAGTACGATGAATTGCTCCCTAAATGTAAATATTGGAAGGCGGCAAGTGGTGGATTGTTAGCCTGGGCTAAACAAGTTTTTTTTTTTAATTTTAAATGTTGTAATTACTTCTTAAAAATTGCATAGTTTTCAATTATTTTTAAGTCATCTTTGTATATAGATATCCATTGGATGAATATGTTACGGTTCAGCCCAAACTGGCCCAGGTGGGGCCGGTTCAGACGTATAGGAGGCAGACTAATCCGCCTCCTCTAAACCCCACTGCTTAAGCATGGGGGCCTCACCTCCTTGGGCGGCAATAGGAGAGAGAGAGAGAGAGAGAGAGGTCAGTTTAAGCAAGAGGAGGGCAATTGAAATTAATTTATATTAGGAAGTTTTTTATTAGGAAGGATGGTATTTAAAGAACATGAGAGGTTAGGATTAAGGGATGCATGATTATTGTTTCTCTTGAAGTTCTCTTTGATGTCTTGGGCTCTAGGCTTCTCGTCTAGAGATTGGGAGAGAATGATCTTTGTATCTTTGTTTCGTTCTTGCTTTGCTTTGATTTCTATAAAATTATCTATTGATTTTGATTGCTTCCACCCAAATTATTCTTTTTTTCTCGCTGAATTTACCGATTATTGTTAGGTTTGCTTGTGAACTCAAATATTCATATTAGGGTTACTTGCGAACTCAAGTATTTCCTATCAGAATAAAACAAATTAAATTTCCAAGCCACTTTTTTCTTACAGAATATTGACTTGTAAGACAACTAATCAGAATATTGACTTGTAAGACAACTAATTAAATGATTACAATTAATGCATTTATTTCTTTACAATGGCTTCTTGCTTGTAATGCATTATGTTGCTTGTTCAATTGAAAACCTTAAACACTGCATCATTGAGCACAATCAGCTTTGGTTTCTCCACAAAATGTACGATGGCTAATTTAAAAATGATCTCTCATATTGCTTCTATATTCTTAAATTTCTCACTTTATCTTCTGCACCTTGTGATTAGTGTGTTTGGCTCACACACCTTAGTGAGTCCCACATAAACCTATTAGCATGTCAATTCATGGTTGAAATCTCTCTATTGCATGTAACACTCAAGTATTAGAACATGATTTTATGCTGAGTTTGCAATGCTATTTTCCCTTTTTGAATGTCAAAATCAATGGATGAAGGCCCTCAATAAGTGCTCCTGTCTGCTGTTTTTGCAGGTTCTGAAGAACATGGGAGAAATACTTAAAGCCAGTGGTGCCAGCTATTCCTCTGTCGTTAAAACGACAATCATGTAGCAGATTTACTTTTTTTTTTTCCCGACAAGCATAATTACATTCAAGAAATTTATTGTCTGCTCATCATAACTTTTGTTCTTTGACAGGTTGGCTGATCTGAAGGATTTTAAAAAAGTTAATGAGATTTATTCCAAATGTGAGCCTGTCAGATTATTTATTATCTTTGATATTCATTTTTTTTTGGAAAATAGGCAGAACTTGATTCACTCACTGAAAACGAAGATTGGAAAAAAAAAATCAATTTACAAAACAAATCACGAATTTAATTCAAGCTTACACATTGATGATTAAACATTATTGTCGCTGCTATAGATTTCACTGTGATTTTTATTGTAGAGTATTTACAATTTTAGTTTTTAGAATTCTTAAAAAGACAACATCCTCCTTTCATAAAGAAAAAAATTACGTTAGTTGAGAATGTGGCAAAATCTCTACAACACCCTTAATGAAACAACTTAGAGATTAAATCTTCAGAGCTGTTTTTTTCTTCATATGATCAAAATTATGCTCCACTATATGAGAAATTATTCTGTGCAGACGCCGAACGCCTTCCAGAGATCAACCAGAATGCATCACGTCACCCCATACTCGGTACCCAGCTCGGTATTGTGATGTGATGCATTCTAGTTGGTCTTCGGACGGTAAACTGCGTTTGGCGTCCGCACAGAATAATTTTTCCCACAATATAACAGTTTATCAAAACTTTCTTGTCGATGGAGCACAAGAGAATGATATTCTTATGATTATCTTGCTTCCAGATTTCTCAGCCCCAGCACCTGCTCGCTCTACCTATGAAGTTGCAGCGTTGCCACTGGATGCAAGAATTGAAATTGAGTGCATAGCAGCACTGTAAATTTACTCACTCCAAGTTGCTGGAATCCATCAAATAACTCGGCATTTTTGACTCATTTAGACCGTGGAATCTATCTATAAACTTATTATTCTGAAATCACTTCCCTTTTACTGTATTAGTTGCCCTACAATTCTGTAGACTGTGGCATGGTTGCCCATATGCTAATTTGATCATCTTTTGAATTCAGCTGTGGAAAGTTTGGGGCAATTGGCTACTAACTTTTCCAATCCAGAAACTAAATTTTGGTGTTTGAATTGTGAGAAATTATTTTGTGCGCAGATCTGATGCTAAAAGTCATCCGGAGATCAATCAGAATGCGTCATGTCAGCTGCACCGAACAGTACCGAGCCACGGTACCAAGCATAAGGGTAACATGACACATTTTAGTTGCTCTCCAGATGACGTTTGGCATATGTACAGAATAATTAATCCTCAATCGTTTAGGGGAAAACATGTGCAAATACATTGTTTAATCTTTTGGTCCTTTTCTTATTTCTGTTACTATTGTAATCTCCTTTTCTTCTTTTCAATATGAATTTAATAGTTTTTTTTTTTAAATGTAGACTATCATTATGACTGTGGAAACTGAAATCTTGATTTGATTAAGTATTCTAGTTAATGAACAATGATATTCTGATATAGATTTTATCTGATTGATTTTTATAATCATTATATGTATGTGATATATGTTTAATTAAGTAAATATTATATTATATTTATTTCAAAATAATTTTAATGATTACAAAAGATAGCCTAATCAAATTTAAGTTGGTTGAAATATCCTGAAATAATTTATTTTTTAAAATTTCAGACTATGAATGTACATAGTGGTTGTATACATTGTATAAAAAAATGAACCAAATTGTGCATAAAATTATATATAATATATATACTATGTACACTCATTGTCCACACGGGAAACTTTCCGCCCGGAGATGAGAACTTCCCATTCGGATTCCGCACAAAATAATTTCTCAACTAATGTTGTCTTTGTTGATTGATTTAAATTTTGTTTGAGATTAATTTTTTTATTACAATTTTAAAAAAAAAATAAAAATTTGTATTTAAAAAAATGTTTTATAAAGCAATAAAAAAAGTCTTAAATGAAATCTTAAATCAATAGAAAACTACTATATCTTAAATATTTAAATGTAAAGTTATAAACCCTAAAAGATCCACAACAAAGTTCCACACTTAACTTCGTTTTGAATGACTTTTTCATTGCTTCTTAAATTAAAATTTTTATATTTATTAAAAATTTATTTTAAGAAATATTACGAAAGCCATCCAAAAGAAGGCTTGGAAATCATATCCATTCAACCTCATCAGAAAGTTTCTACTATCAAACACTAATTTGGCATTAAACCATGGTACCATTAAGTCAGGCTCAAAGATAGATCCCATATCAGCTGCCTACTACTGATTGGGTGAACCCAATCAGAAGATCAACCGCTAACTGCAGTGTCAATGCTCAAAGTTTATTAAAAAAACACAATGCAATCATGTACTCTCCTCAATCAAACAAAATTCACAAGAACAACTTCTACAGAACAATTTATCCAGAACACTAAAAATTTTCACTTTATTTTCATTCTTCCAAAGTTTAGTAAAACAAGTGACCAAATAACATTAACAACTATAAGAGAATTTCCTGAACTTTTTCTATAAGAACATTAACCAACTCATCAACCACCTGTCATTTCCTCTCTTAAAGCACCAAACAATTCCATTCTTACAGTACAGATATTTCATGAAGATTTATGCAACTTGGAATAGACCAATAATATCAAAAGGCCAGAGGCCGTACACAAAGCAATTACTTCACCACAATTCAAAACCAGAAGAAATTAGTTAACAGAACACAAGCAGACTTATTATTTAAGCAGATTGTCATTAATATCAAAGGACTATATAGTCTCACAACACACGACAAAGCAAAGTGCATGAAATTAAAGAAGTTTGCATATAACATACATATATAGACAGGATTAAAATCCCAGAAGTTCTTAAGCAAACAGTGAATGACCTACTAAACATGTAACAGACAAGCCAAGCTACTCAAAAACCATGAATCTTGATTTGCTCTTTCTTCACAATACCAGCCTGCCCAATAAAATAGAAAAGTAAATGAGTGATTATGACCACAACCTAAACATGAAAATCATACGAGTAATTGCGATGTCAGTTGCGAGTACCTGAATGAGAAAGGTGGAGACATTCTTCCTCTGATCACCTTGGAGTTGAATGACCTGTTTGGGACAGTATTCAAGATTAGGGAGATTTACATGCATACCATTTTATTTTATGACATATCTAACACCTAAAACATTAATATTACATGCTTACCACCCATAGAACAAGTTCGGGTGCATGGAATGAAATATTAAAGTTTATAAGATGGTATGAATGAATTATATGAGTGGTATATTTAATATTAAAGTTGTATATGGGTAGTAGGCATGTAATATTAATATTTTGAATGTTAGATATGTAAATAGCATAAAATAAAATGATGTATGCAAATTTTCCTAAAGATGAGAGATTTACATACATACCACTTTAATAATCAAAGCTCTAAAGTAGGGATGCCAAAAAAACCTTTAGGTTATTGAATATCTCATGTTTAGCTCAAAATTTATACATATTCAACTCATGCATTAAGTAAACAAGCTGAATTTGAACATGATTTTCTTAGCTAGACTATTGCAAACTTTAGCACATTCATATTTAGCATGCTAATTAACAAGCTTAACCGAATAGAGTCCCAGCTAGTTTATACTTAGGCTTCATTTGAGACGGCTTTCTTACTGCTTCTTAAAGCAATTTTTTAGTATAAAAAATAAAAAATTTTCTACTAAAAAACTACGTTAAGAAGCAGTAAGAAAGCCACCCCAAATGAAACCTTAGACTCCTTTACATCCCTACAAACCAAACCAAACAAAGGCACCAGTTTACACAAACAAAGAAATGAGCCAAAAGAAAACCCATGAAACATATACCTGTCCAAGCTCTGGATCCTCCACAACAGTACCATTACAACAGAATTCTTTCTTCAGGTCTTTTAAGATCTTAGATTTACTGTACTCTTTCTTCAGCCCCTGAACAGTTGTCAGGCTTTTCCTCCCATTACGCTGCTGAACACGAATGTGCACGTACTCCTTTGATCCAGCACCAGCATTATCAGCATTAGCCTCAGCAAAAGGATCTGCCCCAATAATATTTACAACCATAAGTCAAAACATATAAGTTATTAATTATAGGTACAAATGGTTTTTCCATCATACTTTTGTTAACTATTTACGATAAGAAAACTATGACAAGGTATTAAAACAAAACGTGATTTCAATATCCACTATCTTATCAGAAAAAGATTATTTGGCTTCCCATTATAAGATAACCAGCCTCAGATAACATAGTTTTGAAACTTTACTAAGTGGGGAGTATCAAAATAATTTACAATAATTTAACTCAGAATAATATTACCTAGAGTCAAAACGCAAAAAATTGCTTAAATTTGAGCTTCAAAGTTCAAAAAGAGCAGACTAAAAGCACCAGGTAGGGAACATACCAAAGGTAGTAGGAATCTGAGCGTCGAGATCAGACATGAACCTTGCTTTTTGGAGTATAGATGGGAAGCAACAGAACTAAAGTTTTCCCTCACAAGCACTAGCAACTGCGAGATTTTAACTTGTCAATAATACCATGTACATAAAAATTTACTTAAACTTAGCGCACAAAACAATAAGAAAGAAATAGAATGAAACATCAAATGGTCCACGAAATTAAAGTGGACGAGCAAATGCTGTATAAAAAATTAATATCACACATAAAAGAAACATAATCAATATATAGACATGTCAAAATATGACTGTTACCACTTTCATGCAATTTCCTAACTTCATTACAGCGGCCTGCTCAGAAAACATAAAATCGTAGTAGAGGATCTAAACCTTTTAGGCTTTTTTTTTTCTTTTGACGGTCATTATTTTATATTCAGGCTAAGAACAAAGTTTGAGGTCAACATATGCTAGATTACATGGAACCATATAAAGTTTCAATCTTTCCACCTTGGAAGCATAATAATTCGATTTATGTTATGATTATACTATTTCTAAGAACTTAACACTTCAGACTATTGTAACAACGGTCCCCTTTCCGCGTCGAGAGCTGCGGGCAAAGTAATCCGTGATCAACTGAGATGAAACTGTAGCGATATAAAGAGTTAAGAGGACGTTTGACTACAAGTAGTATTTAGTAAATCCAGTTAGCTCAGTTTTAGTAAATCTTGAGAAATTAAAACCTTAAAACTATTTGGAATGACAGATGTTAAATCCTGATATACTATTTCACAATTTATATCAGGATTGGAAATTAATGAGAGGTATAAATCCAGTAAATTCTGTGAATGGTGGGATTTAAAAAAAAAAATTCCAAAATTTATTCAATAATGGGCCTGAAAGTAGATTTATAAAAAAGAATTTAAAATATCTAAAATAGTGTTTGGCAGTATTTAAACTAAACTTTGCTTAATCCTGCTAAAAAAAGGATACTAATTACTAAACAAACCCTAAAGGAAGGAAAAAAAGAAGATCTTTGGAAAATATCAAAAGACAAAACAACAAGATTATTCATACCAACAACCCTAATCAATATGAAACCCTGCAGATCGAAGAACGAACCCTAAAATCGAAGTCACCGGACAACATGATTGAATTACGTCAATCCCAAACCAATACAAGAGGAAATCAAGACCGCACACACCATCCGATGATCAAATCAAATACCAATAACGATCGCATATCCTGATTAGTAATAAAATAAAGCAAAATCAAAATATCAGCCATGAGAGCATACCCAGATCTAGATGAAATCAAGAAGATCCCGTAGGAGCAACGATTTCCAAATCCACCAACGAATTGCTTGGAGAAAGAGAGAGAATCGGATCGAGCTATCAAATCCCAATCGATCTCCCGATTCTCGACTCCCTCTTTTCCGATTGCTGTACGGTGTAAAGAGCAAGCTTTAAAAGACTTTGAGTCGGTTGTTGTCCCCATCCTACCGCTTGCTGATATTTGGTTCGATCGGAGCCGTCCGCTTTCGGTGGCTAAAATGTTAGGCGTGAAAATAATATCTTAAGACTAGCACAAATTCTCATATTCTTCACATGTGATAGAATATTTAGAGAATTTATGATATGGATAATGAATAAAAATCAAATATATTATAAAATTTTGAGAAGTGAAAAATTATAAATTGGACTTTGTTGAAATTATTAATTAATATATATCAGCTATAAAATATAATTTCTATGATAAAAATATAAGACACTATGAGGTGATAATAATCACGATAGAGTCAATATTGATAGCAATTGTATGTGTTGATATTAGTCTTGATGGTGGTGTTTGCCTTGCTGGAGATGGTGCGACATGGTCTAGGTGGCGATGTGGGCATTGGCCTTAGCATCAATGACGGGTGTTGGCTTTGTTGATAATGCTCATCATCAGGGTTATTGACAAATGGGTACATCGGCGTTATTATCAACGATGTGTGTCTGTTTTGGTGTTAACGGTAAGCGTCCACCTTAGAGGAGATGATGGGTGTTGGAGTTGTTGATGCTTACATGTATTTGCCTTGTTGGTGATACCGGATATTAGCATTTGTGTTGATAATGGGTTTCAATTATGACAAGGATAATAGGTTTGGAGTTGGTTGGGCATGTGATTTTTCAATGATGATGACATCGGGGATATTGATAATCACGAACATCAACATTGATGTTGATGATGATCACCAACACTGATGTTGACAACAATTGTTAGCCCTGTCACTGACTGCAAAAAATAACTTTGTTGTTGATAATATATATTTGTTTTGGTGGCGAGGATGGGTGTCAACGTTATTGAATTTGTTAAGCATCTAATTGGGTGGAATTTGATATTGTTGTTAATGACATATATCAATTTTGTTGATGATGATGTATGTTGGGGTTACTAATAATGATAGACTAAAATTTTGTTAGCAACAACAAGCGTTGACATTATTGTGTCAGCGGCCTCATAAGCTCTTAATTATATGAGGTTAGCTTTATTGAGGATTAGGAGACTTTTTCAAGCATTAGAAAGCTTTTTTTGAGTCTATGTCAATGAAAAAAATGTATTATAGAGAATTTGAGATCTAATCATGATGATATTAATGTTGTGCTCTCCCTTTAACCCCATATTTATAGATTTATGTCAAGTCTCAAAGCTGCAAGGAAATGTTGCATTCAATTAATATAAGTAAAATAGTAACACTTCTTTGGATAAATATAATAAATTACACTCAAGTAATACAATAACTCTTTATCAGAAATTATTATTATTTTTTTTTGGTAAATCAACTCTCTTTCTTGTCAAATTTCTGAAGGCAAAAGGCAAGGCAAGTGAATCTTTCTATAAATCTTTTACAATTTCTAGCTTGTTCCAAGAAGCTCTTTGTTTCAGTAGCATTAGTTGGGGTTGGCCAGTCCAAACAATCCATAATCGTTTGTGGTTTCTTCTTTACTTATGGTGTGCTTGGGGAAGCTTAGATTTTCTTTGCATAATTTCCATTCCTTGAATTTTATATAGAATTTGTGATTTTAAGAGATATTTTAGTAGGGGTGTCAATATTTGACACGACACGAAAACCTAATCCGGACCCGACCCGGAAAATCCGGGTTGGAACGGGTCGGGTTTGGGTTGACCCGGCGGGTTGCAGGGTCAACTCGAAAACCCATTTATTTTTTAAAAAATTGAATTTTCCGCTGCCCCGCCCACGCTGCTGCCCCGTGCCCGCTGCCCTGCTCGCCCGCTGCTGCGCCCACGCCGTCGCCAGCTGCCTAATCCGCGCTACCGTGCCTTGCCGCGCTCGAGCCTCGCGCCGCAACCCGTTGCCGCGCTCGCGAAACCCGAGCTCCTTCTCTGTCGCGCGGGTCGGGTTGGGTCAACCCGGCAACCCATCGGGTCGGGTCCGAGTTCAAATTTCTGACCCGTTTGAACCCTGGTCAATTTCGGGTTCGACCCGTGACCCGAAATTGACACCCCTATATTTTAGTGCAATACTATGGTGTTGTTCATGGTCATTCGAGTTTTATTAATAAATAAATAATAATGAAGACTAAGGATTGAATTTGAACAAGGGTTAGTAGGGAAATTTTGAATGAGGGGTTGTTTAGGGATTATGTAAATTTCCTTTTGCTTAATTAGTCTTTCATGTTAGAATTTGAGGGTATCTTGAATTTGAAATCAGATTTGGGATCTAGGGTTGGTTTTTTTTGGCTCTAGGCTTAGTTAGATATTTGGAGAGCTGTTTCTTCCTCACAAATTGAAGAAACTTGTATTGTTTGCTATTTTCATGCATCTACTAGTAGAATTCTTCGTTTTTTCTCTCAGTTTTATTCTGATTTCCCCAGAGACCTGTTGTACCGCTGCTATTTTTTTGCTGTAATCAACAATTTTCTCACTGTTTTTCACCAATTGTGGTTACGTTTGCTTGCGAACTCAAGTATTTCTCTTAGCGTTACTTGTGAACTCAAGTATTTCCTATCAGATGGCTTCGTTTGGGACGACTTTCTTTATGCTTCATAAAATAGTTTTTTAGTATAAAATTTTAATTTTTGTATTGAAAAATTATTTTATGAAGCAGTAAGAAACCCGTCCTAAACGAAGCCAGAGTCTATAAGTGATGTAATTCGGCATTCTTTTGTTGTTTGTGCTTCCAAAGTTCCAATTATTTAGGTTGTATATTTCAGATGAGTTTTGATGTTAATATGTTTTCATTTTGTAATAACATAAAAGATCCAGTTTTGTTCATTCTAGTAGAGGTTGATTGCTGGCTACTAAATTTGCATTTCTTTAAGTGAACTTTAGACCTTTTTCATGTTTGTTTATGTTTAAGAACTTTTATTTCTTTATTAAATTTAAAATTTATTTGTATGACTTCAACTTTTTATAAAGATGATTATAAAATTATTGTGGAGTAAATAATATTTTTGAAAGCTAGAAAGCAGATTCGTTGCACAAAATTTTTTTGAAAGCAGTGAAAAAGCAATGCCAAATAGAATCTATGGTTGCGATCTAAAAAGCAAAACAATAAGAACAACATCCCAAACAACGCCTTGGTATCTTTTTTAGCGATACAAAATATGTTAGAATATGACTTCGTTTGTGACAGCTTTCTTATTGCTTTTTAAAGCAGGTTTTCAAAATAAATTTTTTAAATTTATACTAAAAATTACTTTAAAAAATAGTAAAAAAGTCATCCCAAATAAAATCTGTTACTTGTTCTTATACTTAATGGATGAACTTGATTGAGTCATGCCCTTATTAAGAATTATTTGTATTATTTCACTCTTAGACCGACTCGATTAACTTCCTCGCACTAGAGATAGTGATCATGATGCATTGATGATCATTGCTTCCAAAATTTTGATCAAAAAATTCAAGATACTATTGCTTCGTTTGTGACAGATTTCTTATTATTTTATAAAATAGTTTTATAGTACAAAAATTTCTAATTTAAGATGTTTTTGTACTAAATTTTTTTTTTAAAGTAGTAATAAGCTGATCAAATAAACCAATTATGCGATCATTGATTTTGTCATAGATGATATATCAATCAATTTTTTTCATATTCAATTAAAATAAAAAAATAATATTTTTTAAATATTAAATATAAAGTTTTTATGTTAAATATGAATAAAATAAAATAAAATACTAAAAATGATCTCAAATAGGAACTTTTATTTTATCCAGTGAACGTACGCTCCTCTACGTTCGGTTTAGGCAAAAAAAGCGTCTGTACCGAGTACCGAGTTGTACCGGTACATGCGCTTTTTTGCCTAAACCGAACGTAGAAGAGCGTACGTTCACTGGATATAATAAAAGTTCCTCAAATAGGGCCTAAAAATATCGAGACAACAATAAATTGACCTCTTAATTAAGTTGAGTTCAGTTACAATAAATTCATTGAAACTATTAAAATAAGGCAAAATAAAATAAAATAATAAATAATTAATATTAGATTTATCTTTAAAAAAAGCTTATTTTGATGGATAATTTGATGCAAATATTTTCTAATTATTTTGGCAATCTCATTAGTGATAATGGACAAAGTTGCTCATTAGTAATGATAACATGATACAAACGATAATAATTACCATATAATTCAACTCTTAAGAACTAAAAATTTATTTTTAATACACTCATTTTATTTAAATGAATTTCTTAACAACGCATAAAAATCCTTACAAACTTTTCATTTTCCAATGTTTTCTTCAAAATCCTCCGCCACCGCCGCCGCCTCCGAACCCTCCCCCAAAACCGCCGCCACCATCGGCACCACCACCAAAACCACTCCCGGCACCACCACCAAAGCCACCGCCGTGCCCTATTCCTCCTTCACTGCCGCCCCCGCCGCCGCCGCCCCCAAATCCTCCACCTCCTCCTCCTCCTAATCCGCCTCCCACTCCACCCCCTTCTCCCGCACCCGCCCCAAACCCTCCGCCGTGTCCACCCCCTCCACCAAGTCCGCCACCGCCACCGCCACCGCCACCGCCACCACCACCGAAACCACCTCCGCCGCCAATTCCACTGCCGGCACCACCCCCAACTCCAAAGCCGCCACCTTGGCCCTCACCCGCACCCCCACCAGAACCCCCACCCCCTCCAAAACCTCCACCTCCACCTCCTCCAATTCCACCACCCGCTCCCCCACCTGCACCACCACCAAATCCAGCACCAAAACCCCCGCCACTACCGGCGCCGCCGCCAAATTTGCGGTGGCTGTAGTGGGCTGACGCGGTGGTGATGAAATGGTGAGCTAAACTGAAAATCAGAAGAAAGACAGAAAGCCATTTCCGAAAAGAATCCATGGCCGCTAATTCCTCTCAGTGATTCAAAATGAAGCGATTCTTTCTTCTTATATAGAAGAAAAAAGATTAAAAGTTGAATGCGGACTTGTGATTAAAGCAAGCATTAAAAATTGCAAGAACAAAGCTAATTTGAAGACAGTTGGGGAGATGGTGAGAGGCATTGATTGGTTGCAGAAGCAGGGGAGAGTTAAACTTTACAGACTTGTTACTTTTTAGTCATAATTAAGAAAATCAAAGTTGAAAAAAAGTAAAATTGTATTGCAGATGTGGCTATAAATTTATAATTAAAAAACTAGATTGTGTTTAATTTGGCAATTAGTTCTGATTTTGAGTCATTTTATGAATATAAATATTTACATTCTATAGGACTTTCTCAATGATGTTGTTCAAAATCACTCCAATCTCATTGGACAAAAGGAAGTCGTGACAACATCTCATTGGGATCACCTCATAGGAGGTCGATGTCGAAGGTATCGATGAGATTAATGATGTGTGAAAGATAAGTTGTGATAGGAATTCATTGGCGAATGTATGAATGGGACGTGAAGTTTGAAGGGGAAGATAGTTCATGACACGTGCTAATCTTGCTAGGAGGTTGAGGTCAAAGGCATCGATGAGACAAGTGATGTATGAAACATAAGTCGTGAGAGGAATTCGTTCGCGAATGTATCAATGGGACACGAAGTTTGAAGGAGAAGATAGTTTGTTACACTTGCTAATCTTGCTAGGAGATATTATTGAGGAAAGATCGTGGCTCTTGTAGGAGGATGAAAAGATTGACATGTGCGAAAGGTGAGGAGATCTCACTGCGAGTGGCGAAGGCAATGGGATCAAAAGCGTGAAGGATAACATAGAGGGTCATTGTAGGTGTTACATTTTATGTTTGTTTGTTTTTTTTTTTTTTTTTTTTAAATTTTAATTTTGAGTGTTATCTAAGTAAATAGTTGAATTTAGGTGCTAAATATGTTAATGCTAAAATTTTGAGAGCTAAATATGTAAATCCCCAAAGTTTATTTCATTTAATGCATTGTTCGACTCAAAAATCTCTTTTCCTTTAGTAAGGTCATGAGAGGGAGAAATTATTACGTGTGGAGTCTGGACTGTGAGTGTACACTTATTACGTTCGGAGTCTTAACGTAATTCTACGTTCGGACTGTGAGTGTATACAGTGTGTACATAATGTGAACACTCAATGTAAATCTACATTCGGACTCTGCACGTAATAATATTTCATTGAGAGGGCATGTATATATACTGGTGATAATTATTTAATTTTTAAAAAATAAAAATTTGATTTTTATATCTCTAAATAATAAAATTAATTTCATGTGACACCATTATTATCATATTTTTACTCAGACCAAATTAAATAATTTCACACAACTAAATGCAAATGCATATTTTATATATAAAAAAAACTTATCAATAATTCTCTTCTAAAAATGAATTATAAGTGCATGATATTTAGTCAAAATAATCACATATTTAACATAAATTGCGAGATTATTAAATTGTCTTAAGAAAAAGTCATCTTTATACTCGCATATAATATCCTGTTAAATAAATATTTTGCACCTGTAAATACATCTTTACATAAGAAACCCCATAAATATTTTTTTATTGCATTTTTTTTGCAAATGTACCCTTTCTTTCTACGATCACTACTAAAATGCTACTATTTATCATTTAATGCATAATTTCATATCTAATTTTTCATATTTAGTTTTAGCTTCATCGAATTTAATCACATGGAATTAAACTCTTTTTTGAAATATTACAATATTTATATTTCTTGCCATTAATGGGAATTGTTCAGTTGTATTAATTTAAATTTGATTTTAAATAAGGAAATAAATAAATATTTAATGTGGAATTAAAGAAGAGGAGCGGTGGTCATTAATAGCCACGGCTATGGGCGGTGGGTAAAATTACTTTGCTAAAAGGAAGTTTTTATTTATTTTTTTATTTCTCAAAAAAATAGGGCCAAATTATAAATTTAATTAAGATAAATTAAATCTTAGAATGTTTATATAAATATGCCATTAAAATTTCACTTAATTGGACATGAATCTCAATATATATTTAAAATTAAAACTTCTTAAATTAAATTCAGAAGCATCCGTAGTTCAATTTTAGCAAATTTATAATTCAATTCAAATCGAATGTCTCGACAATACAAACTCACGATAAAAATACTATATTTTATCAACACCTTTCCCAATTATGTGAAAAATATCATTTGAAATAGCTCATAAATAATAGTTAATTAATTAACTAGACCAAACCCCTTAATTTCTCTTATATGAATTTTCTACATAACAATTTTGAAGTCTCATGTGCGAAACCCCTCAAGTAAAAGAAGCTAAACTCTTAAACATAGATACGTCTTTTGGTGTAATGACTAGAATTTTCGTAAGAAACTCTACAGTTAAACGTGTTCATCCCAGAACAATTATGAGATGAGTGACCTACTGTGAAGTTACAACAACATAACAAAATTATGAGCCTCTTAGACGAAAGCCTATAGTTCCTAATTTAAAGGCTCGATTTAATTTAAATTTTCTATTCCTGATTTACTCCAAAAACCAGTTTAATAACTAATTTTAAATTATTCATGAAAGATTTTTATAATTGAATAATTCCTATCCACAATAGAGATTGCTCTAATTTGACCAAAATAATTCCCTAATAATTCATTACCAAAATCCTTTTTTCATTAAATATTCATGCATTAAACAATCAACCAAAACTGCTCAGTCTAATCTGAATATTTTTTTTACTTAAATTTAAACTCAAATCAAAGAGGTTAACCCTCCAATTCCTGAATCATTTGTGACTTGAATTGATTTGATTTGACCCGACTAACCCACTCGACCCTTCCTAGTTATAAATCATACTTGACCTAAAATTAATTTAGTTGTACCATTAACAGTACAATAGGTATTCGTGTCTTAAATGGCAACCATAGGTTTGTCCCCCCCCCCTCCCCCCCCCCCCCCCCCCCCCCCCAAAAAAAAAAAAAGAAGAAAAAAATTTATTTTATGTGAAATTGCGATTCATGAGAAGGAAAGTTGGTGGTTGGAAAAGCTGGCAGAATAACATAAGGTTTCATGGCAAAAAGTTCTAAGTGGAGCCCTTTTTTTTCTTCAAAATACAACATTTAATTCAAATATACATTCTCAATATTCCCTTTATTTATTTATATAAAGAACTATAATATTAGATAGAGATGTCAAAACAGTTTTTCGGATCAGATTCAAGTCAAATTTAAAATTGGCTCATTTTTAACACATCTAACCTAAACCCCACCCGACACAACCCAACCCACTAACCCAATTGAGTGCGATATGCTAATGTGAGCTCACAAGCTAAGGCTAGGGCTAATAATGGAGAAATTATTTAGTGCGAATGACAAACACCATCCGGAGACCAACAAGAATACGCCACGTCCACGTTTCGGCACCACTGATGTGACGCATTCTGCTTGGTCTCCGGATGATGAACTTGCTTTTGGTGTCCGCACAAAATAATTTCTCCAATGGAAGGTAAGCATGACAAGTGTGAAGCAAGATGGGCAGCCAAGATACGAGCGACAAACAGGCCAAATTAGGTACATTCAAATTCCTCCAACCTGATATCTCAATCAGGTCAAAAACTTATACCTAAATCTAGAATTTTTGAATCAAATCCGAATCAATTTTTTGGTTCGTATCATTGACACCCCTAATATTAGGTTATTGTTTTGCCATTAAAAAATGTTCTAATCAAACGCAATTCAATTTCATGGAATGTTCATAAATTGGATTTCAATGGAAATCATAACAATTTCGAGAAAGTATCTTGAATTTGCCAAAAAATAACAATGGTAAGTTAGAATTTGGCTGCAAATGATTTACCAATCGAAAAGTCTATAGACGCAGCAAAAACTCCTATATATTATGATTAGAGTGAATGAAGATGCGCATAATCGAATTAAATTTCAAGGGAAACAAACACCATTTTAAGTTTTTTCAGATATTTTTGTGATCAAAAACAAAATTTTAAAGCCAAATTTGGACATTATGAGAGTTTCTATCAATTAAGAAAAAAAAACACTATAATATACTAGAGGATTTAGGCTTCATTTGAGATAGCTTTCGGCTACTATTATTTTACAGCTTTCAAAAAAAATTTATACTTGAAAGCTGCCGTAGAAAGCAGTCAAAAAACCATCCCGAGGGACATTCTAAAAACAAAAAAAATGCGTTTTTACTACAATAAACTGAAGAAATTTGGAAGGCGATCTATGCCACCATTTTATTTTTCCAGAATCAAGATCATAGGCATAGAACTCAATGAATTTTAAAACCAAACACCTACTTAACTCTGCAACCAATGTATACAACACAACCATGATCAATAATTGCCAGATACTATTAATATAAGTATTTCATGAGAAAGTTTTGAAGAACTTAGGCCATTACACAATCAGGATAAAAGCAGAAACCAGAAAAATATTGCAGGGAGACATTATAACTGGGAGATGGAGAGCAAATGGAAGGATAGATGAGATAAGTAGGAATGTACACATTTATTTTTGTGGTCTCATAGAGAGATCTTCACGATGGCTTAGAAGGCAGAACCGAAGGTGTTTTCACCACTGTAAGTCATGTAGAGGAAGCCATCTTCATCTTTGTTCTCTTCATAGATTGCAGACATCATAGCAGCTACATTAACAAAATAAAATGGGTGATTTGTAAATTAATCCAACATACAAACCTTAGCATATTTCTTGATCAGAGACTGACCTGTAGGAGGAAGGGTGTTCTTCACAAAAATGAAGATGGCCTTTTCTGCACTTAGCTTAATCCTCTTCCGAACAACATAAACAAACTGTCCCACAGTAAGGTCAGCAGGAACTAAGTACCTAAGCATCAAAATCAAAGTTAATGGAAGAAAGACAATTGAAACAGTTCTCCAAGAAGGAGCGTTGAAGTGAGAAGTTGAAAAAAAAAGGGTAAAAAAGGTTATTTGCAATGAAATGAAACAATCATTTTGACGCAACAGGCGAGGATATCTTTCTTTGGCAAGAAGTTTAGGCTACTTTGCTCTCCACGGTTCTGACCACTTCTAATGATTGTTTGAAACATTCTCATCAAAACTAGTAAACACCAAATCTCACTACATTTTAATTGTAATCAATTTGTAAATCAAACAACAACAAAAATAACATCAAGCGTTTGTCCCACTATGTGGGGTCAGCTACATGAATCCTTTTTCGCCACTGTGTCCTGTTAAAAGTCAAATTCTCATTTAAATCTAATAGAAAAAAATCATTTCTAATATTTTCTAACCAAGTCTTTTTAGGCCTACCGCTACCTTTCTTAACATAAGTCAAATCTAATACCTCAACTTTCCTAACAGGGTCATCGAAAGGTCTCCGTTTAATGTGACCAAACCATAAGAGGCGACTCTCTCTAATCAAAACAAATAATAAATTGCCTTCAATCAGCTAAAAAGATTTACATTCTAGCCTCAAATAGTCATAGTCATGCTGCTATGCATACCTGTAAGCTCACCTTTAGCGCTATCTGGCATTAAGAAACATAAAGACAACTTGAAATCAATCTCTTTGCATCAATGGAAATTTTTATAAAAGTAAGAAAAGAAATAAATACAACCAAACATGCTTTCCTGACCTTTGTAAAAATAAGAACATTTAAAAGCAGAATAGCATAATTTAGGCAGTTTTAAACTTATGTTTTGGTAAAAAAATTGAAAAATTATGATGATATCAACTGTAAGGAAATGCAAATTAGTAAAGGTTAATGAAAAAAGGATGGAAAAAAAAAAACTAAATTGAATTCCTAGCATACTAAAAGGAATATGTTTTACTGACTTCTTCTTGTCAATGTCTGGTATGTCACTCCTCTCAGCCTTCTCAACAATCACCTTCATTTAAAAAAAAAATAGTAAGTAAAACCATCAGAACAGAATATGCCAAATCAGATGTAGACAATAAAATCACAGCACATTACAGGAATTCTATCAGGATACTTCTCCCTAATGCGAGCTGCCTCAGCTTGTCTCCTCTCTGAAATCCATGATACAGATAAAGTCAGGGAGGGGAACTCAAAATTTTAACCAGTGCAATATAAGGCAAACGATCACTTTTAAAAAAAAAATAAAGGAGCATTGTTATGGATATATGCAATTGCTAAACCCCCTACAAATATATGTAAAGGTTCATTTAGTTGCTTGAAGCTCGAAAGTACATTTAGGAAAACAATGAAATTTATAACATATTTTCTGTCTGCAAGCAAGCAAAAATTCCTACTTGTAGAATGTCAATTAATGTGATATGAAAACCAACACCATATTGCTACTAGTTCTGTCGTTTCACTTGATGTTGGCATACAAGTTCAAGAACAAACAAACTAATAAATTCCCGTCATTTACAGCTGCTCGCATAATAAAAAATATTCACTTTATATAAAGTAATTAGGGGCTGTTTGGCTACAAGTAGAATTTATTAAATCATGTAAATCCATGTATAGTAAAGCTTGAGAGGAATAAAATCTGAAAATTGTTTGGCATTACAAATGTTAAATCTAGTTAAATACTACTAATATGTTTGGCTATTTGTTTAAGGATTTAAAATTTCTTGATCAAGAAATCCTTATATCCCTTGAAGTCTGTGATTGGTGGAATTTAAAAAATCCTAGATTTGACCAATAATGGGGCTGAGAATGAGGATTTGAAAATCCCCAACATTCTATTTGGAAGGACTTAAGCTAATGCTTGCTTAAATTCTAACATCCCCTAAATAAAATATCCCTAAGCAACTAAAAATTTCTCTTTTGTGACATTCAAAACAAGCAATTACTCGCTACCCACCAATTATTGTGCTTTATGACATATTGAAATATACCACACTTGATGGTGCTAGATTTTCTCATGTCAATCATCCTCCAATAATATATTCTTCTCAACGGAAAATCATACTCAATACATATAAAAAAAGGGTATCTGCATCAAAAACCGGCCAGGGACACTTTCAAGCTTCCACGACATCCTAACCTGAGAAATTTTCTTCCCCAAAATCTCCCACCACATCCACTAAATAAAATCATCAAAACATCAAACCAATCACGTAGATGATAGAGGCGCCACTCAACCTTCTAAATAAAAATCAAGCATGAAAATTTTAACATGTAAGAGGGGATAAAAGAAACCCTAACTTCAAATCGGAAAACTTAAGATAAGAAGGAGAGAGAGAGAGAGAGAGAGAGGAGGGAAGCAAACCAAGAGGGTGCTCCAACTTGAAAGAGCTCTTCGCCATGGATTTCTTCGTTTGCCTGCACATCCGAAAAAGATCATCTTTTATCTCAAAAAATTAATTCGTGAAAACATACAAGCCAAATCGATCGATTGATCCATAAAGATCTGAAAGGGATTAGAGCGCACCGTGAGAAAAAGAAACGATTGCTCAAGTGAGGATGATTGATCGCCTCCGGGGTAATCCTTTGTGGTGGGTATGGAGAAGGAATTAGGGCTTTCTTATTAGAACACGAAAGGAAAGCGTGGAGCCGTATAAGTAAAGCGGCTGAGGCGTCGGTAAAATATAGGCGTAGCTATGGGTGTAAGTGAGTCAACTCGGTTAAAGAGTTAGCTCGGGTTTGACAAATTGTTTGTGAGTTGAGTTCGATGAGTTAATGAGTCAAATTTGAGCTAATCTCGATTAGACTCGTAAGCTCGTGGTACAGCTCTTTTGAAAAATATTAATATAAAATATAATTAAAATATACTAAAATTTAAGATTTTAAATGTAAAGTTCTTAATAATATTTAAAAATTAAATAATAATTTCTTATATAAAATAATTCTTTATTTTAGTAATTAATTTTTTTAGTGAATTTAATCCTAAATTTAAGCACATCTCCGCAAAGTAAATCTCATTGATGATATCAACAAAATAAAATTAATATTTAAATTTATTTATTATTAAGTAATAATATTTAAACTTTTTAGTTTTTAAAATAAATATCTAAATTTAAACATATAATTATGCATTTATTACACTTTGTTATTTTTTTGTCAATCATCTAATTATGCATTAATATATTTGTATGTGCATAGATAGATGATAAACAAGGATATATTTTTCTCCATTTCAAATTCTATTTTTTTTATAGCCCAAAAAGAATGCAGTTCACATTGATCTGTTGGTTGGGAGCTTTGGCGACTAATCAAGAGGCCTTGAATCGAAGCTTACGTACGTGATGTGCGTGTGAGCTTGCCTTAACGGCTCAAATTTAAAAAAAAAAAATCTAAAAAATATATGATCTCCATTATGATTAAATAAAAGTAGTTTAAATCATTAAAAATGATTAAAAAAATGTGTTAAGCGTATATATCCATGTAGGTATTTCACATGTACCTAGCAGGTCCCAACAATTAAATTCAACCGAAAAAATCACATTACCCTTCAAAGAAATTTGTCCAGACCCGACTTGCATTGAAGGACTCACACAAGAACATAATTCAATCCCTTAAAAATCCCTCATCTTAGCATGGATCAAGCTCTCTAAGTTATTTGCCATCATCCAAGCCATCAAGTTACAACTAACATCCCCCGACCAATCACAAGAAGTGCTCACCAAGGGGGTCCATAGCCTTGATCCTCCAATCTCGATTAATCCTCGACTCTATGAGTATCATCAACCAAAACGACTTGTCGCTTGCGACCAAATGTCAAATACAGTCTTGACTCATATGATTCATCTTGAAGACTCGCACCATATACTTACGAAGAAAGACTCGTCCTGAAACTAAGGGTTTTGTTAGATGTTGAGAGCCATCTGAACACCCATCAACCCTCAACGCATGTCTTGTATAATTTGTAATGGATTATATCAAATGTTGTACTATTTTTTTTGCTTTTTATGATGTTTAACATTCTCTATAGTCCTCTAAACCCTACGAATAAGAGGTGAAGGATCTGCTCAACATCTTTTGATTTTGACATTTTTAGATACTCTAAGCTCTAGTATTTACGAATTTACCTCTCATTCCCCACACTCATATGAACTCTTTATTATCTAGTTCTTATCTAAAAGATTGTATTCTAGTAAAGTTAGATATCATCAACGAATAAATTCAAATCTCTAAATTGAAAATTAGTACTCAATTTAAAAATTAATAATTAATAATTATTTCTATTATATATATAATTATTTAATTATTTATTTATTTATGGCATTTCAATTAATAGAGTAATAGACCACTTCGATGATGATAATGGAGACATATTGCTGAAGGAATAAATGTGAAAGCATCCAATATTTTGCTTTTTTCTTAATTATCAGAGAAAAAAGGGTTTAATAATGTCTGATGTAATTATTTGCCCCAATAATATAGCAATGATATGAAGTTGCCAAAATTAAATGATAAGGAATTTAACTAAAAATTAAATTTTTATTATGATTATCAATATTAAAGTAAGAATTTGAGGAATAAAATATTGAATGATTATGATTTTTGGTGTTAACTATAAAATTGTCCCTATTTATTATATAATGGATTGTAAAATCACATTTATTTTGGATGATAGATGTTGCTTGCATGATGGCCAAATGGGTGGAATTTAGAGAACATGTTGTAAGACCTTTTGATGATCTATGTTTTATATTTTTAATAGAAATTTATTAGAAAAATGACATAAGATAAATTATAAATAAATAATGAAAGTTTACTTTATAAATAAGGGAGGGACAATATTGTATAGTTGTATATGCCTTCGCAAGTGATTAGCAGGTAGTCAGCGGGTTATGATGGAGGAACTTGCACCTAGTGGGACCCACAAATGAGCTCGTTCAGTGATCATCAGGCCCTATTCACTCATGCCTATAGGTGATTGTCCTCATTGAGCCAATTTAGGGTTATCACAAACCAAGTAGCTCATCATTGACCTATTTAGAGTAGGTCGATCACCAAAAGTCGCTCACTCTCACTCTGGACGGGTAACACATACCCACTATAGTTTTATACTATACAACAACATTAAATAGAGCTAAATTCTCCCAATATTTTAAGGTCTATGTAAAACATCTAGTTTAAAGATTGATTTCTTATAATTTACAAATCCTAAAAAATATCCATCATTTATTTAAGAGTATTAATTTCCAATAATTTTTAATGTGAATTTCAATATTAGCTTTTATTTTGTCAGTGTTGAGATCCTAAAAATTATTATTTAATTAAAAATGAATCTTGATGCAAGAGAAATGTCATAAGGAATTTATGAGCATCAAATTTGTGCATTTGAATATATAGGGCTTCAAGCAAGTTGAACTAACTTATTTGAAGCTAATGAGGTTTTGGCATGGGTTGATTCAACAAGACTCAGCCAAGACCTTGTTAAGAGAGTCACATTGTGTTGCAAGCTTATCACCACGTAGTTTTCCTTCAAAATTTTGGTTTCATGAACTCTACAAAGCCTAATTTTGAATACTAAATCAATAATATAGATTGAAGGGATTTTCGACTCGATTGACATTCTAAGACAACCAATCTCAATGACTTGCCTAAGATCAACCCTTGTAGATTATGACTCAGGCTTCATTTGGGACAGTTTTCTCATTGATTTCTAAAACTATTTTTTAGTAAAAAAAATTCCAATTCAAGAAATTTTTTTAACTAAAACTCTGCTTTAGAAAGCATTAAGAAAGCTGTCCCAAACGAACCCTTAATTTTGATATGATGTCTCCTAGAAGTTCTCCTTCTAATCTTCAATTGTTGTATGAGAGTGATTGCTTTTTTCATGATAAATGATTGTGTATGGGGCATGTGATGCCTCTTCATAGACTATCTACAAAACTCAGTGGCCAATCAAACTCTCTCCTATTTCTTAAAATCCTTATATTGGCACAACGATGCTAAACTTAAAGGAGCATACTTGAGGGTTATGTCAAACTAAAGAATGTGTTGCTCACCATCCACTTTCCACTTCCTCTATTCTTAGTAAGGGATGGAACACCACAAAAGATCACACTGCCTCCAATAGAAAAATACTATCAAAATAAACCCAAAAAAATAAATAAATATAATTTTATTTTGTATATACTTTGTTGTCTATGTCAAATGCCATAATGATTACTCAATCATTGATTCAATCATATTTCTTAAATCCTATAAATTCCATCAAAACTAGATGGTGGTCTTCTCCCATTAAGGAAACCATAAATCCCTATGTTCAGCGCTTCATTCTATTAAATACTAAGACTGATTCCATAGAGATATTGATGTCGTTGCTCTCCAAACTAAGGCTTCGTTTGGAACGGTTTTTTTATTGCTTCTTAAAACATAATTTCAGTACAAAATTTTTAATTTTTTCACTAAAGCCCCGTTTTACGAAGCAATAAAGAAGTCATTACAAATGAAGCCTAAAACTTGTTATCACAAGCAACATCAACAAGAGCTAAGTAATTTTATAACTTATTAAGAAATTCCAACATTTCATAGCTAACTTTCAAATTATTTATCTTTTAAGCCACCAACTAGTAGGTTGTAAGTCTACAAGTTTCATACATGTTAGTCTAATGAAGTAAGGTTGGAGGGTCCTAATAGTTCTCTTAACTTGGGATAAGTGAATAAGGCACCAAATATGGTATAACCTTGATGGGTACACCTCCCTTTCATGATCATGAAAGTGCAAAGCAAGTTCACCTTTTTATGACACCTACTTTAGTAGGCATGATGTGAGTATAATGAGTTAAGTCATGCTAATGCTTTCTCAAAAGCACCCCCATGAGATTTATTAACTTGATAAAGCCTAACCTCCACATAATTACTTTACTCATGCCACCTTAACTTATAGGATGGGTCTGCCTTGGGGATGCAATATCCACTAGCAAAAGCTCTTAACATTGATTGTAAAGGGTAGGGGTTCAATATTTGACACGACTCAAAAATCTAACTCGAACTTGACCTGCAAATTTCGGGTTAGGGTCAAGTGGTCAACCCATACCCGAAATAGTTGGGTTTGGGTTCAAAAAATTGACTCGTTTCAAAAATCAAGTCGGGTTTGGGTTGACCCAATAACCCGAAATTGACCCAATTTTGAACTGATTTTGACCCGAAAATCAGTTTTGACCCGAAAACCCGAGATTGACCCATTTTTTGACCCGAAAACCAACAGTTTTTGGTCAGTCCCGGTTTGGGTTGACTCGAATAGTGCCGGATATGTTCCGAGTTCGACCCGAACTCGACCCGTGATCCAAAATTGACACCCTTAATAAAGGGCACCCAAAAAAAGGACACATATATTCTCTCAATCCTCATGGTGGTTATGATGATAAATTAGTTCGGTAATGACACACCCTCCTAAGTGGCAATATGTCCCTTAAGCTTAATGTGATGATGACCCGACAATGACCATGTCCATCTAGCCATCCACCCAGTGATTTCAATGTGTTCACTCCCATCAAACACATATAAAGTTCAGCTCAAAAAAAAAAAAAAAAAATAGTTCAGCCCATCAAACACATATATTCTCTCCCCAGCATTCAAAGTTAGCACAATCCATAATATTATTATGGAGATTTACACGCACACCATTAAACTTTTACATAATATTACTATGGTGAAAAACTAATATCCAACTCATCAGAACAGTTCAATACAAACAATTGGAAACAAACAGCAGAAGCAAACTGCCTTCAGAGACTTAAATGAAGAATGTCATGTATGTTTACAGCATTCAGAACTCATGAATCAGAGCAGATCCAGCAGAGAGTTTAAGAGACTACAAGAGAGCACCTTTGTGCTAATTAAGAAGGCTTGTAGTATTTCGTTGCGACAAAAGGCATCTTCGTTACAACGGCATCATTCGATTTGCCACGTATAACAATCTTTACTTCAGTTCCAGGTTTATGTGAACCAGACTTCACATAGCCCATTGCAATGTTCTTCTTCAAGCATGGGCTGAAACCTCCACTGGTAATCTCACCAAGTTTTTCACCATTTGAGCTTAGGATCTCACTATGGCTTCTTGGAGGAGGGCCTGAAGAGAAGAAACCGACTCGTCTGATGGAAGGCCCTTCTTCAAGTTGTTTGAGGATCACATCTGCGCCGAGGAAACCGCCCTCTGCTCTTCTTCTCTTTCCAATTGCCCAGCTCAGGCCGGCTTCTACTGGCGTGGTGTGTTGTTCCATATCATTACCATACAGACAGAGGCCAGCTTCGAGGCGAAGGCTGTCACGAGCGCCGAGGCCTGTTAACCTCACCTTCCCTTCAGACTTTTCTAGGATAGCTTTTGCGAGGTCTAATGCATTCTCTGAAGGGACTGAGATTTCAAAGCCATCTTCTCCAGTGTAGCTGCGAATGTAGAGAAGAAAGCCTAGTTTATTCAAATTGTCAATTAACTTCACTAAAAAAAAAACTTCAAAAAGGTTGCCGGGCTATGGAGAAGCATTCATGCAAAAAAAAACAAAAAAAAAAAAAAAAACAAAAACAAAGGTTGCTACTTCTCCCATGTTATGCATATTCAGTAAGCCAGCATCAATAGCCTAAATGCCTGTTGTTAATATATAAAAATGAGAGTGAAAGCCCAATGCCATCATGAAAATCACTATTTGGGAGGCAACTTTATGCTACAACTACTAGAACTAGAGTCAGGAGGCCCCTAAATGTTAAGAGATTATTACATGCGGAGTTTGGACACATAGAATCGTCTGATTTTGTGACTGCGAACAGTAAAAGCACAGTAAAGTGCATGGATAAACAATAAAAGCACAATGGTGAATAATAAATGCGCTTTTGCTATTCACAATCATAAAACTGAACGATTCTATATATTTGAACTCTGCACATAATAATCTATCCTAAATGTCAGGTTAATAATCAGCATACTACTAAATTTAATCTCATCAGGTAGAAGAGACTGTCTTTTTCAACTCGTTTTTAACCAAATCAATAGCCTTTGGAGCCAAGCATGGATCTTTAAAAAAGAAAGTTCAGAATGCACTGAAAGAAGATTGATCGGTTGCACAAGATCAAAGATGGGTTGAGTTCCAATTGGGAACAATGCCTGATCAGGGAAAACCAATTTTGGTTCACAGTGAAGCCTCACTAGAGACGTAGATATCAAAATCATTGGAATAGGAGGATACCAATTCCTACAGGCAAGAAACATAAAATATACCTGGCAACAATCATATACCTTTCACATTCATCTAAGAAAATGAATAACCAAATATATATTTACCAGATAATATAGAAGACATAAGGCAAAAATGGAAATAATTGCAGGGTTTTGACATTTGACACAAGAAGATCAAAAACAGCTCCATTCAGTTAAGTGCCACTGTCATGTTTAGAGGCTCATGCGTGTAAATGGGATGGACATTTCTCTTCCAAAGAGGAGAAGAGAATGGTTTTCCTTCCATTTGAGTGCTGATGTTATGAGCTTAAAACATAAGATCAAAATCATCATCTTTAATTTCATTAAAACTAATGGCACAAATGATTTCAAGAACTTTAAAAATCATTACATCATTAATTGGATGACGACAAATTTTCATCGAATATCTCCAATGCATGAGAACATAATTGCAGTTATAAAGCACGTAGGCTTTCAAATGACTTAGACTTAGATGAATGGTTTATGGCTTGTTGATGATAGTTAGAATATATTTGATGATTCAAATTGGCAGGGACGGAACCCCCTTTAGGTCAGGGACGGAACCCCCTTTAGGTCAGGGATATAAAAGCTCTATCTATTTTTTAGTTTTTATTACAAGGATTTTTATGAAATTTTCTCCCTAAAAGTTTTAAAATACTATGGTCCCAATTGCCCTCAATAAATAATAAATAGAATTCATCGGGTCGAACCCCGATAGGGGGCGCTGCCCCTCGGAACCCCGTTATATTTGCGAAGCATACGACGATCAAGGATATAAATAAATAGGGGTCGCTATTGACCCATTTTCTTGTAGTGAAGGGTCATCTTGGCCTACAATCCACTCAGATTAGGGGTCCCTTCACATTTTCATCCTAATAACTTGTAGGGATGTCAATTGGATTGAAATAGCTTGAGCTTGATTCAATTGGCCTGCAAAATATAGAATCAAACCAAAAGCACGCCCAAGACCAAGTAGAACAAGCCCAATTTTTAGGCTCAAATAAAAACGGTTGAGCTCGAAGTTAGTGAAGCTTTGCTCTTTCTCTGCTCAACTCTTGTAGCTATATCAAATATATCATAATTAGCATTCGACTGGGCAGGACCCTCTATTTACATGACTAGCATTACACAATCTTTTTATAGTAATTATATAAGCCTGGAGTCTCAGTCAAAAACCTACGTTCATTCCTTTAAGCTACAAAGACTCCATTCCACAGCTCATAATAAGTTCATACCAAGGTTGAGTCATTTTAAAGCTTGGCTCGCTTGATCCTTTAGAATGGATTAGCTCTTACCTGTTTCTAGTTTCTTAAATAAGATTTGGTCAGGCTATCTTGATAACTAATTCATCCAAGTTACCATATCATCCACTAAAGGTTTCTTTCTGCTTATCTAAATAGCCTTGAGCTCATAATCATCGTCTTTTCACATCATTATCGATGCTTTATTTAAAGGTTTAGGCAAGGTTTGATGCCATTACAATTGAGCCCAATTCTCTTGTACTTTATAGTTATTAGTGTTTCATGTTCTCCCATCAAATTTGACAACATCTAATATAGTAATATGGTTGAGCAAGATTTAAAAGCAAACGAGTCCAACACAGGCTTCAAATGGTTTAGTAGTCTCTTACTGCATGAAATTGATAATGTTGAAAAAACTACATTTGATATAAGTGGAGAATACTCATGTGCCGGAAGACTATTGAGATGCACATGAAAGTAAAAAAATAACCCCAAATTGAAAAGGAAGTAAAAATTGCTTTCCTGATATGTTAAAAAACAGCCTCAATTTTAATGGGCCCAATTGGTATAGCATGGGAATCTAAGCTTTTGGCCGTGAGCTTGTCCATCGGCTTAAGATTTTAGGTTGAAAATGAGTTCAATTACTAGTGTATCAGTCCCATCTTCCATTTCCTTTGATTCCTAAAAATGCATTGTTTAGATCATCTCCAACCGCACTACATACCACCGTATGCAGTCGGCCATTCGGTCCATTCGACCTCCAAATCTCATGCCAAACTTCGGCGGGTGAACAGTGGGACGTCAATATTGACGTCGGACTGTTCACCTACGCCGAAAAATTAGCTACGGGATTTACTGAAGAAGAGCGCAAAAGAGGAGAAAGAGGAGAAAATGGTTACCTTCGCAGGAAGCGCACGAAAGAATAGAGAAAATGTCGTTCCATTGGAGATGAATTACTACATTTTGAAGTTTTGCTGCATTTTGGAGTGGAAAATGGGTTTTTCGGTTGGAGATGCCCTTATTGTAGTTATCACTCAATTCAAAACTGAGCCTTCAACTGAATTCAAAATTTTCTTGTGAAATACAGAAGGTTTGATTCTTATATCTTGTATTTATTTTAGGTGTAAGCAATTCTATTTCAAAAAAGAGTAAATTTTTCTCTATTTTTGACATAATAAAATAAGATGTAATTATGTTTAAGAAGCATACCCAGTTCTTGTAAGAAAGCACTTGAAGCCATTGATGTCCAATGTCTTGAATTCCCCAAAATACATTTTGCTTAAATCATCTTTCGTCAACAACTGAAGAACTGGTGCAGCAAGTGGGCCCTGAGATTACCAATAAAGCAAATCAAACTGAGCTTAAATATAAATCAATGGATTAGGAAGATGAACTAGTGTACCATAATCTTCATATCATGCCATCCTTAACGCAACACATCACTAAATAATCTAACCATGTAGAAAGCGGCTAAAAATTGAAAGATTATAATTTCCCATAGTATACTTAAACATTGAGAAATAAGCACTGAGGCATTTCATCAAACAGTAATGGCTATAGGTTAAGGCCTGAGCATTAAGTCAGATCAAGCTTGTGCTACTCCTAGGCCAATTTGCTTGCTTGAATTTTTTAATAATGTTTTACAAAAAGGATGAATTTGTCAAATCCTACCACTTGGTTAGATGAACTTGCAAATCCACAAGGAATTAATCTCACCAAAATCTTTGAAATTGATTTTTGAAAAGCTCGCCTCTCTCTCTCTCTATCTTCTTCGCTAATGGTAAATCCAAATGAAAATGAAATAAAGGATTCAAACAAAGCAGAAGATAAGAGATTGAAGGTGACTCGTAGAGTTCAAGAAAGCTTTCGATCCTCCCACTACTTCACCAATATTATCTATGGTTTCAAATTTGGATTAAAAGTTACCACCAATCCTCCCCAAATCATCAAATCACCATTTCTCCTGCCGCCCACACCTTCCAATAGACTCTTTGCAAAACCCTAACATTGCTATGAAAATTCTTTTCAAAACTAAGATTAAACACTTGACAAACAGTTGACCTCTTCTTGGTGTATGATTTATCAAATTTTGGAATAACTAAGATGATTTAGATTTGAAATTACCTCTACTTATTTTGTGTGTATTGCTTGATACCAAAAAAAAAAAATCATTACTGAAAGCCAAATCCAACTGTTTCAGTAACATTCTTGCAATTAAGTTGGAACCCAAACAATACCTGGCATCCAATAAATAACTTGGAAGATTGATGAAACTTCTGTCTTCGAATCGCTGAAGAAACTAATAAAATTTCAATCTTAATCTTCAAGGAGGTTAATGAAACTAATGGACCAAATTCTATTTATTATTGTGCGAGAAATCCAGTGCTCGATGGATTAATTATAAAAAAAAACCTAGTGTTTGAACAAAATCATTGCAGAAATTACACAACTGAATCTAAAAAAACAATAAATTCTTAGAGAATCATGAATTTGAAAATTGACTAAACAAAAAATGGATTTGATTTTTCATCATTTAATTTCTTCCAACCAAATAATCCTCTATAGCGAAGCATAATGGAAAACAGCATAAGTCAGATGATCAGATCTGAACAAACCTGCAGGGCAAGCAGGGATCTTTCGTCATGAATGTGCCAAGATACGTCGCCACCCTTGGCCTTGAACGCCTCCAAGTGCTCCCCTATATGAGCAAGATCCTTATCACGGCACCCGGCGTTCACGACAAGGTAGATATGATCCTCCCGAACCTTAGTGACGACAGAGTCGTCAATGGCTCCACCGCGCTCGTTAGTGAAAACAGTGAGCGTGCCGGTGCCGGGGCGGAGACCCGCGACATCGGCAACCACGAGGCGTTCAAGGAAAGTCGCGGAGTCCTTTCCGGTGAGGCTAAGGCCGCACATGTGGGAGACGTCGAATAGGCCGCCGTTCTCGCGGCAATTAACGGTGGAATCCATGATGGAATCCTTGTACTGGATCGGCATGCTCCATCCCGCAAATGGGACCATCTTTCCACCGTTCTCGACATGGAAGTCGTGGAGAGCGGTTTTCTTAAGCTCGGCAGCGGCGGCGGCAAAAAAGCGGGGTTTTGGGCGGTTGGAGGAATTGGAAAGGCGACGGGAGAGAGATTGGCCGAGCTGCCAGAGGGCGGCGCCGCGCATTTTGGAATCGGAGTTGGTGGCTAATGGGTAGATGAAGGAAAGAAGGTTCCTTTCTTCTTTGATTTGATATAGGGCTTAGAGGGAGTAGGCGGGTGGGTGGAGGAGAAGTTGTGGGGATCGCGAAGGGAAGATAGGCCATCGCGAGCGAGTGGCGACTTGAAGATAGCTTATCTCTCTCCTCAAATTTGTTTTTCATGTTTTTTTTTAATAATTTTTTTTTATCTTTGATGTTTTTTATTTAATTTATTTATTTACTTTACTGATGTTAGTAAAAAGTTTTACAAATATTTGTGTATGATAATATTGATAATGTCTATGATAGCACTTACAACATATAAGTAGAAAAATATTCTCATTTTGAAGTATTTAGCTAACATAAATATATAGTAAAACATTGCATTCATAATATGTCATATCATTTTACATTTGAAGTTTAAAATAGCAAAACACTAGTACTTGTGTCGATATTTATGTGAAATAGCACTTCTACCTGATCAAGTATAATGGTTTGGTGGATGAAAAAGATGCCCCCTTAGCCCTTCCTTTGTGACATCTAGAAGCTTGATATATTATCCATTCATTACTCGTGTTATTCTACATATGTCATTTTTTTTAAAGGGGGAATATTTATTCCAACAATGAAAGATGATACAAACTAGTTCAACAAAGGACAAAACAACACTATGGAGGATACAAGTCATCCAACCACCAGCTAGAAGGATACAAGCCATCCAATGAGAAGACTAAAACAACTAAGAAAAGGCAGTAGACTGTTAGAAGTATACAAGCCAGACGAGCTCAGTTAATGGCAACCTTCTAACCACCCAGAAGGAGGGCAGGGACCATCCAAAGGAGGAACACATATGGAGCACCCAACACTATGTACCAACAATGATTGCCAACAAGTCACATCCAACCAGATGGTGAGCAGAAAGTCGTCTGGCCTCAGCAAAGGCAACCCCCATAAGTATAAGCCAATCCAACGAAAACCAATCACAAAAGCTCCAATGCCAACCAATCAAACAAGAAGAAAGCAGACAGCTAAAACCAGTCGAGAATGACATAACACAAACATTGTAACGACCCCAAGATCCGTGTAGCGAAAGGATTCGTCTGACATTCTGATCGAACTCCATTCCAGTTGCCTTGCTCGGACCTGAAATTGTTAACCACATATAATGAGCTTACAAAGCCCAGCAGGTCACCAAAGCCTACAACTGAAATCAAAGCACAACACTGAAAACAATATGCAGGTCAATCTATTCAATCCGTATCAGTCAATGGTCAATGAGTCAATGCAGCGGAAATCAATAGTCAATAAAAACCAGTCAATGCAGCGGCAGACAATTCGGTAAATCAATTCAATAAATCAATATTCGTCAATCAAAACGATACGGTCAAATCAGTGCGATCTAATCAATGAAGTCAATCGAGAAAAGCGATACGAGACAATGAATCTATAAAGCAGTCCATACGGTGTAGAACAGTAGCAACAGTGAATCTATAAAATCTATAGGCAGTAGTACAATGAATCTATACGATGTCTATATCAATGTTCAGTAGAATCAATGCTCAGTAATCAATCGATGAAATCAGTGAAGTCGTATCAATCAATAAATCCGATAAATTCCAATAAAGTAGAAATCGGTAAATCAGTAAATCCGTCAATATCAATAAATCAATCCGAAACCAATAAATCAATATAGATCAGAAAATCTATGCGATGCAATATCGTATACATGCAATTTCATACAATGGTCTTACTCGACAAGCCCAAACACTAGTCATGATGCTGTTGTAGTTATCAATCGTTCAATATCAATAGTGCTGTTGTAGTGGTCAATCTATATCAATAGTGCTGTTGTAGTTCGTTCAATACACGTTGGTTTCTATAACCAACGTTCAACTAGGTTTCCACTTGTCTTTCAGCAGTCAATCAATCAATCAATAATCGATGCAATAAACAATATTAAAGAAATCGAGAACGATCATATCAATAGTCCTAGGCAGATCAATTCAATCTATCAATTCCGGGAAAATCAGAAATCATACGAAAATCGGGCAGAGTAACGGTAGTCTATCGAAATTACACAAAAATCCTACAAAAAGACAAACTCTGAATTTCACCAAATTACAACAGAATAACCACGGCATCAATGCAAGACTATCAATCTATAGAATCCAAATCAAATCAAGTCCTGATAATTTCCTATTCAATTAAAAGCACGTAGAATCAATTCCGACCGGTAGAATCTTCGTAGAATACAGTCAAATCGTGTGCAATAAACATATCTATAACATATCAGAAGTTGTGCGGTGGAAGTTGTGTCAAATCAAAATCATGTCGAAAAGTCGACTACGAAAACACAAAACAGATCACAACTCGGTCAAAACATAATATCTTCGAAAACAGAAGCAGGGTTCGGAGTCCTTACCACGAGATCTTCACTTTCTCCAACAGCAGCGTCGGACGAAAAGCGATCCGCGGCCTCCAAAACCAAGCTTTTCTCTTTTTTCCTTTTCTCTTTCTCTCTCCTCAGATATTTCTGATTTTATAAAATGATTTCTCTCTCCTCAAAACGAGCTGATTTTCCTTATATCATACTCAGATCGGCCTGGCCGATCGTCTCGATCGTCCTGGACGATCAGACCAATTCTGGTCGTCCTGGCCGATACTCTAGGGCGATGATCAGGACGATATTATGTGAACAGTGCAGATCGTCCCGGACGATCTCAACATCGTCCTGGACGATCCCGTCCAGAAATCATTCCAGAACACTCCAGAAATCAGCTGTTTTCAATACACTGATCGGCCTGGACGATCCAAACTTCATCCTGGCCGATTCTGGGAGGAAAATCCGAATCAGAGAGGAACAGTAAGGGAACGAGATATTACAAACATAAAGTAAGCTTAAGAATTTTTATTATTATTATTTTATACTACGATGCTTGCCACCACCATGAGAGGAAACTTTGTCAACAAAACTACAAACTTGCATACTATATAATTCATAAAGCACGTCAATTAGGTCAACCAAATTCTACCCCGTCCCCTCATCAACAGAGGAAGAATCCATCCAATCAGAATGACCCACATTAGTGTCTATCATCTTGCTAGCAACATGAGCTTCTAATTCTTCATTAGAAATTAGAGAAACCTGCACATCTACAAAGGTTGCATTCGCAATCACACATACAGGCGTGTCCGTACTAGCTGAAGGAGAATCATAAATTGTAACACCCAACTCACTAGAAAAACCATTATCCAAAATTAATGAAACATTATGAATTGCTCCTACATTAAGAGGAGAACCATCATAAGCAATACTCAATCCACTAGAAGCGTCATACACTACCGCTTTGTTAACATCACATAAATCAATATCCTCCCCATCCAAATTATCATTAGAAGAAACCAACTCAACAAGAATAGGAGAAGCAGCAAGTTTAAGATCACCATAAGCCATCTTTTTATTGTTACCCACACAAGTCTCGTGACAGGAAACTAGCAAGTCCACTAACAAGGTCACACAATCAATAACTACATTGTTAAAACTAGGAGGAATAGAATCAACCATAATATTCATAGAGACATTAGCAACAGGAGCAGCATGAGGAAAAGTCTCAAGGTCGGGTTCCAACGAGTGGCCCTCAAAAGCACCAACACCAATTCCAGTCAAAGCTAAATCAACAGAACCATTAACTTTCACAGGATCATTCACGCCATTGGATTCCTTAATAACCTCATTACTCGAGATAGGGATAACAATGGAAGGATTAAGCAGATGGATGTGTAAAATACAACATTCCAATTTTGAGTGCCCCAATGATTTATAATGAGAACAATATAGAGGAAAATCCTCCACAACCACATATTGGTTATAACCCAAATTATCAGGACCAACCCTCACCTTATCAGGATAGTGTTTAGTGACATCTAACTCAACTAAAACTCGAGCAATTGATGATCGAGACCCAATAGAAGTGGCATTATTAATTTTAAGAGGTTTGCCAAATAGTGAACCAAGACCAAGGAGGATTCGGGGGGAAAATGATGAGGCCTCATGTTTGGAAATGAAACCCAAATAGGAATTATGGGGGACTCAACTTCAATATCAAACGTAGGAGACCATTTGGACACTTTCATAAAGTAATTGTTCACAAAATAAGAGCGATGGGAAAAAAACTCTACAATAATCTGAGTCATTAACAAGCTAAATTAACACATATTTCAAATTGAGAACAATAACAGAGAAATCACCATTTAGCTTGAGATTGAAAAAAAAAATCTAGATAGCATCGAGTAAAGGTCTACGTGTAGGAAAATTTCCAACCAAGGCAAACTTGAAAGGGGCAGCAAGGGCATGGATTTCCTCTTTATAAATCCATAGCAAAGACAAACCACAGTGCGATAGTATTTTGAGGTCAGGGAAGTTTGAGGTGTGGGAAACACAAAACAAAGCATCTCTAAAGGAACAAGAAGCATTCTTTCCATAATAAAAATCAGAATTAAGTAGATGGTTAGCCGCCATAAACCAACAACTAACGGAGGGAAAAATCAATCGAAGAAAAAAATAAAACCACGAAATCCACAAAGATAAGGAAAGGGAAAATCCCTTGAAGCCAAACTAAGTGACGGAGGTTTCACCGACGTGTACTTAGAGGACCCCAGAACCCTAGCGGAGGAACCAAACATCCCACAAACAATCGATGCTTACATATGTCATTGCCATTGAATGTTAGCTATTTGTGAATTAGGGTTGTTCACCTAGGTCTGTTGTTACCATGCATTGGTACAACAAATGGGTGTCTTCAAGCATGCTCATATTCAGTAAGGGAACACCTCCTACTTTCATTTATAAACCCTAATATTCATAAGGTGATCAACAAGGATATGCTTAAGTTAAAGTTCCCCTTGCATCACCTATTAGAGATTTCTACTCAATGTACAAATATTAACGAACATTATTGCATAATTTTCATTCCCTCTACATCTTTGCAACTAAATGGGCACTATTCAATCATTTAATGTTCTAAATAATCTGATCCATTAATCATTAATTTTGTTCTCAATGATGGCAAATGACAAATCCATTAATATCAATGGCAAAAAGTAATATTCCCTTATATTTTGTAAAAAAGATATGTCAAACCTATACTAAGTAGCCGCAGGCATAATAACTCTAACATTCATCATGTTTAGATTTCCCATTAGATAATCATACAAATCATCAACATCCCATTCCTTAAATGATTTGCTCGTATATGTGAAAATATTTTTGCCAATATACATCAATAGATTCAATATTATTAAAAGCGTATAAATAAATTAAATTAGAACTCTCATGTATATCATTATTCTCCACATCATCATGAAGAGCTTCTTCTTTGCTACACAAATCTATGCTTAAATCATCGTCCACTATATCATACCTACTAGTAGTAACATTACTTGAACAGATCAAATGCAAAGTATTTTATTCATGAATTTGAAATTCACCAATTAGTTCATTTTTTTTTAATTACGAAATATTCAAATTTGGGCTTTTTTTTTTTTTAATATTCTAGCTTGCATTCTTCATATGTCTTCATCACTTGTAACTAGTGGCCAACACGCTTGCAGTCCGCCACTACTGCTATCTACAGTCGTTGACAACGCTAGCCACACCATCAACTTCTCGTATATTATTTAGGTTAGAAAGTTATTTAGATCAATTTGGTTTCAGGTACATATTAAAGATTTAGTTAAGAAAATAAAAGTTAATTATCATTTTTTTATTCAAAGAATTATATTCGATTTACAACCCATTAAGAAATGATTCAAATCGGCTATTGAATGTTTGAGTTAATTCCATTAAAGACTATCTTTACACGGCCCATAGGAGACAATGTTGAGTCTATTTAGTGTTGAGTTTGGACCAGCCCAATTAAACCCCGGCATAAATGGGCTTTAACAGGCCTCTTGAACAAAAGTTTGCCCATTTCTCATATATTGCATACTATACTATGAGAACATTGAAAGGTAAAGGTTGCAAAGTAAATTAAAGGTTCTTTACACTCATTTATTGCATCAAACTCAACAGATCTCCACAATCTATTAAGATTTTGTTTGGAACAGTTTTTATAATGCTTTTTTTTAGAACAAATATTTATAGTTTAATAAATTTTTATATAAAAAACTGCTTTATAAACTAATAAAAAATCCGTTCTAAACAAAGCCTAATTTAAATATTCATAAAATATTATTGTAAGAGCTTAAGCATATATATTTAAATGTTCAAAATTAAAATTATTTTAAATTAATGAAAATATTATTCATATATCATATGCCACAATTCCTTTTATTTTGATGCCTGCAACAGTGGAAGTTTTTTATTAAGGGGCCATTTGGTTATAAATAAAATGATGTAAAATATTTCAAATATGTGAGTTTTGAAAAAAAAAAATGTTTGATCTGAAGTAAAAAAAAGAAATGTAGAATTAAAAGTTGATGTATTTGGAATTCACTATATATTTTTAAATTTTGATGTATTTGAAAATCGATAGATTTGATCTATTTTCAAATGCACTATAAATTATGTGTTATTGTGTTGCCTCTTGCCATTTCCACTCGTCGCTCGTTATTGACTGATGCCAACCACCGCTCAACGCCAATAAGCCGATGTTGCTTAGAAATTGGCCAACCACCATCATTGGGCTTCTCATTGCATTCATTTTATTTCAACAACAACATTAACCCTTTGTCCCACTGCATGGGGTCGGCTACATGAATCCTTTTCGCCATTGTGTCTGGTTAAAATTCAAATTCTCATTTAAATCTAATAAAGAAATATCATTTCTAATATTTTCTAACTAAGTCTTTTTATGTCTACCTCTACCTTTCTTAACATAAGTCAAATCTAATACATCTACTTTTCTAAATGGGTCATCGGAAGGCCTCCATTTAATGTGACCAAATCATCTAAGGCGACTCTCTCTAATCTTATCTTCCACTGGAGCTACTCCAATATTTTCACATATATACTCATTTCGCATCATATCTCTAAGGGTAAATCTCTTCAACGCTTAACTTAGTATTATGCTTCTCTTTTAATGGCCAACATTCGGCACCATAAAGCATTGTAGGTCTCACCACCATCTTATAGAATTTTTCCTTAAGTTTGAGTGCGACTTTTCTATCGCACAATAAACCCGATGCACTTCTCTACTTCAACCATCCGACTTGAACTTTACTGATAATATCCCCATCAATTTCACCATCACTCAGAACAACATATCCAAGATATCTAAAACGTATAATCTTATTAATAGCTTGATTGCCCAAAGTCACAATCTCATCACTAGGTCTATTGCTGCTAAAATTACACTCCATATATTCAGTTTTAGATATACTCAAGCGAAGACATTTATACTCTAAAGTTGACCTCCATAATTTGAGTTTACCTTCAACTCCTCTATAGTCTTATCAACAAAAAGAATATCATCAGCAAAAAGCATACACCAAGGTGCATCCTCTTGCAAATGTCTAGTGAGAACATCCATGACTAAAGCAAAAAGAATCGCCTTATTTCATTCTATGCAATAATTGTTCATCCATTCTGCTTATTTTTTAATTATCTTGGCCGTCCATTCTCTTAAAAATATTTAATAAATAAAAAAATCACATTATATAAAACTCATAAGTATAATTAATTAATAATTATAACTTTAACGTTTTGTATCCGTGACCCAAATCGCCGTCCGCTTGACATTCGCTTCGAATTCCATGGTCACGCTCTCGCTCGATTCGTCCGTTGTCGTCGGCTTCGAATTCCATTGTCGCTTCGAATTCCATGGTCCGCTTGACATTCGCTATTCGCGACCTAAATCGTCGTTCGATTGACATTTGCTTCGAATTCCATGGTCACGCTCTCACCCGATTCGTCCGTATCGTCGGCTTCGAATTCCATGGTCCGCTTGACATTCATTTCAAATTTTATATTATAATTATAAATTTGGATGTTAACTCCATGGCCACACGCTGAAGCTGTATGAGCCCGAATCCCGCAGAAGAAGAGGGTGGCGGCCGGAAAGTCGTCAGCGAAGTGGCGGTGCAGCCGCGAGCGATGAAGCGGGTGAAGCAGGCAACAAAGTGCTGGAAGTGGTAGTCGGCCCTGTACTTTCCATCGTTCATTGTCCATGAAGAAGCGTCCCAGATCGGACCGTACACCCACATTGGCCTCCGCGGGAACGTCCACGACCTCCACTTCGTCGGATCGGCACATCGTTCACAAAGGATATGCGCATTGGATAGAGAGTATGGACCCAACGTGTTTGTTAAAATGCCTCTTACAAAAATATACATTCAGTGCGTGGTTGAGATGAGGTAATGAGATAGTTGATTGATTAGTTCTATAATATGCTTTTGTAAAGTAAATCAAATGAATATAAAACTATTATGATAAAAAATTTAAAGCAGGATATCCAGATCCAATGCAGAAACCTAACAAGATATAAGACTTTTGTTTTGGTTTAAAACAAAATATTATGCTTGTTAGTACACTTCGTCTTCCGATTACATTAGAACCTCGTGAAATTTTTATTGAAGTCATCCCACCCTTTGTTCGGCTAACCAAGAAAAAATTATTCTGAGGCGGAGCTGACCGCAGGCCGACGTCAGGGATTGGTGTTTCGCCGGACACTTCATGGGAGCAATTTCACCCCTTTCTCCTGTCACCGCCGCAGCCAGAGGCATCGGCTCCCACTCTCGGCTTTCCGGAAAAAAAAAAGACTTTTTAAAAAGGAAACCTCATCCTCTCCATATAAGCAATTACAAGTCCATGATTTAGGGCAAGTCTACTTTTTCCTAATTTACTTTTGAAATCCTCTTCGGCTCACCTTTTAAAGAAGATCGAAAAATCTTCTGTTATTCCTTTCATCAACTCGAAAATCATGACCCTTTTCAACCATTAAACACATTATACTCTATACAGTGCAGAACACAGTACAATAACACATTTGAATGTATTATTACATATATATTTATGTTTTATCCTCCTTTCTGCTTTATTTTATTGTTAATGTAAGGTGTTTTGAGTTTAATAAATTTTTTATTTATTTTTGAAAAAAATGCGCCAGCAACAAAATTAATAAATTATGCTAAATATGTGATCTTGAGGATACTGCTTGTTCTTATTTTAAAGAATGCGTGGAGACTGATTTGATAGATTCACAAATCTATACTACTATTATAAAAGGGGCTTGAGTTTCTTTTCCCCGTCAAATTTTGTTCATCCATTCTACTTATTTTTTAATTATCTTGGCCGTCCATTCTATTAAAAATATTTAATAAATAAAAAAATTCACATGGTATAAAACTCATTTAATTTTACCGAGATTCCCTAAGTTTAGTTTAATAAACTCATTTAATTTTAACATCCTCCATTTTTATTATGCTTTATTTCCCTGCATGGTTTAATAAATTAATCAAAACAATTCATATTTAATAAAACTCATTTAATATTAACGTCACTCGAAATTCCCTAAGTTTCATTTCCTATTCTTATCCTGCAGCTTTCCGTTTCCTATTCTTGTTATGCTTTATTTTCACTGCATTGTTTCATCTTTAAAAGTGAATATATTTCTTGATTTGTTTCATAGCCTCAAACATCTCAATCGAAATCATGACCCTGTTTCAGTTTGTATGTCTTCGTCTTCTTCTTCTTTCTTTCCGTCATAAAAGGATCAAGTATTTTATCAATTATGCAATTTTCTATTTAATTAGGTTGGTTGTGGTTTTATGAAACTTGTTTTGTTTAGATTTTTTGTTTAATGCTTCTTAATCAATAATATAGATTGCTATTTTTAATGCAAATTTTATACTTTTTTTGGTTTTGAGTTTGAATTTATATTAATATAATTAATTCTTTTTATTGTATTTTAATTTTGGGTTAGGTTTTAATTCATTGTGGGTATAGAACTTTGTAAATTTTACACATTATTGTTTTATTGAATTTTTTTTTTAATGCTTGTGGAATTTGTGCTATTTATCCTAATATAGGATTTTATCTTTTCATTTTTATGTAATATTGTTGATTTAAAATTTCAATGATTCCAAAATATTATGTTACAATTATCCCCAATTAAATTTTTGAGATTCCTTGTTCACATTATTAAGTGAAGATTCATGATTTTTTTATGTTCCTATCCTATGACAAATATTACCCGGTTTCTAATTAATGTTCGAGATTTTTAATTAGAGGCAATTTATATTAATTCATATATAAAATTTACCTTTATAATGGTTGTCATATCTTCTCTTCTTCATTAAATTATTTCTCACAAATATCATATAAAGTTGTATGGAAACTTAAAACTAATTAATTTTATGTAACCTATAAATAAAAATCTGAGATATATAGGTACATAATTGCTTCAGTGAACCGGTGAAGAGCTTATACAAGTAGCCGATAATAGCTATAGAGATGTTATGATGTGTAGAACAAGAACTAATTAGTACTAATCTCACTTGTATTGTTACAATTATTCCTAGCTATAATTTTCTTGTAAAGAAACCGATCAAAGGAGGCTAAATGGTTAATAATTTTTTATAAGTGAAAAGGCTTTCCCACTTTTGTAGTAGTTGATTGAGCTTGTTGTTATTCAATGATCTATTTAATTTGTGTAATAGGTTTTCAAGTATCAATTAATTATTTTAGTTATGCTTATGTGATATTTTCCTTTTTCCATTAAGAAAATTATCTGTAAAACTCATTAAACTACTATTCTTTAGTTTCATTAGGTACTCAACAATTATCCTTGTATATATATATATATATTATTCATGTTTATGAAATATCTTATTTCTGAGTTTTTTATGAAATTTATCTTTATCTTAGATGGGCTCACCTGAAAGATACGATCATATATCTTGGATTGGTTTATCTAAAAAACAAAAGATTGAAAGAACAAGAAGAAGAATACAGAGGAATTTGTAATAGAGGAGAAGGTCCAGTTGAATATGAAGAACACCAAATTCTACATATATGAGAGAAATCAACGAGTCCTTACAGGCTTCTGCATTAAAAAAGATTATGTTTGTCTTGAAAGGATAAATAAAAGATTTGTAAATATTTTGGATGGCCTAGAGTTGCACGTAGGCATTTTTAATTCTATGGAACAAAAAGAAATTGTGCAATTTATTTATGATTTGCAAAACAGAGGAAGGAAGAATGAACTTGGAGGTATGTTCAAATTATTCATTTTTTCTTTTACATTCATTTATAATTTTTTTTAAAATTTTATTATACTTAAACTATGAGTTCATATTCATATTTGTTTGAGTTTTGGAATATTTAATTGTTGTTGTTTTTCTTAATTAGTTCTTTGATTAATATATCTAAAAGTATAATATTTATATTCTTAGTCATTCTTTTGAATTTTATCTAATCTTATCATTTATAACAGTTGATAAAATTTAATATTTTGTTTAGAGCATACATATTCTGAACCAAAAAAATGGATGCGTGGCAAAGGAAGAGTTACAATACAATTCGAATGTTTTTATAACTATGCGGTTGTAATTTGAACTTATTTATTTTTATCTTTATTCATTTTAAATAAATATAAAACTAACAATGAAGTTAATTACAGAAAAAGAACGGGATCCCTCCTGGTATCCTTCATAATGTGATTGCTGATCCTATTCCAAATCTCTTCAAGATTATGATAAAATGATTAATTACATCGCACATTATGCATATTAATTGTATACCTGATAGTTGTATTATTAATATATATGAACCTGGTGATTGCATACCGCCTCATATTGATAGTTATGATTTTGTAAGGCCATTTTCTATCGTGTCATTTTTAAGCGAATGTAATATAATATTTGGACACAAGCTAGAAATTGTTGGTCCGGGTGAATTCATTAGATCAGCTTCAATTCCTCTTATAGTTGGATAAGTATGAGCTATTATTTTTCTTCCTTTTCATGTTTTAATATTTTTTTAATAAGTTATACAGTAAACTCTTCTATGGATAATAGATAATTTTTTAACATCAAGATTCTTAACTTCAAATATCAAATATTCAGGTCTGTGCTTGTCTTAAATGGCAATGGAGTTGATCTTGCTAAGCATTGTATTCCTGCAGTTTCCTGCAAAAGACTTCATAATTTAACCTCATTTTCAATTATACATCTATCTTGAATTCGTAATGTAATTTTTTTTTCTTAAATTTTGTAGGATATATATTACTTTTAGAAAGATGGATAAGGATAAGCGCCCATTTAACTTCAAGCTTGATTCAGATTTACAAATATAAAGTCTTCTGATTTGAGTGATGCTTCTGAATCATATTATTCATATAAAAAGATGCCTTTATAGGGTGATAATGTTGGATTTTTCCTTTTTTTCACTTAACAACTATTATTTTTCGTAACTGGTTGGTAGACTTATGGTTATGATAATCAAGCTATTTTAATTTTATGATGTTAGTATTTGAAACTACTGATTGGAGTATGATCACCAACATAGTGGATAAATCAATAGCAATTTAGAGTCTTTTTTTATTTTTGGGTTTAGATTCTACTTCTTATAATTTAACTACATAAAAAATATGTATTTTAATGATGAATTATAAAATTATATTAATATATTTTCTATATGATAATTTTAAGACAAACATATAACTTTTCATTAGTATAATTAATAATTATAATTGTTTAAAAAGATAAAATTAATAACTTTATTTTTTTAATAAAAAAATCTAATTAAAATTTTCATAAGTTAAATTTTTATTTTTTAAATTTTATTTGCATACATTTAATGTCACTATCAATTGGGCAGCACAAATTTTATTAATTTTTTTCATAAAATAATTCGATCTTCTTATAATATATATTTATTAAATTCTAGCAACGTGCACTTTGTGCACGGGCAATAAAACTAGTTAAAAAAAAACCAAATACATTTATCTTACACTCATTTAAATAACTCCAAAATTTCAAATACATTTCTTTGCTTTTACAATTTATTTCATTCTATGCAATCCTTTTCATCCAAGAAAAAGATCCTTAAGTTTAAAAAAATTTGAATTAAATCTAAAAAATAGGTTGATTTGATTTCAATAATATATATACCTTAATTTAAATTTATTTTTTTATCAAATAAAATAACATCGAACAAATTTAGCAATTTACATGTAAAACTTATTTATGATTAATACATCTTTCAACAAAATTTTAATTGTTAATTCAATTCAAATTTATAATTTCAAAATTTAATTTGACTCATTAGTTTTAAATAGTCCAATTTAAAATAAAAAATAACCTCACATCACTGCAATAAATAAAAAGTGATAAGTGGTCCTCTTCTACTTTATCAAAAGCATAAATTTATGATCGTAAATTGAAAGAAATATATTCTTTAAATTAAATATATAAAATCAAATTAGGGTTTATTGACTTGTCATTAAGTAATTCAGAAAATAAAAAATTTGACAATTTCAATAAATAATAAAGAAATAAATTTCATTTGGGAATTCTATTAAAGATAATCAAATTCTAATTAATAAAATAATAATAATAATAATAATAATAAAAGTAAAAAATTACATTCAACCCCTTATTTAATTAATTAAGCTGAATATTAATTAAACACATATAAATAAAGTTCATTAAGTAAACACTCTCACCTGAACGCAATTTCCATCCAAATACAAAGCGCCAAAAATGAAATAAAAAAAATGGAGAAAATTGCGGTAGATATGCTGACACCGCTTTGCCATCGGCGGTTTGAGAGCTTCTCTACAGCTTTTTATAGGGTTTTTTTTTTCTCGCAGTACGCTGTCGACTCGGTATGCTTCTCCTCTATATTTTCATTTGATTCTGATCGCAATTCTATCTAATTGATTAATTAGATGCTGAATTTCTGCTATTCATATCAGTTGTTGTAGTGAATGGATTCTGTTTTGCTCGCGATCATGACTTGATCGTGTATATCTTTGGCCAGAGTGGGCTCTGATGAAAATTTGATGAGTGTCTTGTTACTATTCGTTCCCTTTCTAGTGTTTCCGTCGAGGATTTTGTGGTATAAATTCGTATAGGGTTTAACAAACATAACAAGGGGTTTTACCGTAATCTCTTGTGTTTTTTAACAGTGAAAGGGCATTTTAGTACTGAACCCGAAGTTTTTTTGTTGTGATCATTTAGCTTTTGTTTCAATGCTTCATTGAATGTTGTTCTTAGTTGTCGGTTTACATGGAATTTTTAAGCCGTTTATGATTTGCAGATTGTTATGTATTAGTTTTTTCTAGTTCTGAATGAATAATAGTGAAGTAGGGTTTGAATCAAGATATCATATATGGAAGCTTAGGATGGGAAACATTAATTATTTGAAATCATCATTTGCTATGGACTGCTGAGTTCAGTCTGTTCAGTCGATGACCTTCTTTGCATGTGATAAACGTATAAAACCTTTTTTAAGATTACGGGCCTTAAATGGCAAAAAGGATCCTAAATCCTTTCAGATATAGAACATGATTTCACTTGTTATGGTGCCTTTGTCTTTTGTTTTTTTGTCTAGTTTTGTTGGTGATTCTTGTTTCATTCCACATATTTCAGTGCAAAAATTGCTAAGATTTATTACTTCTTTCAGATTATCTTTAATATGTTGGCATAGTAATATGATACCACCAATTTACTCAACATCAATATTTTCTTTATCCCAATTATTTTGGGTTATTTTGGGTCAGTTGTTTTATGTATCAATCTTTATATGTATTTAATATGTTGGCAAAGTAATATGATACCACCAATTTACTCAACATCAATATTTTCTTTATCCCAATTATTTTGGGTTATTTTGGGTCAGTTGTTTTATGTATCAATCTTTATATGTATTTAATATGTTGGCATAGTAATATGATACCACCAATTTTCTCAACATCAATATTTTCTTTATCCCAATTATTTTGGGTTATTTTGGGTCAGTTGTTTTATGTATTAATCTTTATATGTATTGAAATTCAAACTGTAGCCATGCAAGGGAATATTCAGATTTTTGGAGCAGAAGGATTCCCTTCTTTTTGATCTTTACTGATTACATGCATGATATTTTAGAGTGCAAGTAGAGTAAGTGAAAATAGTCCCACATCGGATTATTTACATGTGATTGAACACCAATGTTTTAGTGGTTATATTTGCCCATGGGTTTAAATTTTATGGTTTGGAGCCATGTTTACCGAGCCCAATTAGACTTGACTCAGGCTCATGGTGCTAATTTGCTTATGATAGAGTTGTAAGAATCCACTTGTTCGTGTCTTTATGTTCTTTTTTCGTTATTCTGGTTGTGTGATTATAAAGAACTAGGTCAGTTATTTAAACATATTCCATTGTTCGGTTGGTTGTTCCTACATCATCCTTTGCCCAAAACATCCATTACTGATACACAATGGAATAATTCACCATATATGTTGGCAATTTTATTATACAAATCATGGAACCTACCATAGGTAACAGCTTCCTCAAATTGTAGAAACTATTAGGTGTGGATGACATATTTGGTTTCTCTGTGCAGAGTAGTGAAGTACATAGCTATAAATATACACCAAAAGCACAACTATGTACTCTTGTATTCCACTACATCCATCATCCACACCTATTAATTTCTCTTCAAATTGGTACTGTTACCATAATTTTTTTTCTATTTCTGATTGCTTCTTTTGTATTTTCTGATTTCCAGTTTCAATTGTAGTAGTGAAACTCCAACAGCTGAGAGTTTGATCATTCATTTTGTCATGAAAATGAACCGATGCATTGGTTAATACATTATCATAAACTGTTTTCTTTTCATGTGGACAGAACTGTAATTCAGGCAATTGGAGATGGCATCTGGGGAAGTCACTGAAACGGGCCTCGAAATTGAAAGCTTGCTTGAATGGGCAAAAAAGGATAAGCGCCGATTCTTGCATGCTGTTTATCGTGTTGGAGATTTGGACCGAACCATCAAGTGTGCTTTCCGTCAATTATTGTTACCTTAATAAGTTTGTATTGGAGTATAGCTACTAGTATTTGTTAATCCTTAACTTTTACCTTTGATGTTTGCTCAGGTTTTATACTGAATGCTTTGGGATGAAATTACTGAGGAAAAGAGATGTTCCAGAAGAGAAATATTCAAATGCTTTTCTTGGATTTGGTCCTGAAGACTCCCATTTCGTAGTAGAATTGACATACAGTATGGCTTATCATTTTTTTAAAGAAATCTTGCTGTGTAAATAATTTGTTTTCAAAAACCTTTTTCATTTTCAATATTTCTCTTACTGAAACCTCGATCTTTTATTTTTTTTTAATAGATTATGGAGTAGATAAGTACGATATTGGCACAGGATTTGGGCATTTTGCTATTGCCTCTGAAGATGTATGTCAACATGGTTCATGCCATGTTTATATAAAGTTTTTATTTGAATTAAGATATGCATTATTTATGAAGAAATTTTGGTGTTGTTCCAGATTTACAAGTTGGTGGAGGATATCAGGGCCAAGGGTGGCAAGATCACACGTGAACCAGGTCCTGTTAAGGGAGGAACCACTGTAATTGCTTTTGTTCAAGATCCAGACGGCTACATCTTTGAGCTAATTCAGAGGGGCCCCACACCTGAGCCTCTCTGCCAAATTATGCTCCGAGTTGGGAACCTTGATCGATCCATTCAGTTTTATGAAAAGGTATGATGTTAAAATGTTTTTTCTATATGTTTGCTTAGGATAAACTTCATAGAATATGAACTTTTTTAGTTGTTATTTGTGCCTATTTACAGAAGAGGTGCTTTCAGATGTCTCCATTGGAAAGTCTAGTTATCCTTCTTAAAACTAATATTGTTCATCACTTGCAAGATTAAATGCATTCTGGATTTATTTTATTTTAACAATATCTTGGCGCGATATTGACATTCTACTTTTCTCCATGTGCCTGCATCTTACCCTTGTCTTGGAGAAATTATTAGGTGGAGATAATATATGTAGAGCATAAAACAGGAGTGCAAAATTATTTACTCAGTCAACGGTACAAAAAATTATTATGTGCGGACGTCGAATGCCGTTCGGAAACCAACCAGAATGCACCACGTCACCCTTTCGCTCGGTACCGTGGCTCTGTACCCGTTGACATGGCTGCACCTGATTCGCCTCCGGATGTGGAGCTGCTTATGGCATCCGCACAGAATAATCTCTCCAAGGGTACATATCATTTTGTCATATGTGAAATGTGACTAACAATTATGAACACATGGTGTTGATTTGTATCAAGGACACCAATCAACAAACTCAAAATCCAAGGCAATTGCATATAGTCTCGAGACTAGCAAATGTCAAGCGGAAATAACCATAACAATGAATGATCTATTGATCTCTTAATAATTAAGTACCTTAATATATTTTGTATTAAAATTATTCAAATTAAGCATTATTCATCACATAAATTATTGTTTAGTTCGTCATAAAGCATTCATAAGCAATCCCTCCCATCTAAAACAACTCATCTAATAATTTGACAACAAAAACAAAAGAAAATAAAATTAATTTACCAACTTTAGAATTTCTTTTTATTATGAGTAACATTTCCTTTACTTTTCTGCAATACCATTCCTGTGGTTTGTTGGCCAAGTTTTATAAATTTATTTAGTTCAATTGAATTAATATTGTAAATGACCATACCAGGCTTGTGGGATGAAGTTATTGAAGAAATCTGATAATGCAGCATACAAGGTAAGTGACTTTCATGCTTCTTAGGCTTCGTTTGGGACGATTTTCTTACTGTTTCTTAAAACAGCTTCTTATTACAAAAGTTTAAATCTTGATACTAGGAAGCCGTTTTAAGAAGTAGTAAAAAAATTGTCCCAAACGAAGCCTTAATCAATGGTTGCTATAGTTGGGGAAGATTATGACCGTCTTTATCATATTTCACCCCTAAATCAATTTCTTTGATGATTCAATCACGACCCCTCCTCCTTGCATTGTATTATCAGTACACCATTGCTATGATGGGTTATGCTGATGAGTATGAGACCACAGTTCTTGAATTGACATACAATTATGATGTGACAGAGTACACTAAAGGCAATGCTTATGCTCAGGTACATTTATATCTTTAGCTCTATGATTTAGAAATTCACATTCCAGTATATGTTTGCAAGTTCCAGAATTTCTTATTATATTTTTCTTCTGTAAAATCATTTTTCAGGTTGCTCTTAGCACTGAAGATGTATATAAAAGTGCTCAAGTGGTTGAGTTGGTGACCAAAGAGCTTGGAGGAAAGATAACCCGGCAACCTGGTCCAATTCCAGGAATTAACACCAAGGTCACCTCGTTCCTCGATCCAGATGGCTGGAAAGTGGTGAGTTCTTCATTCTGTTTACATGATTCTGATATGAAACATTTGTAGATCTCAAAAATTTTCTAGCAATCTTTGAAAAGTAAGGAGACTTCTTCACAAAAATTCACACAAAACCAAGAAAACAGTAGATAATTTGTATTATTTAATGACATGGAAACGGAAAATATCAAGATACAGTTGATCCTTTATTCGAGAGGAGGATCTCTCTCTCCCAAATCTCTATAAGCCGTTAAAGCCCAAAAACCAAAGAGATCTCAAATTTCCACCAAATTCAAGATGCCATAATCCTAGGAAAACAAACTCTTTACTGCATACAATCCAAACGAAAATCTCTAAACAGTCACTACATTCAAATTTCCCTCCTGACTCCCTTCAAAATACTTTCTAAACAGCTTTGTCATGCCTGGGCAATCGAATCGTGTGTACAGGAGGCAGAGAACTTCCGCGGCTTTCAAACGAGCCAATCCCGTAGGACCGGCTGGACCGGTCTAACAGATTGGACTGGTCTAACATATTCTTAATTGCCAACATTGTGCTATATATCATGTGTTTATATCTGCTCTTACAGTCGCAATCTTTTCAAAACTGTCGCATATGGCTGAATTCTGGTTTTCTATTTTAGCCAATTGAAGCATTTCCCCTCATTTTTTAAATATTACACTATTAACATTGTTATCATTGCACTTATCCCAACTATTGGAATTGGAAGGACTTTATTTTCCACTCGTTTATTAAAAATTTGTCTCATAAAAGTTGTTTTGCATCAGGTTTTACAGTACCGATGCTAATATATAGAATGTTATAATTCAGGTTTTTGTGGATCATTCGGATTTTCTGAAGGAGCTCGAGGCCTGATGAGTTCATAAAATCAATAAACAAAAATGCTACGGTAACTGTTCTTATAATTCTGGTGTGTGCTTGATGACTTGCCAAATAAGCTCATATTCTGCAACTTTGTAAGAATCGTTTGTGTGTCTCTTATAAGCTGCTTCTTTTTGTGAGCTACTGTTTTTTCAATCCTTAGATTTGGCTGAATTTTTGGAGTTTGACCAAAAATATTTACTAGTTTAGGCATTATAATTATTTTAAAAGTAAATATAAATATATTTGATAGAAGTTTCAAATATTATGTAGTTTTAATCTAAAAAAAAATCATTATATTTGAGAAAAGTTACAAAGTACATAATAGTTTTCTTTTAAGATTTCGTTTGGGGTAATTTTTTTATTGCTTCTTAAAACAAATTTTCAGTATAAAAATTAAAAATAAGCCATCCCAAAATAAGCCTAAATCTAATCAAAATTAGTGAATTTCTTGTTCATGGGAAATTTTGGGATTTCAAATTTTTGGTGTGATTTCATGTAAAAGATTTTAAAAAAATTTGTCAAAATATTTTGAGATTAAGAGTGTATAGATACCTTATTATAGTAATTTTAAAATATATTTAATTATTATTAAATTTATGTTAATATGATTTGTGGCGATAAATGTTGACATAATTGTTATTATGTATTAGCTTCGACATATGAAAATAAATATTTAGAAATTGTTCTTTGTAAGTAGAACCTTCAAACCCTTTGAAAATAAATAACTGTAGTATTTTCTTAAAATTTATTATATCATTTTTTTCTTTCATTTTTTTTAACTGTTTCTCTATTTAGATTACAATTATAATTTCTATTTTGTTGCTATTTTTTCATTATTTTTTTTTAAAAAATTATATTGATAAGTAGTTTTTTACAACAGTTCTAAAAAGCTAATTTATCTATAGCAAATTTAGGCTTAGTTTGGAATGGCTTTCTTTTTTGTTTAAAGCAAACTTCTTATCTTCTTAGGTTTTATTTGGGATAATGTTTTTTGTAAAAAAATTTTGTACTAAAAAAATCATTTTAGAATGTAGCAAAAAAGCTTTATTCCAAATGAAGCTTTGACCTTTATTTACGATAATTTTTTAACTATTTTCAAAGTGACATTTTAGTATACAAAATTATAATAAAAAAAATTACCAAAAAATTGATTTAAGCTTCATTTGAGACGGTTTTCTAAGTGCTTTTTCAAGAAATTTTTTGGTATAAAATGTAATCTTTTACTAAAGAATTGCCTTAAGCAGTGAGAAACCGTCTCAAACAAGCTTGTAAAGCATTAAAAAAGTTCAGTAATATATGTAACCTCAATTAAGGATGCGTTTGGTATACATCAAATATTCTTATAAAAGTATTGGAAGAAATATATAAGATATATAAAGATATTTTGAGAATAAGACTGTTTGAGATGTTGAAGTGAGAATAGAGTTTAATTAGTTAGTAGCATACCTTTGAGTGAAGAGAGACAATTAGGCACAATACCATTTCTCGCATAAATTGAAAGAAACAGACATTTTTGTCCACCAACTGAATGATCCGTTTGTTCATAAATGCAACAGAACAGCAAAATTCCAGTAACTTCAGCAGGTTAATAGTAGGAAGAAGGCTGGCCACAGGACATCAAATATATTCCTCTTCTTGCAAAAGTAAATAATATATGCCAAATACATAGCAAGCATATATCGTAGGTCAGTCAGAAAGCTGCTTCAATTAACCTGAAAGGAAAAATGGCTGTATCAGATAATTTCATTTTATTAGAACCATGATTAAGGCTTCGTTTGGGACGGCTTTCTTATTGCTTCTTAAAGCAGCTTTTTAGTATAAAATTTTTAATTTTTTAACAAAAAAGTCGTTTTAAGAAGCAAGAAGAAAGCCATCCCAAACGAAGCCTAAGATAAAGCATCTTAAATTATGTCCGACGCTTCTTCATAGCATCAAAATCATCAGCTATTGATTCTACCTCAAAATTCATTGCAATATCATTTTTAATATATGCTATCAATGACCTGAAAAGACAACCATTTTTAATAATTATTGTACTATAAAAATGTCTTTCTACAAAGGGAGCATCATTGACGTCCATAGCAGGATGTTTTTATATTACAAATATGTGCATCTATTTTTTCACTAAACAAATGCATCATTTGGAGAGAAGAATCTCATCCTTCCTCACCTCTTAACTTTTAAAGAAAATATTTTGTTATTGATAATAAATTTATTGTATTCAAAATTTACTGTGACTTTCTTTATAATGCTTGACAAAGATTATCAATAATTTCTTATATATCTATCAAAAGATGCAAAAATAAAAAAAAAAATAAAAAAAAAAAAATCAAATGAAATCATCATATTTCATATTTCTTTTGTTAGTTTAAACTTGATTTTAATTTTAATTGACACAGGCAGTATAATCATATGAAAATTTAGGATAAGTTTAATTATAAGTCTTGTATTTTAGGATTTTTTATTATAAATAAATATTCAAGGATCAAAAAGATGGCATCTGCAACTCATATGGAATTATTTAATCAAACCCACACCCACTAAACCGATGTTGGCAAGAAATTCTTGGTGGATGATAGATCAAATGAAGGTATGTTTTGTGTCATAATAGGTGATATGAAAACGCTTTTGTACCCATAAACTTCAAAATTACTTAAAATACTAGAAATATGTCATACACTTTGCAATTAGTTATATGCAATTTTCAAAATAACAAAACATACCTATTTCACGACAATTTCTTTGTGAGCTTTAAATGATAGAATCACATTCCATACAAGGGCTACAAGGTTTGCAGCAAGAACCTGACATTAAAATTAAAAGTATAGTGAGAATAAAAATATTTGTAAGACAAGGCAATCGGAATATTATCTGTTCATTCCATAATATAATTTGCCTCATCATCATTCAATAACTCAATAAAATAATACCATGAAAGTAGATGTAACTTAATATCCACTCAGCCACTTCATAGTAGCCTCAAATCATTAAAAGATTGAAATTGAATGGATTTAAAGCATACAAAATATATAGAAGTTTATCTTGTAAAATATACCAAGAAAAGTTAATTATCCAACCTGAAATTTTTGCGGAACAAACCGGAAATTGAGGAACTGAAAGGGTATCCACAATTGCCAATTTGCTAGCACAGATGAAAACCACTCCTACAAGCAATTAGAAGATATAAAAATAAGCGCACTTTAACTTTATTGTCTTGGACGATAAAACTATTTAAGACCTTACCTGCTGGAGCTTTGGTACCACTTGAGAAGGCCTTCCTTCTAACGTAACAAGTGCACACAAGAAAGCCCCAATAAAGATGGGAGAGAAGAAAAACTGTCCCACAGTAGGAATGAAGTTACGAAGACACCATGCTATATGGATTGGAAAGGAATAATAATTAAAAGCTTAAAGAAATCAAAACAATAAGGTACCTGATCAAGCAAAAGGCGCAAGGATGCTCCAGAAGCTCCAGGCAAGCTTATCAGCTTACTGAGAGAGAGATACCTTAAAAAATTTTCAAGGTTAGATGGACAGTATAATCTTAAACTTCAGGTGACTAAAGAACCATAAAATAAAGAAGAAAAGTCGTTCATTTTAAAACTCCATATGACCAAACAAAAAATCTAAAAAAATCAGCAAAATTTGTAATTGCATACAAACAAAATAATAGAACAATATATTTCACGGTTGAGAAAAAAATAAAAAATCGCAATTATTACCAAAAATGCAGTGTAGGACCCACCATCACTAGCCCCAAGAAAGTGAACACAAATGTCCGCCTTCCGTCTAATTTTGGAGCATTATCTATCAAAATCTGGCAGGAAAAAAAAATAAAAGAGGTTAAGGGAAGCTAGAAAGCAAACGCTGCTACTCAAAGCAACTAGCGAATGAGAAAACAGAGAAAACTGGTCAATAAGAGTGCTTTAAAACTGAAATAAATTTAGAAGTTCATAGATTTCATCCTTAATCGAAGTCATCAGAAGTGATGCGTATTGACTGGATTTTTACAAGGTTAGTTATATGGCACTTTGGTTCTCCCTAAACTATATTGAAACACTTACAGATTTCAATTGACTATTATTTGAATTTGAATATGTCAGCTAAGTAGGATATATTCATTATTGGAATTCCAATATGTTGCAGATCCCTTTGGTTGCTACATTTGAAGCCTGGTGTACATTCAAGGTCATTATCTTCCATGTCAATAGATGGATGTCAAAATATAATAATCATATTCAGCATATCCCAATTATTCAAGATCATTTTTATGACTCCTCATTTTATATCCATATCTATTGAGAGGTGTTAGACTTATTATTCACAAACCATTTTGTACAACTTTTATCCAGATTACCTTGCATTTACTCATTTCCTTCTAAATCCCCCCATGCAAATTTTATCAAACCATTTAGCATATTTTCTACCATTCGTTACTCTATTCAGGCCATCATTTCTCATGTGATGCAAAATATATGGATGTCAGAATATAATCATCATTAACCTTATCTTAGCTTTATTTCAGTAGATGACTCTATTGAAGTTTATGACAAACTCCAAAAATGAGGAGTAAATTATTAAGGGGTTTTAGCATATGCAACTAAATTAAAAGTTGAAAAATATAATAAATTGTTATTTTAATTTAAAAAGCAAGAATTTTTTTTCTTTTTTAACAATCAAAAAGTGATTTCTACAATCAAATTTATTCTAAGATAAGAGTACAAATAGTAGATGATTTTCATTGATTTTTCTCAAATAGATAAATAATCAATAGAAAATAAAGTTGCTATTCCAATTCTGCACAAGACCACTAATGAGTAGTCGGTGATGCAGTAGGGAATTGATATGTAAAACTTAATTAATGAAATATTGGTTGTAATCAAGGGATGTACCAATGGTATATAGATAGGCATTGATTATAAATGACATTGATTATAAGGTTTGCAAAGAATTCAAAAAGGAAGTTCTCAATAATTGGAGTGGGTGAGAGAAGTTAGAAAATAAAGTGTAGTAAAAAAAGAATGTAGATGGACTGGAAAAGGCACTCTTGTAGTACCGATTTGAGTCGTGATGGAAGAAGTCCGATACCACTTGTACGTTGTTGCATACTAGTCAATCCTAAATTGAGAATCTAATTGCTAATAGAATGAGCGACGTGGTATCTTGCTTTACATGCATGCTATGATGCACCGACACTTCTCCTCAAAGAGGCGTGCAGTGTCCGACACCGTGTCCGACACGACACTCGTCCGACACTCCTCCGACACGTGTCGGACACGCCGAAAACGTGTCCGATTAAAAAAATATTAAAAACAAATTGGACGCGCGTGTCCGACACGCGTATCTTAAATATTTTATAATTTTTTTAAAATATAATTTCTTATATTTGGCGAGATTTAAACTAAATTTCTTATTTCATATCCACACACCAAATCAACGTCTGCATTTAATACACATTCATCGAATATTCTCATTTTCATTTCTCTTTGGCAGTGAAGGTATTTTCATCTCCTCTCTTTTTGCACAATTACAAATCTTTCTCTTGTTGAACCAGAGTTGAAAGTAGTGATATACAATGATGATGATATTGAAGGCCAAAAACAAACCTCTAAAGTTAATCCTAGTAGTTGAAGCTTGAATGCTTGATGTTGTAGTAAGTGATTATTTGCTTATATTTTTGTGGTTATACTAGATATTTTGTACTAAATATTTTATATTATAAGCTAGACAAGTTATTATGTCATTCATTTATTATTGTTTATCATTTTTAATATGATATTACAATAATATATATACATTATATAAACAAATGTATTGTCGTGTCCACGCCGTACCCGTGTCCTATATTTTCAAAAATAGCCGTGTCCGTGTCGTGTCGTGTCCGTGTCGCCGTGTCTGTGTCCGTGTCCGTGCATCATAGCATGCATGCAAAGCTCTTTCATACACATAAGGATGTCAATGATATAAATGAATGGGTGAGTAAAGAGAACCGAAACTCAAGCTCTATTTATAAGAAAGATACTAACTTCTTGAATTCTTCTTCCTCGTACATGTTCTTCATAAATACATGTTATTCATATCTGCTATAATATACCAAAAAATAGGTTGTCCATCTCTTTGATTCAAAGTTCATTCGAGACAACATGGATAGATTTATCATCGTTTGCTATTGGAATAAGTCAATATGCATTTTTTTATTTTATACCTTTTGGTCATTAGTCTTTTTAAACGATGTTTTTTTAATTTATTTGGTCAACTATATTGTGATTTACATATTGGAGAGAAATATATTCCAATCTAATTTATAATTATTATGCACAACTTCTAAATAAATTGGATCATTCTATTTTTTTTCTTTATTTGATAAATGATATTTGATTAAGTTAAAAAAATCATGGACATTTTATTGTAGCAAATATTATATTGTGGGGGAGACACATGCCACCTCCCCCAAACTTTTTAATGTACATTATATATATATATATATATAAGGCTTGCTTCTGGGTAAAAAACTAAAAATTCTAATTTTTCATAATTTCTCCAACGAATTGCATTTGTATTAAGTTTGATAGGCTAAAAATTGTATAGGAGTAATTATTTTTAAATTATTCAATTAGTTTTGAGTGTTAAATTAAAAATTCATATAGATTGAGAAAAACAATGTTTTTATTAAGCTCTATGTAAAAGATTTAGATGTGATAGAACTCACCAACTTAGGAACAAGAGCTATTTCCTTTTCATAAGTTGAGCAGATGTGATGATTGCTTCTAAACCATATTTTTTTTGTTGATAGTGAGAGGTCACAACCATTGTGAGCTACAAGGACTCGAGTGCTTCTAAATGGATTGCACCACCTCCATTTGAGCCACATTATTTGACTCAACACATTGCTTGATGTCCGTTGGCATCTTTATCTGTAGCTATCTACCAATATGGAGAGTTTGAGCAAGCTCATGGTTTGAAGCTTGGCCAATAACATAGAGGAGAAGGACCACTTGGAAAACCTCTTGTTATTTATGGCAGAGGGCTCTTTTATGGGCCTTGGAAAAGCTATAGATGGTTGTTATACATCACACTAAACCTTAGGCAATGCCAAGCATCAACTGTAAGCGTTGCCTGCCATAAAAGATGGTTGCTTTTGTGATCCTAACAAACTCGTCCATGGTGTATCGGGAGATTGTTTAACTCCAAAGGGTTTCGTCACTCAACCTTTGACCAATACACATGATCCGAAGGCGAAAACAATCCCAAATGATAGTGCTGCTCTCAATTCCATGATTAAATTTTTTATCTTGATTTTATATGTTTAAATTGTCATTTAAATCCTTAAGTTTTTTATTAAGCTTCTATTTTTTGCACTTAGTTTTACTACAGATGCCACCTAGTGTGAGAAATGATAAAAGTTGCAAGGGCTCCAACACCTTGCTGATTTTTGCTTATGGCTTTCCTTTGTTCGGATGTGGATTGGTCCTTGGTCCAGTGATTCGTGGGCCTGCATGTGTGTGTATGAGAGAGAGAGAGAGAGAGAGAGAGAGAGAGGTGAATATGAGGGGATACAAAGAGGACATTTTTCTTTAGGAGTTTAGTTGATCGATTAGGTTTCAAAAGTGATGCATTTATATTTACTTTGCTTAAGTTTAGTCATGAGTCATTATCTAATAGGTAAGAGAGTGAAATATGAGTTATGAACATTATTTGCAGTTTAATTGTCAGTCGGGGTTAGCTTAATCAAAGTGGTGAGAATTTGAGGGGATATAAAAAGGACAGACTTGTTTAAGAGTTTAATTGATTAATTAGGATTTAAAAGTGAGGCATTTATATTATCTTTGTTTAATTTTAGTCATGAGTCACTAAATAATGGCTAAGAGGGTGAGATATGATATGTGAATGTTTTTTGTGGTTTAATGTTCGGGCTTTAGCTTTTCAAAGGGATACAAAGATGTTTATGTTTAAGAACGTAGCCGATTAGGATTCAAAAGTGATACATTTATATTTACTTTGCTTATTTTTAGTCATGAGTCACTATCTAATAGGTGAGAGAGTGACATATGAGGTGTTAACATTATTTGCGGTTCATTGTCAGTTGGGTTTTAGCTTAATCAAAGTGGTGAGAATTTGAGGGGATACAAAAAGGACAGGCTTGTTTAAGAGTTTAATTGATCAATTAGGATTCAAAAGTGATGCATTTATATTATCTTTGTTTAATTTTAGTCATAAGTCTCTAACTAATGGCTAAGAGAGTGAGATATGATATGTGAATGTTTTTTGTGGTTTAAGGGTTGGGCTTTAGCTTTTCAAAGGGATACAAAGAAGATGTTTATGTTTACGAGCTTAGCTGATTAGGATTCAAAAGTGATGCATTTATATTTACTTAAAATTTAGTAATTGGTCATGATCTAATGGCTAAGAGAGTGAGATATGAGGTGTGAACATTTTTTGCAATGTGGTTTGACCAAGTATTTTCCTATTTCAGTTGAGTTGGAATGTTGGATTCAATGTTTAAAATTGCGTATTCGGGTATTGAGGCGTTTTTCATTCCTGAGGCGAGGCGTAAGTCTCAAGGCGTTTTGAGGCGTAAGCCTCAAAATCAAAAGATTGCGTAAACATAAAATGATCAAATTTTTTATATACTAATGAGTGAATAATATAAAACATAAAAAAACATAAGATATGAAGTGAAATCAAAATATCTCAATAATAAGACAACATGAAATATAGTTCAACTCAAAATTCTATCTTTCTCAAATCCCAGTATTCTTTTCATTAACATCTAATTTCAAATTTCAAAAATAAATAGTAATGACATATCACATAAGAACTCGTAAGTCATCAGCACTGTCATCACTAAGGGGTTCTTCATTTGAATCATCATTATGGTGAACTGCTCTCTCCCCTTCCTCCTCTTCTATAGAGTCCAATGTCGGGCATTTACTTCAAGATTTATGTAAGTTTTAATATATATAGCTTGAGGCGTAAGCCTCATGTCAGTGAGGCGAGGCGGGCCTCAACCAAGTTGAGGCGCAAGCCTCATAAAAAAAGCTCGATGCGTTTTTTACTGGAATTGCGCAAAGGCGGGCCTCAAGGCGAGCCTCATATTGCGCAATTTTAAACCATGGATAGAAGTAAATAAATCCATTTCAAAGCGCATTCATTGTTGGCGATGTGATTCGATCTCTAATATAAGTAGCAAAGCATTCCAAAGTTTAATGACTTTTAATCCCTATGATTAAATTGGATCCGAGTATGTATGTTAGTAGACTATGTTTTCTATTGAGTAAGTTATGTTTATATCAACAAGTCAATTACATTTTATCTGATCATATGTTCAAGATGATTATTATAATTTCGAATAGAATTCAAGTCGCAATATTGGCTGATAAATTATTAACTTTTACATGTCATGCTATTCATTTGATGCATGTTTATACTAGTTGATTAATAGCTTCTACATAACAATGCTAAATATTTAAAATGCTTATGATGTTCATGCTAAAAGAGAGAGAGAGAGAGAGTCTATGAAAGGTAGTGCCATATAAGATAGATTGACAAATTAGGATGACCAAGCCAAGGAAGAGCAAAAGTTCTTACAAGATGAGCATTGGTACGAACCAAAAGGGGATCCCAACTCTTGATATCTGTCATTTTAAAGTATTTCAATACTTATCAAAAGGTTGTTTGATAGCTGCTATGTTTGAGCAAATACAACCCTTATGAACCAACAAGCTGAGAAAAACCATATAATATATAGCAATGCCAAAACTTAGACATGCATAATATGACACTTCTAAGACTATGTCTAATAAGAATGAGAAAAATCTGAACGAGTTATAATGATAAGACACATTGGTATAAATGTAATATGGAAGGATATCACAGTAAATCCAATTTAGCCAATAGATTAAACCTGAAAACCAACCCAATCTAGACCATTGAGAGGTGGTTAAATCAATTCAAGTTTAGCTCTGATGTTATTCTAGCTTGTGAAACTAATTAAAGATGTTTGGTCCTTGTCTTACACAAGAACCATGCTTATGTGAAACAAACATGCGATGGAGTTACTTTAAGAAATTAACGAGAGCAATTTAAACAAATAATCCCAAAGTAAAATTATCACTTATAGCAAAAGATTGATCCTTGGAATTCGTGGTTTTTAACTTGGTTAGGCAAAGTAGAGCAAGATCAATCAACCAAACAATTCAAGAAACACAAAGAATAATTGTAAAGCTACGATTGTAACAAGAGTCCACGATTTAATAATGAAAACTTACACCTTTGGAGCCCATACGCTCAACTAGTCTAGGCTTTAGCGGAAGAAGAGTCTCCACCTTAGAATCGAGGTCGCTCCGAGGAAGAAGGAGCCTTGGATCGTCGTTCTTGGATAGGTGGCCGGAGTATGGAATTCTTGACAGCGATTTCTTGAAGGTGTATTCGGCGGCCTGGAATGTTCGGACGGTGTTTGGAGACCTTCTAACAGGCTGGACAGCAAGAAAACATGTTCCAAATCTCCTTGGACAGCTGTTATAGGGTGCTGAAGTGTTTGGACAGCAATTCTAGATCTCCAATGGTGCAGGACAGCAGGCTGCCTTGGCTGGAATGCTTGAGCACACAGCAGATTTTAGGGGGAAGGGAGGAAAACCGTGGGGGAGACTTGGGACGGGAGCAGCAAGGTGTGTAACGGCTAAGGGTTGAATGGGGGGAAGTGTATTTAGTGAGGAGACGTGTGGGAGTATCATTTGAAAACCAAATTGATTTCCAAAGGAGGAGGGGAAGAGTGGATGGCTGAATTAGGTGGGGCTTGAAAGACCAACATTCAATCTCAAGTTGAATTCCCTTAGGCAGAGGGAAATTAATTGAGACGTTACATTAATTCCATCAGGGAGCAGTGATTTCAAGAGAAAATAGGGAATTAATAGGATAGTAATTAATAGCAGGTGAGGGAATTTGGGGTTCTATGCATGGCCGACCACATGGAGGGGAGAAGGCTTAAGTATTTAATCAAATGGGGCCCACATAAATAGTAACAGATTTTAAATAAAACCTGTAATAAAATCAGGACTCAATAAAAGGAAAGTTTCCTTTCATAGATGTACACAATAAGCAACCTTTTGAAATTCAAATTGAAATCAAAGGCTAGTGATTATTTGCTCAATTATGGCTGATTGAATGAGCAAATTAATCAAGCCTTGAATGCTTGATTTCACGGATTGGGCAACAGGGAGAAACGGCAGTAACGGGTGCAGGGGAATTCGATGATTTGAGGTCAAGAGGGCTCACGGCTTAGTTGTGTTGGGTTGAGGACGGTGGAGGAGAGGGGAGCGGGCTGCACGGGAGAGGCGGGATCCGTGGCCAATGCCTGGAGGGAGGATGGCCGGCGGGAGACTGGCCGGCGGGAGGGTGCAGCCAAGTGGTCGGCGGTTCTGAGCAGGGCAATGTTAGGAGACGATAATTGCAAGGGAAAAGAATTCAGACAACTCTCTTTGGGGATTTCCACGTGAATTCCACTCTCCACAAACTCCTCAATCCAAATCTCCACGGTGACGACGTAATCACGAGAAATGAGGGAAATAAGTAGAGCAAGGAAACCTAGAACTCACAAAGAGATCTAGCCTCTCCTACGAACTCACTAAGAGATCGTGGAGGTTTTGCACTCACAAAGAGAACATGAAATATCCAATTTTCATTCATCAAAACTACTATTACATAAGAAGAGGGCCATATAAATAGGCCTCAAAATGACAAAGAACGCAAAAGACTAAAATGCCCCTTGGGCTACAATAGCGACCAAATACCCATAAGGGCAAAAACGGAAAAACATAAAATAAAAATAAACTACTACATAAAATAATGAAAATACAACTCATGCTCGTGGCCATCGATCTCCGGCATCGAAAATGCTGACGATGTCCTCATCACATGCTAATTGATTTGATCTAAATTATCCCATCTATCCTCAATATGGAAGCATCCCCTCTGCAAATGTAAAAGAAAGATTGTACATCTAATCCTCCACAAAACTACATTTGTGAGAGTTTCAAGCATATGGTTATGCTCACTACCACTTTATTCCGAAATAGCACCATATTCATGGGATAGAACAATTTTATAAAAAAATTCAAATAATGACAATAAAGTTTGATATCAAAATAAAAAATTACCAACGAGAAGACAATGAGTAATCTCAAGACACTATAGTAAATGATGATGATGAAAACTAGTAAACACAATTTGCGATTCGGGCAAAAGACACTAGTGCCAGTTTCTCACACAGAAACATATAAGGAAATCAAAATACCTGGCATGATAAATCCCCAATAAGAGTAAGAAATGCAGATGTCAAAGCCTTTGTTACCACTGGGTGCTTATCAAGAGCTGTTAGGTACCTGCCAAACTTGTACAAAAACAAGTTAAAAATACACATTTTCCTCTTAGAAGCATCTTAAAACAACTACTCATGATGTTGAAAAAGTCAAAGCATATGTTGAAGCAGCAAAGTTAGGATAAATAACAGAATAAAACTAAAGTTAATGAGATACACAACATCAACATCTAATGTCTGATAGTATAACTATTAGAATACAACTTTAACATTAAGAATGTAAATAAACAGCCTAAGATAAGTAGTAGTGCCTGAAATGACATGAACCAAAATCTAAAACAAGAATATTAAGGGCGCCTTGAAAAATAACAACAAATCTTTATACAAGTTTAAAATTAATTAAAGTTGCATCTAGCAAATATGCCCAATCAAAAATTGGGTATGCAATCTTACCATTAAACATAGTAGTGTTCCAAAATCCCATATTACTCTGCTGGGAGAAATGAATATGCACCTGTGTTAACCCTATAGCTAATTGGGTATGCAATCTTATTATTGATCAATATCGTTGGTATAACTCCCTTTTTAAAGTGATGCAGAGGATGATGGGAAGATGAATTATAAATGACCTATTTACATTGCTTACAATTGCCACTATGGTGAGCATACTTTTCCCATGCAAGAATAATATTATAGCATTTTTTAATAATTAGTTGGTGGTATGACATTTGAGCTCTACAACTATGATGATACATGAAATTTTGATAAGAATTTATGGTCACCCTTAAAATTGTACTGCAATTTAACTATTAGTCAAGACTCCTCAAGTTTTTTAGGTGGTTTAGAAGTGACAGTAATGTCTCGGATTGCAACTTCTGTGATAGTCAAGATGCAAGAGTTTTAGGTGTTTTAGAAGTGAGACTAACAGATAGCAAGGCTTTGAAAATCAGACCGGTCAATGAACAGAAAGAAAAAGAGGTTAGCAGTTCGATGGTTCTACCGGAGTCGAACCAGATGACGTAATAAATATTTATTATATTTAAATATTATAATAATGACACAATTATTTATAAATATATACAAAAAATTGAACATCCCTAAATTATATATAAATTTCACACTATAAAACTATATTTATAAAGTCATATAATATTATTTTTTTAGATTTTTTATTCTTCTTAATATCATTTAATTTCACATTTAGAGAAAATTTTTAGAATTTTAAAAATTATAAGTAATTATTTTTTATTATATATTTAAGAATTTTGAATATTATTATGATTATTTTTTATTTGAATATTTTATACAATTTTTTTCCAACAAATTCTCGTAGAAGTATCCATCATGCATACATTGTTGGAACTAGAAAATACAAGTTGTTTAGTCCCACATAACTTAGGAGCTTTATGTTTTGTTGTTTATATACATTTTCTTGTATGCATTGGTTAAGAGCCCTCATGGGTGAATGAATCATGTTGTTATGATACCTTTGTACTTAATAATGTATATACAACAACAACAACAACATCAAGCCTTTGTCCCACTACGTGGGGTCGGCTACATGAATCATTTTTCTCCATTGTGTTCTATTAAAGGTCAAATTCTCGTTTAAATCTAATAAAGAAAGGTCATTCCTAATATTTTCTAGCCAAGTCTTTTTAGGTCTGCCTCTACCTTTCTTAACATAAGTCAAATCTAATACCTCTACTCTCCTAATCGGGTCATTGGAAGGCCGCCGTTTTATGTGACCGAACCATCTAAGGCGACTCTCTCTAATCTTGTCTTCTACTGGAACTGCTCCAACCTTTTCCCGTATATGCTCATTTCATATCTTATCTCTAAAGGTAAAGCCACACATCAACCTGAGCATCCTCATCTCTGTCACACTTAACTTAGTATTATGCTTCTCTTTTAATGGCCAACATTCAGCACCATAAAGCATTGCAGGCCTCATTACCATCTTATAGAATTTTCCCTTAAGTTTGAGGGGTACTTTTTTATCAAACAACAAGCCCGATGCATTCCTCCACTTCAACCATCCAACTTGAATTCTGCTGATAATATCCCCATCTATTTCACCATCACTCTGAACAATAGATCCAAGATATCTAAAACGTGTACTCTTATTAATGACTTGATCACCCAAAGTCACAATCCCCTCACTAGGTCTATTACTACTAAAATTATACTCCATATATTCCGTTTTAGATCTACTCAAGCGAAAACCTTTAGTCTCTAATGTTGACCTCCATAATTCAAGTTTACTTTCAACTCCCTCTCTAGTCTTATCAACAAGAAGAATATCATCAGCAAAAAGCATACACCAATGTACATCCTCTTGTAAATGTCTAGTGAGAACATCCATTACTAAAACAAAAAGATATGGGCTTAAGGCTGATCTTTGATGTAACCCAACCAAATTAGGAAAATACTTGGTCAAGCCACCTTGTGTTTGAACACAAGTAATAGCTCCTGCATACATATCTTTAATGATTTGAATATAAGCATTATTAACTCCTTTCTTTTCAAGAACTCTCCATAGCACTTCTCTTGGAACTTTATCGAATGCTTTTTCTAAATCAATAAATATCATATGTAGATCCTCCTTATTTTTTATATATTTCTCCATCAAACCTCTTAATAAATGTATGACTTCCATAGTCGACCTACCCGGCATGAATCCAAATTGATTTTGAGAAATATTAGTATCACGCTGCAACCTATGCTCCATAACTCGCTCCGATAGTTTTAAAGTATGACACATTAACTTAATTCCTCTATAATTCGCACAATCTTGTGCATCACCTTTATTCTTAAAAATAGGAATTAACACACTCATTCTCCACTCATTTGACATCTTTTTTGTTTTCAAAATAGTATTAAAAAGTTTAGTGAGCCAAGAAATTCCTTCATCTCCTAAGCATTTCCACACCTCTATTGGAATATCATCAGGTCCAACAGCTTTTCCACCCTTCATTTTCTTTAAAGCGTCTCTAACTTCGGTTTTACTAATACGCCGATAAAAATAGAAATCTTTATTTTCCTTTAAGGTGCTAAGGTCACTATAGTCAATCTTATTTTCACAATTTTCATTAAAAAGTTTAGCAAAATATCTCATCCACCTTTGTTGAATATCATCTTCTAAGAAAAGTATTTTTTGATATTCAACCTTAATACACTTCACTTGAACTAAATCCTTACTACTCCTATCTCTTTGTTTGGCTAACTTATATATATATATATATATATATATATATATATATATATATATATATATATATATATATATATATATATATATATATATATATATATATATATATATATATATATATATCTTTATTCCTCCTTAGTATCTAATCTATTATATAAATCACTAAAAGCTAAGGTCTTTGCATTACATATTGCTTTCTTAGAATCCTTACGAGCCACTTTATATCTCTCCCAATTATCATAATTTTTAAAATTAAACCAACTTTTATAACAAATCTTCTTATTTTTAATCTTTTCTTGCACATTTGGATTCCACCACCAACTATTTTTACTATTATAAGTTATTTAATAATGCATATATAATATTAAAATTTTCTTGAAATTATATATCATATTTAAGTTAATTTAATATTTAAAAATATTTTATATTAAATTAAATTATTTAAATATATTATAATTGAACCGGGCGATTCTTAAGAACCCGGCCGGTTCAACCGGTTTTCACCAGTTTGATGCTAGATCGATTTCTTAAGAGGATCGAACCGGCCTTAGGACTGGTTCACGGTTGAACCGATCGAATCAGCCGGTCCGGCCCAGTTTTCAAAGCCATGACACATAGAATTGAAAAAATGCTATAAAATTTATGCAGTGGTACTACAATGTTATAAAAAAGGTAAATTAGTTGTCATACTCCTCGATCTATGGACATGGGGCTTAAATAATATTCAATTACATGTGGGTGTGTATCTGCTTTCTTCCTGTTTACTTTTGCGGGTACAGGTGTTGGGGACTAGTTGGTCATCAGTGGTAGCTAGAGCTATTTAGTCAGGTTCAGCAAGGAACAATATTACATTCTTTGAGAAGACTGTAGATTGATAACCAAATATTCAATAGCATACTAAAATTTAGATAGAAAGAAAATTTAGAAAATTGCTTCAAGATCATAATTAAGTTTAGGTAACTAAGGCTTCGTTTGGGACGGTTTCCGTACTGCTTCTTAAAGCAGATTTCTAGTACAAAAATTAAAATTTTTTACTAAAAAACTGCTTTAAGAAGCAATAAGAAAGTCATCCCAAACGAAACCTAAGATGACTATTTATCTCAAAAACAAGTACTAATCACAACCGCTTGTGGCATTTAAGTTTTCAATGCAAAGTATAGCACAGTAAATCAAAATGTGCAAATCTTTGATTGGAGACAATTTGAATCATAGTTTTTTTTTTTTGGTAAATGGCAATGACAAATGAGCTACTTCTCACTGGAAGAAAATGCATTGTTGGTTTAGGAGTTTGTTGGTAGGTCGTATTAGTAGGGGTTGCCTAACATTTATTTTAATTATTCTTTTAAATGAAGCAAAAGAAACACAATAAATTCTTGGAGGATTTGAAATTTCCCAAAGCATATGTTTTACTGGCATTTATACATTGCCCAAATCAGGCAATTTCCAAATCTCGCGCTAAGCGAGCTCACGAGTCCCTCTATCGTTCCCATTACCCATCGCAAGTCTCCATTACCCATCATTCTGACCATTGCCGCTGCCCTCCACACGTCGCTGCCCCAACTGCTGCCTACTGTTCACTACCTGAGATCTCCCTCGTTCAACATTTCAATGCTTTAAAATTTATTATATCAAACAAACAAAAAAATCAATACATTTTATTTGCATCCAACCAAATAACCCTTGGATTCCTAAAATACTGGCACTTCAATTACTCCCTATTTCTAGAACGCGCGTAGTTTTAAAACATCCAACCAACTAACCCTTAAAGAGTAACTAGAAACCACACTTTGTCGCATAAATCGTGCAATGTCAGTGCATAAAAAGACAAGTAGCTGATGCAAAGAATAGCATGCATTCTTTAATAAAAATCTATGAAACACAAAATGCAAGAAAAACAGAGAATATTAACAACCTAACAAGAATTTATTCAAAACAGCTAAAACCAAAAGAGAAGGGGACGAATGATAGCACCCAAGAAAAAAAATTCAAGGAATGTGCATAGAAAAACATGATCGAAATTACAAGGAGAAGAAAATAAAATTGAAAATTCTCCATTACCATGATAAAAAGGGCCAACCATTCCCCCCGTTTTCCTCCCCGCCCCCGCCGCCATTACCACCATCTCCAGAACCCTTAAACCCATCGTCGCCTCCAGAACCCCCATCCGCAACCGCCTGACGCATAACGAAATCAAATCTCTCACGCTCTAATCTGGAATAAACAGATCCCCAAACCCTAGAACAAGCTCCCAGCATTGGAGTTTGGAAGCGGCCTAATGGAAATTTGAATCTACACGGAGTTTGCGGGACCCGATTGGAATTGATTCGACGGATATCGTGGAGATTGGATGAGAGAGCAGAAAGAGGGCGGCAGGATTCAAAGGCGAGAGGGTTTCTGAGAAGCACTGCCACCATTTTCGGTCCGTGCCGGAGCATCGTCGTGGGTTTTTTTGAGGTTTATCGAACTGCAACAACTCAGCCACCTACAGCTGAGGATTCACATCAGCTCTGCCGGCGGAGATACTGTTAGGCTTGGAACCATTTTTATAGGCGAACCTCTCCCGTCTCGTCGGATGAAGAGATCAAAATCATTATTTTCTCTGCCCAAATCATTTGCCGCCCCAATTCCTACATGGACGGACCTTTACCTTTATTGAAGCTCAAAAGCCAAAGTACTTCTTTAAAAGCTCTCTAAGTATTACTTTAATTTCTATAGCCTTTTGGTATAAACAATTTTTCACCCTGTTTGCAAGATTTTTTATATTTAAAATCATCACCAAACAGACTCAAAATAATTATGCCTCATATTATTCATCTTAATCAAAGATATTTTATAAGCAATAATTTCTATGGATAATTATTCTTGATTTTTAGCCTTTAAGAATATTTAAGAATTTCGAAAAAACATCTATTTTGTGTTAAGCTTGACATGTTTAAAGTTTTTTTTGCATGGGTTTGAAAATTGGATGGGATCGTCTGGTTCAACTGATTCAATATTGAACTGGCCGCATAGTCAGTTCGATCATTCTTAAAAATCAGACTAGCATCAAGTCGGTTTGAACCATCAGTTTAATTGACCAGTCGTTGAACGGGTCCCAATTTTTAAGAACTGGATGGTTCAATTGATTTTGGATATATCATCATAAATTTATCTTTGATTGGGCACGAATCTCTAGACAAAATTGAATTGAAAGCTTTCGAAATTAAATATAATGTCATTTAAACTCCAATTTCAACAAATTTATAGTCAAATTGAACGTCTCAGAAAGATGAACCCTCCATCGCTTGCCAACTATGATCCTATCAACCAAATAAATATGTCAATATTGATTCTTTCAATTCCCACTATGTAATATACTTTATATAGTGTGCATTTACTACATCAAGCCAAGGCTTTCCCCAAAGGAAGGGCCTCATTTGTAATCGACTGCAAACAATAATAGATTCATTCAAAGTGGGCCTGGCCCCATGGTTTTTCCCCTTTTCAGGGGTTTCCATGTAAAAACTCTAGTGTCTCTTTATCTCGTATGAACGCTACACCAACTCTTATCTGTTTGTGTGCTGGATCTTCGTATAAAGCTAAAACACTAAACTACATTATGCCCTACCACCATGAACTTTCCAGGACGAAATAATTTGTCTTCGTCTATGGGAATGTCGTTTCTGACTGGGGGGGGGGGCAACTTTTGCTCCCATCTCAAAAGGTCGTTTATGTCAACGTCTTAACATCAACCATTGTTGCATTAATTTCTTGGGAATCATATGTGGACTGGGGGGAAATATTGACTATAATCTTGGTTAAAAAAATTTCTCAAATTTTACCAATATCTAAGATAATATCATGGGAAACTATCTTTAATAAAGCTTCTAGCAAAGGTAAGAATGCTTCCAATAAATTTTAAGCTTTAACAGTCCTTAATTGGACTTGTACTGCTTCAAGGTCTTAACTTGAACCTCAAGAAGGAAACAACGGTATAAAGATATATCATTTTTCACATTTGATTCGTGATATAAGTGGCATTCACCTTTGTTGACCTTGATTTTGTCAAATCAGGAGGTCTGGAGGGTTGACTTGGTCAAATTGACCAAGCCAGAGACCAAGACCACTCCCAGTCAATTTAGATGGTCAATCTAAGTCTGTTGAGCCCAGGCTCAGGTTTTGGGTCAACTTAATTGACCAGGTCAACTAGGGTTGACCCAAATTGACCCCTTTAGCCTACTTGAGCCTGGTTTAATTCCAGATTGAACCCCAAATCTCCCTTGGACTCATCCCCATCATTCCATGGGTCTAAAGGGGCTAGGTTGACCGAGTCAACCTTTGACTGGTCAACCCAAGACTTAATAGGTTATTTCTAACCTATTAAGCCCATTAAGAGCCCAAATCGATTTAAATCCAATTAAAATCACTTCATGGCCCAATACCTCATCCCCATTGACCCTCTTGGCTGGGTCAAATCAAGCCTTAAATAGGTTTAAATAGCATATTTAGAGCTAATTAAGGGCCTTTTAATTGGAATCAAAGCCTCCCAAGCATTTTGGGATTTCAAACCACGGCCAAATATGATGGATTTCCCTCCAAATTGATCAAGCAATTGATCTTGGCCGTTGATCTCAAACCTTGGCCCTTAAATACCAAAAATTAGGTCCAATTAAGGATGATTTTCAAAACTCTCGAGATCTAAGAGCTCCCAGCTGGAAATTCTTTCGGGAGAGAGCTCCTGGATCTTCCCTCCACCTTCCCCGACCTAATCCCGACGGCGACGCCTTACCGGCGGTGAGATTCCGGCGAGACCAAGGCTTATTCCCTTTCGAGTTGATTTTTGTTCGATCGAGGAGGATTCAGAGCTTGACGTCAACTAGGAACTTGTTCGTGAGGAGTCCCCGAGTCCAACGAGACCAAGAACTCCCGAATCCACCGTGTGGATTAGGTAAAATCTTCAACCCTAGCTAGAACACTTAGATCTAAATAACCTTTGATACATTGCATATAAAATCACCAAAATATATCCCCATAAATGATCTTTAGTTCTAGATTATATGTTTCAAATTTCGTTTGATTTCGTTCAGTCAATCGAGAGAAAATTAAAAAAAAAACCCTCTAGGGCTCTCGGTTCGTGCATGGCTGCGCCTGGGTTGAACCGGGACCGTTGATCTTATGATCAACGGTCGCGATTTAGCCATCCTGTGGTTTTAATTAACAACAGATTGAATCCCGCGGTCGAAATTTTCGTCCGGCTCCATCACCGCCGTCAATTTCAAACGGTGGGAGATCGAACGGTCCGCGGGACCGTCCGACGTGGCTAAGTAGCCACGGTACACGAGCCGTGATTGCGGCATGATTGCCGCAATCATTGGCCGCCGCCGCCAATGATTGGCCCGAACCCCGCTAACAAACCGGGAGGCGCCACGTGTCGACGCCGAGTATTTTAATATAAAAATTATTTTAAAAACTATTTTATCTTCAAAAATTCGCCAAAATTTTATTTTTGATCCGATTTTAACGTATAATACCTCATTTTATTAATTTATAAAAATAATGTATATATTTTTAATAATTAATAAAACAGTAAAATCACCTTATTTTATTTTATTTAAATTATTTTTTTAATATAATTATTATTATATTGTTATTTAATAATTATTTATATTAATTACTATTAGTTTAAGTTATTATTTTATTGTTTAAGTTTTATTTTATAATCATTACTATTATTAATACTTATTAGCATAATATTTAGATATATATATATTTCCTAATATATTATTATGATAATTATTTATTTAAATCATTTTTTTAATTGCCAAAATTATTAATATTCTAATAGTTTGATTTTTTTTCATTTTTTTATGGTCCTATTTATTATTATAACCATTATTTAATTATTTTGAGATTATTTTTAATTATTTATTACTATTTTCTATAATTATTTATTTTTAACTACCCCTTTATTGATTTAAACTTCCTAAAATCATAACTTTCTCGTTTTAAATCCGCTGTCGACGCACAGCACCTTGTTTTGAACGTATTTGAATTTTGTACAGTCTAAAGTTGAGTTAGCTCATAAGTATTGGGTCTGTCAGTGATTATTTTTCAAACAACAAAGCAGCACTATTTTAAAAATATCATATTTTTGTATTTAAACTTCGGAAAATCATATCTTCGTCGTTTTAAATCGGATATTAACGTATAACCCCTTGAATTTTTCTGAAAATTGTGTATTTTCATATAAAAAATGGTTCCATGAAGCAATTTTACTGTTCTTGGCAGATGTCTGTTTTACTCTATGATTTGATTATTTTAATATTATTTAAATTAACTATTATACTAATTATTTTTAAAACTACAAATTATTTTCAAACTATTTTGAAACCTCGATTGGGTGGTCAGTGGGTCTCCCCTATATTTATGTAGATATGAATTGACTTACTTTTAAATTAGATTATTTTTCAAAGATTATATATATTTACGATTATTTTGAGTATTTGTGAAATTACTTATGTTATTAAATTTCTAATTCCGGGAGATCCGCTATTTCATGAAATTTTAGGCATGGATTCTAAATGTGAAGAGCAATCATGGGGGAGTGGATTAGTGGATGGTTGAGTTCCAATCATTCACTAATCCCTTCATTATTCGTACTTACTTTTTGTTTGTCGTAGATCGCATGTGTAGGTTGCACCACGAACACTTAGTTTAGGCTCTCCTACACTTAAGGACATGGTGTGTTTATTTTTTTTTTTTGTATTCCCATGCATTTATTACCTTGAGGGTTAGCTAAAATTTCGATTCAAACCCATATAGCGTAGTGACACCCTAAGGACAATAATTAAGGACTCGTCTAGCGAACTTAGAAGTTTTCTAGAAGCTAGAATAGATCCCGAATTAACATGAAAACTACAAAACTTAAACTTAGTGACATCTGAAACATCACAGAATTTTTTAGGAATTTTTAGGAGTCTTTAGACCCCTTAATTAACTAACCCTAATTAAACTGCTAAATAAGGCCCCGAGACCTTCCAAAAATTATAATAAATACACCTTAGGTCAGAAAATTACCCATAATAGCTTGAACTGACCAGAATCTGATCCTTGACTTTAGATAAATAGGGCTCCCTAGTTTGACTTCAGGTTAACCCCTAATTTGACCATAGGTGGAATTTATGATTTTGCCCCTAATAAATCATTAAAAATTATTAAAAATCCAAAATTTTCTCCAAACACTTGGGAACACTTTCTTTGATCATTCCTGACCTTTTTTGGTGATTCCAATCAGTTTGGAGCTGGTTTGAATCAAAACCATAAAATCAGCTCTTTATTAGGAAATTTAGAAATTCCCTTAAACACCCTTAACTTAGAAAATCCAAAACTAATTGTAGAAAATTTCAAATTAGGCAAACTCACTTGCATTAGACTCCAATTAGGGTCTAGTATTTATTAAAAAATATTAGGTTTCCATAAAATAGTATAGATTAGAAAGTCAACTTTTTGGTCAACCGTAGTTCATTTATGGCCCGAAACTTAGAAAATTCATAACTTTGCCTAGAAAACTCCAATTTCAGCCTACTACCTGTCTAACTACTCTTATTAAGGTCTAGTATTTTTCTAAGGTGATAGGAGACCCAGACTTAGCCTTTTTCCAATAGTGACTTTTTGGACCCTTAGTCTAGTTCCTAGGAGGACCTGGAACTTTATAAAATTGGCTAATACAATTCTAACTTCAAATATCAGCATCCTAAGTTCCTAAAATTGATCAACAAACTATACTAACTAAAATGGACTCTAATCCATTAATATTTGAAATTCAATTAAAATTTCATTTTCTAGCCTACAACAAACCCAAACTTCAGGCAATTTTAACTAACTACCCTGCTTATGACCTATCCAAACTACACAAGCCTTACACACACATAGTATTATTTACTAGGGCACTACTTCTAGATCTAGGTTAGGCCGCTGGGTTTTACTTTTCTGCTGTGTGCCGGAGCTTTCGTGGATTTCATTGCATGCTGTTTGAAAAATGATTGGTGTGTTTGCTTACCTTTTCTGCACTCTGTGGATGATCTGATGAGCGATAGATCTACCCCTAGGTTAGGAACGATATATATATATACTGTTCTTCCGTACATGTGGCCATGCTCAAATTAATAAAAGGGGAAGTAATGTTATGATTTTGTTGACCTCATTTTTGTATGAGGTCACTAAGGATCTATCCAGACTCCAGATCAATCTAAAAATCTAGGATTCTCCAAAATCCAGACCCTAGGATCTACTCTAGACCCTAGGATTCTTCCAGACCAATCCAGATATTAGGATCTATTCTAGACCCTAGGAGATGTCCAGACCTTAGTTCAATCCAAATTCCAATCAAATCCAGATCAAATTCAAAAAATCCAGACCCAAATCCAATGCTAAAAGGCCAAGTCCTAAAAGCCTTTTTCAGCAAATTTTCAAACACTTCAAAATCAATCAATTGACCTCCGATTCAGAGTCTGTCAGTTGCATACTGATGGGACATGTTTCTGGAGGCAACCCTCCAAATTTGAGCCCATTCCGAGGTCTCTAACCCCAGAAACTTAATTAAACTCCATAGGTTGTAAAACCTTCAAATATTTACGGCCTATGCCACTGGATCTGCCATCCAGTGGATTTTGACCTTAGAGCTCTCTTCAAAGCCTCTAATTACATCCAGACCCTTAATTATGACTCACTGAACAGTAAACTGCATTTTGGTTGACTCACTTTGACCCCTAGTCGACCAGGGGTCAAAACGACCAAAATACCCCTATGGGGCTCAAATGGTGTTTTCAAACCAAATGAACTCCGAATTGAACGCAACCACCTCCAGCAAGTTTCAAATATCAAACCAAACTTGTTGGACCCCTTTCCAAGCTTTGGGTCAACCTGGTTGACCAAGTCAACCTAGTTGACCTAAGAGACCCTTTAAGGGTCCAAATAGGCCTTTTGACCCAAATGACCTCTCCAGGCCATGGAACCACTTCCATTGGTCTTGAAACGTCATTTGAAACCTGTTGGACCCATTTCCAAGCCCTGGGTCAACTTGGTTGACCAAGTCAACTTAGTTGACCCAAATGACCCCTTAAGGGTCCAAATGGGTGTTTTGACCCAAATGACCTCCCCAGACCATGGAACCACCTCCATTAGTCTTGGAATGTCATTTGAAACCTGTTCGACCCAAACCCAGACCCTGGGTCAACCTGGTTGACCAAGTCAACCCAGGTTGACCAAACATGCCCTTAAGGGTCAAAACGAGCATTTTGACCGAATTGACCTACCCAGACATTGGGACCACCTCCGATGGTCTCCAAATATCACTTCAAATTGATTGAACCTATTTCTAGACCCTGGACCCACCCGGTTGACCAAGTCAACCAGGATCGACCTAATGAGCCCTTAAGAGTTCAAATGGGTCAAATCTTTTGAATTTGCACTCAAACTCTAGGATTTTAATCTTAAGCTCTTGAAGTCTATCCAACTAATGTTTAGCTACCATTTGGGTTCCACATCAGCCATAGTTGACTGTTTGACCAGTCAAATGGTCAACCAAATGGTTAGGGGAGGCTAAAGTGGTCAAACTAACCTTAGTAAATCAATCTACTCCATCTTAATCCCCTCCAAGACCTTAAATCAGCTAATCAAGTCTCTTGGCATGCCATGTCAGCTGATTGTACCTGTTGACTGGTCAAACCAGTCAACAAATGGTCAAGGGAGCTTTTAAAAGGCCCAAACTATGGATGACATGGCACTCCTTTCATCCCAAGCCCATCCAGCAGTTTGAGGGGACTCTAGAAGCTTCTTAGGACTTACCACAGCCTTTCAATCTTGATCAAAGGGCCCTCATTGCTTCCATGTGCTCAAGTGGGGACCAAGAGAGGCTTTCCACCTCACTGTCCTTCTCCCAGCTTTTCCAGCTGCTCCAGGCCACGTGGAAGCATCCTAGCATGCTATCTAGTCGATCAGGACCGTCCATTCAAGCTGGAGAGGTTTGAATAGGGAAAACCCTAGGAATGAGCCGTCATTCTCCATCTAGCCTTCTCTCACCACTCAATCCCTCTCCAGACCAGAGCTAATTTCGTTTTAGCTCTTGGGGGTTACCTCTCCATCCCCCACATCAAAAACCGGCGATTGACGGCGGCCGGCGGCGAGATTCCGGCCAAACCGAGCTTGAAGACCGTCCCAGGTTGATAGCTCGAGATCCAGACCTCTTCAGCTCTTGGAGTCTTCTGGAGAAATGATCTAGGACGATCAACAAGTCCAACGAGCCCTAAAGCATCAAAATCCGTCAATCCAATCAAGGTAAAATCGAAACCCTAGGTAGATTCACTTAGATCAAATTAGCTTTTTTATAAGTGCTTTTAAAACCTTGATAATATATCCCCATTAATGCTCTTCATTAGGGTAATCTAAATTTCAAATTTCAAATCATTTGCTTTAGTAAATCGAAAGAACGAGCCATTTTATTTGATCCGGACTTTGGGCTCGGGACGTGCATGATCTGCACGTTTTCTAGGCCGTTGATCACGCGATCAACGGCCCAGATCAAGCTATTCCACGGCATTTTCGAACCAGGCTTTTGATCCAACGGCGTTTCTCTGGTCCGGCCGCATCTGGGCCCTTGATTCAGAGCCGCGGGATTGAGATCCCGCCGTCTGATCTCTCCCCGCGAGATCAGATAGCGGGATTTGATCTGAGTCGTCCATTCTATCACATGGGGATCCGACGGCTGTTAGCAATTGCTGACTGGTTTGAGTGAAACCGCGTGGACCCAGCGCCGCCGCCACGCGTTCGATCCAACGCCCGCCACGTGGCTCCGCGTTTTGGCTGGCCGAACCAAAACGCGCCACCTGTCTCAATGATTGGCTGCCGGTTTAATTAAAAGGTTTTAATTAAAATTAAAACCTTTTAATTACCAGAAACTTCAAAAAATTATTAAAAATTAAATATTTTTCAAAAATTAAGTATTATATATCAAACTGCTCAATTTTTCAAGGTCTTCGATCTAAAAATAAAATTACTTTAAAATATTTTATATTTTTAAATAATTTCAAATATTAATTATTTGACTATTTTAATTAATATTTAATTAAAACAAATTCAGATATTTCAAAATTCTAAAAATTTTTATTTCAATCTATCTTGAATTTCCAGGAAGTTTTCTTAAAGTTATTTGAATAAATTTTGATCTTATTTTGATTATTGGTTATATTATATATATGTAATTTTAAAAATCAAGTTGTTTTAAAATTATACACTTATTTAAATTCCTTTTTAACATCTTGAGTTTGATTTGAGATTTTAACCAGAGATTGGATCTAAATGAATTGAATTAAGGGGGATTTGATTAGTGAATAATCATGATTTGATTATTCACTAATCTTATTGTTATTTATTTGCATGCTTAGGTTATGCACACACCACATAGCTTAGGGTTCTCCTAGATCTAGGATTTGATTGTGAATGTGATGCTTGCATCTATGTGTGTATCAAAGGGTTAGTGAGAACAATTGATTTAAACCTAGTAAACATAGTGACATCATTAAGGACAAAAATTAAGGACATTTAATTAGAAAACTTAGATTAAGTTTAGAAATTAGGATACACTTCCTTTCAACTTAAAACTCTACACACTTTAACTTAGTGACACCCTTAGTTCATAGGAAAATCCCTACTGAATTTTGAGTTCATTAAACCCCTTAACTTACTTAATTAGGATTAAACCCTAATTAAGCCTTAAAACTTCCAGAAAATGTAATAAATCAAATTTAAACCCAAAAATCATGTTTAACCTCTCTAACTGACCATCATTAAACCCTTAACCAATGAAAATTAAGATCCCTTTGAATTGACAGCAATTTGAACCTTAATCTAATTTTAAGTGAAAATCAATATTTAATTCATTTAATTAATTAATAAATATTAAAAATTCCAAAAACGTCCCAAACACTTGGGAATCTCTCCTTAGGTCATTCTTGACCTTTGGAACTGATTTCAAGGAGTTGGGAACTTATTTGGAGCAAAATCACAAAATAGCCCTCTAATTAAGAAATTCCCAAAAATTCATTAAATAGTCAAAACTTCAAATATTCATAACTAATTCCAGAAAAATCAAAATTGAACAAACTCACTTGCATTCAACTCCTATTAATACCTAATATTTATTAAAAATGATAGGATTCCAGAAAAACATCAAATTCAAAAAGTCAACAAACCGGTCAAATCTAGTTCAAAACTTCAAACCTTCGTAATAAAATGTAGAAAAATCCGATTTCAACGTACTTACCTTCTAACTGATCGTAGTAAGGTCTAGTATTTTAATAAAATACAAACATTCCAGAATTTGAACTTAATCAAAAAGTCAAGTTTCAACCCCTTAATTAAATCATTAAAATATTCAAAATTCATAAAATTCAAAATTATTCTAAAATTCCAGAAAATGTTAACTTAATGTTTAAAACATTCAACAAACCTTTTAAAACACAACAACCATCCCAAAGATGAAGTTTATTGGCTGGACTACTCCGGGCTGCGGGGCTAAGTGTCCTGAGGAGGCTGGTTCCTCGAGCCTGGTGGCACAACGCCACGAATGGATTCCAAGGGGTGTTAAACCTTAAAAATAGATTAATCATTAATTATTTAACCTTTTAAAACTTCTAATTCAACTACATTAATTTGGTTTATCGGCTGGACTACTCCGGGCTGCGGGGCTAAGTGTCCTAAGGAGGCTGGTTCCTCGAGCCTGGTGGCACAACGCCACGAATCGATTAATGGCAAACTCAAATGAATCAAACTTTAAAAATCAGCAACCAAACACTTTTAATTAAAATTCATTAACTTTCAAATTTTAATCAAATCAAATCACTTAATTATATCGGGTACCACTGGGTAACCCAGGCCTACGAGGCTATTAACTTAGCCCCAAGGAAGGTGAAATAAACTTCACGGCCTCGGTGTGAAACAAAGGTGGTATTCAACAAATAATTAAGAATCAATTTTAAAATTAACTTCAAGCCATTAATACTTAAACTCAAATTTAAATCCCTTAAGCCTTTCAACCAACTAGAACCTTAAGCAACTTCAATCTAATGATCCTATTTAGGATATATCCAAACCACACGACCTACCTCACACACTATAGATGGTTTGCTAGGACAACCAACTCTAGTTTTAGGCTAGGCCGGTGTTTACTTTTCTGTTGTGTGCCGGGTTTTCGAGTTTTTCACTGCATGCTGTTTGCTAGTTTAGAATTGATTGATTGTTTATTTATTCACTGCAATTTGTTGAGCATTTTAAATTTCAAATATATTAATTGCTTGAGATTCATATATCAACTGCTTGAGATCAAATATTAACTGCTTGGGACTGTATATATAAATGTTGATTATTAGGATAACCCTGCAGGATCGAGTCTAGATTTTTCAATTTTGATTAATGTAAATTTGATTTGATTTGTGTTGTAATTTCAAGTGATTTGAGATGGGGTAACATCCAATTTGGAATCCAAAGAGGAAGGGACATCCCTCAGGGGAGAGTCCCTCTCCATTTGGAGATCCAAATTAGGATAATTTTGAAATATCCAAAGAGGAAAGATAACACCCCGTTCAAGGGGGAGTTTCTTTTCATTTGGATATCCGGACCCGACGATCCAAGAAGCAGCAGAAGGATGAAGGAGTGGATAACGAGAAGACCCATTCTCAAAGTCACTTGAGTATTAGGACTAGAAATCCGGGTTGTAGTCAGTGGTGCCCGGCCACTTTAATTTTCTGCAAAATTCTGTGATGTAATAATAAGGGGCATTTGCCTACGGACATTCAATTTGATATATTTAATTTGATTGATTTATTTAAATTGATTGCGCATTAGAGATACCTGCTTTTCTAGTCTTTTTACCTGCGTGCCGATTTTGATTTGACCTGGAATTCGATCGTAGGCTCTTAAGGACTTAATAAAATTTTTCTACTTAAATCAAATTAAAAACTTTAAGCTCACATAGAAACTCTAACGAATTTAAGAAGTAAGCCCGGGATCGCCGGAAGTTTTCATTTCATAGCATTCATTCAAATTCAAACTTTTAATTGAGTCGATTAGCATGCATCATATTAGCAACTAATTAAAAAAATCTTTAAATATTTAATTACATTAGCTTAAGCATCAAACCCAACATAAGTCTAAGGGACCATTTAGGATCTGCTCTAGATGTCGGTCCCGTTCTCAAATACCTTTCTTAAATAACGTCCCGACCACTCTACATAAATTGACCGGACTCATAATTTTAAATCGTTTAGGTGGTTTAGCTGGCTCCCCAATCTAGGCCGGGGTAAGTCCAGATATGCATTGCACTAGCTAGGTTCGGGTCACTTTTTAGTACCCAATTTAGACTTAGGTTCTGAGGCAAGCTCGGGCTATAAGACCTCCACCTCCGGGAATCAAATCCCAAATTTCTAATAAAATTGATCACTTAAACATTAAATCACTTTCAATCAAATTCAAGCCCAACATTTAGGATAGGTTGGAGTGTTTTCTGAATTATTTCAGAATCTTAAAAACATTCCCTACTACTCTTCCTTTGACTCCAGAAATAAGTGTTCAACCTTGATCCAATCCCGATTGAAAATTCTAACCTTTTTCTTCCTTTGATATCGATCTTTGAAAATCTAAAATGAAACTTATACCGCTATTTTAATCGAGAGTTTTCGTAGGAAATTTCGATTTCCTATGATGTAATTAACTACGAGGGCTTGCGCTCGTAGGAGATTTAGAAACCCAGAATTGATTTTCAAAATTAAATTTTTCAAAATCTTTAATTAATTCTCTTTGGGAAATTTAAAACTTTGAAATTCGAACCCATTAGGGAACGATATGTTCGTCTTTCGAGGCGATATATTGTTCATAATAGAGTGTTCAATTTCAAAATTCCAAAATTTAATATTCCCAAAGAAAATTAATGTATTTTCAAAACTATATATATATACTTAAATAAATATTTTTTTTAAATCAAAACAAAAATGGCGACTCCGCTGGGGATCATCTCACTCTCCATCTTTAATAGCGGTATAAATTTTATTGCATCGGTAGTTTTGACTACCTTTCTCTCCGTTGGTCCCTCTACCCATTTCTTTCTTGGGTGAGTGTGGCCAACTCAATTAAGACATGTTAATAGAGAGGTGAGTGTAGGAAACCTCCCTTTAGGTCGGGCTTTGACATTTTGCCTCCAACTTGATTGCTAGGGCGAAAGAGTCAAGCCTAAATTCTTTTGTATATGTTGCAAACTCGCATGCGAATAAATATATAGCATGCTAAGTTTCACAATTTACAGAAAATACTTCAATTTCAAAATCTAATCTTAATCCTTTAGCAAAATTCAATTTCTTTCAAATCTTAATCGATCTATATATATTCTATCATTGCATATGAAATTATAACTCCTATAATTTAGTATGTGTGACAGAATATAGACTTCTTGTTCAAACTCGACTATAGAGTTCAATTTTTTTTGGCAAAGTCAAACTTTGACATTTCACTCCCAAACAGTTCATCGGGGTGAAAGAGTCGGGTTGACTTATAAGAATCTTCCTCCAAAATTTGTTAACCTTCGTGTTGAATGCGAATTCAATACATTGAGTTTCAAAACAAAGGGAGATTCTGTCAGATTTTCAAAAAAATATAGTCTCTTTCAAAACCTTTCAAATCAATTTCAATCGTCGTTGTCATGTATCTTCTATAACATTCTGTTGTAGTTGAACACATACAACACAAACCAAAATTTTCAATCAATTCTGGGCATTAACATTTTACCCCCAAATCACTTGGTGGGGTGAAAGAGTTAAGCCTATTCTCTTTGGGTCTTCAGGTTACTTTTGTAAACCTGCACATTCAAATAAAAAATCAATGTGTCGAGTTTCAAAGTCTGAAGAAGATCTATTCAATTCCAACTTCAAAGCAAAATCTAAATTTTTAAAATTGAATTCGTGTTTGATTCCAACCTCAAATTCAAGTTCAGTTTTAAATCCAAATTCAATCTCAACCTTAAAATCAAGTTTGATTTCAACTTTAAATTCAATCTTAATTTGATTGCAAATCCAAATCAAATTTTGACATTTTGCCCCAAATCAATTGGTGTTGCGAAAGAGTCAAATTCAAGTCTTGATTTTCACTCATCAATTTTTGAACCAACGTATTCAGTGTAAACTGAATATGATTGAGTTATAAAATTTTGAATAAAGTTAATCAAACTTAAAACTCAAATGTCATTTCAAATCATTACTAAAATCACTTTCTTAATTCAAGAAATCGAACACTTCAAATGGCTGGGAAACTCGTCTTCTCACTGAATAAAGATGTGCCTGTAGAAGAAATTCTTAATGGCAATTTAATTCAGTACGAATGGAATTTCAAGACCTCAAGATTTCAGTTAGCGGGGAAACACTGATTGATCTGTCTTCCGTGATACTAGAAAAGTCTCCTTTAGTTGAGATTACTTTAGGGTCAAGAGTTGACTCCCCCATCTCTAAGATGGAGGTCGTTGTCGCCCCTGTACCCACTGTATTCTCTACTCCGGAGGATCAAATCAGAATTCAATAATGACAACGAGCTACCATCTCAGTCTGAGATCGGGTTCAAATTCTAGCACACCTGTCGTCGGTAGGAACAAGATGAAGAATTACTTCGAAGAGCCAGGAAAAGGAATCTTAGGCTAGAAAGACTGCTGATTTGAAGCCTTAGAGAAGACTGACTTTGAGGCCAATCGAGAGTTCGTTGCTCCTTCTACGTACCCTCTTCTTGCACAAAGGAGGGAGGTTGTAGATACGAGAGTGCGATCTTCAATACACCTACTTGACTACTACACAGAAAGACTTGAGCAAGAAAGAATTGAGCGATCACCAGCAATAGGCCAAAGGCCCCCAGCTGAGGGTTATGATCCGTCCACTCTACTAGAAGATGTTAAGGCGCGTTACTACACGTGTCCCACTACTTCATCTATAGAGGAGGAGGAGTAGAAACTACTCGGGTCCCACTCTCTTAACTACTAGTCTAGTAGTATTAGAGGGAGAAATAATCTAAGATTGTGTCAGATAGTGATACCGTCAAAGTTTAACTTTTAGCGGGGTCCTATCGCGATAAATCTTTTGATTATAATGATGCCGCGTTATCTAGGGATAGTGCAGACCCTTTAATAGTCTCTCCCTTCAAAGAGATTGTAGGAATTCAATTCCAAGTTGACTAGGGTCTTGCCACCTAGACTTGTAACCATTAAGGAAAAAGCTTTCAATTTCTCAAGTGTACTAGATCCGGATTTTCAAGATAATTGATTCTTCTTTTTAATGAAAATTGACCTCTATCTTAAGTCTTAAGCAGGAGAGAGTTGTAGTTGACTCCATCAAATGTTTGAATGTACCTCCCTCCCACCGCTTCAGTGGGGTGATTTAACTGTTGAACTAAAATCAATATCAAACTTAAGTTGACTTAAGAAATAGAATCTTATCAATCTTCTAACAATCCTCTGTCTTAATAGACGATTCTCACATGTCAAAAATCTGTTGAATGATTTTCAAAAAAGTCAAGTCGATACCCTTTCAAAAAGATTGAGTGTGCTTTGAGGATTATTTCCTTGTATAAGAGAACGAATTTTCTTCTCTAATACTTGAGATATAATCCCAGCATTCAAAAAAAAAAAGATCAATCAATTTAAGGTATTTGAAGAAAGTGGAGCCTCTTCTCGAATTCAATTGAAATCAAAAGATGAGCGAATGCTCTAAAAAATTAAAAGATGCGCGAATGCGCCAAAATCAAGAAGTGTACGAAGTGCACAAAAAGTCAAAAGATACGCAAAATGCGTCACTAGAAAAAGAGAAGAAGAGTAAGAGGCCTTTCTTCTTTTGAATCCTTAAATCTCAAAATAAAACACCCAATCAACTTTAAATACTTGACTTTGAAAATCCTGAATTCAGATTCTTCAACATGCATGAATTACCTATCAGATGGAAGACAATCGTGCAAGAAAATTGAAAAGATCAAATTTCTACTTTCAACTTAAACTCTTTGAAGTTAATTTTAATTCAAAGTCTATTTAAGGGAGACCCCAGTACAGTTTCTACGAAACTTGGTCTGGGTCAACAAAATTGAAATCCTTCCAAATTGGTTGGAGTCAACACTACTTCTCACTGCACTTCTAAATTTGTTCCCGCTTGTCGTTCCGACAGGGTCCAAATAGTTAGAGGAAATTTTCTAATAAAAGATCGAATCTTCTACTCCTGAAAAGAATTCAAATCATGTCCTTGAGAAATGTGTGTAAGTCCTTACACATAGGCATCTCTTCCTTTAAGAGCCTTTTTCAACAAAATTACACTCTATACTGGGTCCAAGATCGAACCTCATTAGAGGAGTATTTTGTAATGATGGGAACTGCCGTTCAAGTTCAAACCACGACTGAGCAGAGTGCCCGACTCCAATTTGAGGAGCTCGAGGCCTTGTAGAGCTTTATCTTTAAAGCTCAATAAAGCTCGGAATCGTCTGAAGTCTGATTGGTTAAAGCTTGTGATAAGATAGAGCAACTTAAAACCTTTCAAGGAGGAGACTTGGTCTAGGTTCTTTGGATGCATATCTTAGCCTACCGAGAGATCAGTGGAGGAGTTTGAACTAATACAAGAGTGTCCTCCTGTCGTAGAGACGATCTTTGAGAAAATTTCAAACATTAATTGATCAACCCTGGAGAATGCCACCTGATATTTTTAAATGTTGGGGAGGCTCTTCAGGAAGTACCATGCCAGATGAGTGTCAAAATTTAAAATCAAATAAAAAAAACTCTTCAAGTTCAAACAAATCAAAATTCAATCAAATCAAATTCTGCAAATTCAAAACCAATTCAAATCAAATTTCAAATTCAAACATTTTTCAAAATCAAATTCAAAATCGACTTTCAAATCCAAACACATTCAAAATTCAAATCAAATCAATTTAAATCTCAAATTCCAAATTTCAAATCGATCCTCTGTGTGAAGCAAGTTTCCTTCACATACGATCATTCCAGATCCGATCCGCTGTGTAGAGCAAGTTTCCTCTACATACGATCATCCAGACTCGATCCTCTGTGTGAAGCAAGTTTCCTTCACATACGATCATTTCAGATCCGATCCGCTGTGTAGAGCAAGTTTCCTCTACATACGATCATCCAGACTCGATCCTCTGTGTGAAGCAAGTTTCCTTCACATACGATCATTCCAGATCCGATCCGCTGTGTAGAGCAAGTTTCCTCTACATACGATCATCCAGACTCGATCCTCTGTGTGAAGCAAGTTTCCTTCACATACGATCATTCCAGATCCGATCCGCTGTGTAGAGCAAGTTTCCTCTACATACGATCATCCAGACTCGATCCTCTGTGTGAAGCAAGTTTCCTTCACATACGATCATTCCAGATCCGATCCGCTGTGTAGAGCAAGTTTCCTCTACATACGATCATCCAGACTCGATCCTCTGTGTGAAGCAAGTTTCCTTCACATACGATCATTCCAGATCCGATCCGCTGTGTAGGGCAAGTTTCCTCTACATACGATCATCCAGACTCGATCCTCTGTGTGAAGCAAGTTTCCTTCACATACGATCATTCCAGATCCGATCCGCTGTGTAGAGCAAGTTTCCTCTACATACGATCATCCAGAATCGATCCTCTGTGTGAAGCAAGTTTCCTTCACATACGATCATTCCAGATCCGATCCGCTGTGTAGGGCAAGTTTCCTCTACATACGATCATCCAGACTCGATCCTCTGTGTGAAGCAAGTTTCCTTCACATACGATCATTCCAGATCCGATCCGCTGTGTAGAGCAAGTTTCCTCCACATACGATCATCCAGACCTGATCCTCTATATGGAGCAAGTTTCCTCCGTATACGATCATTCCAGACTCGATCCTCTATGTGGAGCAAGTTTCCTCCACATATGATCATCCAGACACGATTCTTTGTGTAGAGCAAGTTTCCTCTCCATATGATCGTCCTTTAGTGAGGGAGTATGCCCTCAGCGGCACCGTCCTAAATTCAATTTCCAGATCTGATCTTTTGTGGGAAGCAATACTTCCTTCCCACAAGATCATCTAGTTTTCTTTTCCTTAAGGTTAGATGTGAGTCCTCGTGCTTTCTCTCCTTAGGACTAGATCTGCTAGTGGTAGAGTACGCCCTTAATGACACTACCCTAGTATCAAATTCAAGATCCAATTCTCTAGGGTTAGGTCTTCCCTTTCCTTAGAACCAATTCAAAACTCAATCCTCTAGGGATAGGTCTTCCCTTCCCTTAGAATCTATTCCAAATTCAAACTCAGAGGTTAGGCCACCCTTTCCTTTAGATTCAAAACTCAAATCCGATCCTTTATATTTAGGGATTCTCTCTTCCTATAGGATCACCTAGTCTTCCTTTTCCTTTAGGATAGAACCTTTTCTTCCCTTAGGATTCGACTCGCTAGTGGTAGAGTTTGCCCTTTGTGGCACTACCCTGGTATCAATTCAAACATCGATTCCCCCCAGAGGTGAACTTTTCATTCCCTTGGGATCAAAACTCCGGACTTGACCTTTTTCGGTCAACGCCAATATGTGCAATAGAATTTCATTCTATTACACATATTGGGGGTCCATTTGTTGACCTCATTTTTGTATGAGGTCACTAAGGATCTATCCAGACTCCAGATCAATCTAAAAATCTAGGATTCTCCAAAATCCAGACCCTAGGATCTACTCTAGACCCTAGGATTCTTCCAGACCAATCCAGATATTAGGATCTATTCTAGACCCTAGGAGATGTCCAGACCTTAGTTCAATCCAAATTCCAATCAAATCCAGATCAAATTCAAAAAATCCAGACCCAAATCCAATGCTAAAAGGCAAGTCCTAAAAGCCTTTTTCAGCAAATTTTCAAACACTTCAAAATCAATCAATTGACCTCCGATTCAGAGTCTGTCAGTTGCATACTGATGGGACATGTTTCTGGAGGCAACCCTCCAAATTTGAGCCCATTCCGAGGTCTCTAACCCCAGAAACTTAATTAAACTCCATAGGCTGTAAAACCTTCAAATATTTACGGCCTATGCCACTGGATCTGCCATCCAGTGGATTTTGACCTTAGAGCTCTCTTCAAAGCCTCTAATTACATCCAGACCCTTAATTATGACTCACTGAACAGTAAACTGCATTTTGGTTGACTCACTTTGACCCCTAGTCGACCAGGGGTCAAAACGACCAAAATACCCCTATGGGGCTCAAATGGTGTTTTCAAACCAAATGAACTCCGAATTGAACGCAACCACCTCCAGCAAGTTTCAAATATCAAACCAAACTTGTTGGACCCCTTTCCAAGCTTTGGGTCAACCTGGTTGACCAAGTCAACCTAGTTGACCTAAGAGACCCTTTAAGGGTCCAAATAGGCCTTTTGACCCAAATGACCTCTCCAGGCCATGGAACCACTTCCATTGGTCTTGAAACGTCATTTGAAACCTGTTGGACCCATTTCCAAGCCCTGGGTCAACCTGGTTGACCAAGTCAACTTAGTTGACCCAAATGACCCCTTAAGGGTCCAAATGGGTGTTTTGACCCAAATGACCTCCCCAGACCATGGAACCACCTCCATTAGTCTTGGAATGTCATTTGAAACCTGTTCGACCCAAACCCAGACCCTGGGTCAACCTGGTTGACCAAGTCAACCCAGGTTGACCAAACATGCCCTTAAGGGTCAAAACGAGCATTTTGACCGAATTGACCTACCCAGACATTGGGACCACCTCCGATGGTCTCCAAATATCACTTCAATTGATTGAACCTATTTCTAGACCCTGGACCCACCCGGTTGACCAAGTCAACCAGGATCGACCTAATGAGCCCTTAAGAGTTCAAATGGGTCAAATCTTTTGAATTTGCACTCAAACTCTAGGATTTTAATCTTAAGCTCTTGAAGTCTATCCAACTAATGTTTAGCTACCATTTGGGTTCCACATCAGCCATAGTTGACTGTTTGACCAGTCAAATGGTCAACCAAATGGTTAGGGGAGGCTAAAGTGGTCAAACTAACCTTAGTAAATCAATCTACTCCATCTTAATCCCCTCCAAGACCTTAAATCAGCTAATCAAGTCTCTTGGCATGCCATGTCAGCTGATTGTACCTGTTGACTGGTCAAACCAGTCAACAAATGGTCAAGGGAGCTTTTAAAAGGCCCAAACTATGGATGACATGGCACTCCTTTCATCCCAAGCCCATCCAGCAGTTTGAGGGACTCTAGAAGCTTCTTAGGACTTACCACAGCCTTTCAATCTTGATCAAAGGGCCCTCATTGCTTCCATGTGCTCAAGTGGGGACCAAGAGAGGCTTTCCACCTCACTGTCCTTCTCCCAGCTTTTCCAGCTGCTCCAGGCCACGTGGAAGCATCCTAGCATGCTATCTAGTCGATCAGGACCGTCCATTCAAGCTGGAGAGGTTTGAATAGGGAAAACCCTAGGAATGAGCCGTCATTCTCCATCTAGCCTTCTCTCACCACTCAATCCCTCTCCAGACCAGAGCTAATTTCGTTTTAGCTCTTGGGGGTTACCTCTCCATCCCCCACATCAAAAACCGGCGATTGACGGCGGCCGGCGGCGAGATTCCGGCCAAACCGAGCTTGAAGACCGTCCCAGGTTGATAGCTCGAGATCCAGACCTCTTCAGCTCTTGGAGTCTTCTGGAGAAATGATCTAGGACGATCAACAAGTCCAACGAGCCCTAAAGCATCAAAATCCGTCAATCCAATCAAGGTAAAATCGAAACCCTAGGTAGATTCACTTAGATCAAATTAGCTTTTTTATAAGTGCTTTTAAAACCTTGATAATATATCCCCATTAATGCTCTTCATTAGGGTAATCTAAATTTCAAATTTCAAATCATTTGCTTTAGTAAATCGAAAGAACGAGCCATTTTATTTGATCCGGACTTTGGGCTCGGGACGTGCATGATCTGCACGTTTTCTAGGCCGTTGATCACGCGATCAACGGCCCAGATCAAGCTATTCCACGGCGTTTTCGAACCAGGCTTTTGATCCAACGGCGTTTCTCTGGTCCGGCCGCATCTGGGCCCTTGATTCAGAGCCGCGGGATTGAGATCCCGCCGTCTGATCTCTCCCCGCGAGATCAGATAGCGGGATTTGATCTGAGTCGTCCATTCTATCACATGGGGATCCGACGGCTGTTAGCAATTGCTGACTGGTTTGAGTGAAACCGCGTGGACCCAGCGCCGCCGCCACGCGTTCGATCCAACGCCCGCCACGTGGCTCCGCGTTTTGGCTGGCCGAACCAAAACGCGCCACCTGTCTCAATGATTGGCTGCCGGTTTAATTAAAAGGTTTTAATTAAAATTAAAACCTTTTAATTACCAGAAACTTCAAAAAATTATTAAAAATTAAATATTTTTCAAAAAATTAAGTATTATATATCAAACTGCTCGATTTTTCAAGGTCTTCGATCTAAAAATAAAATTACTTTAAAATATTTTATATTTTTAAAATAATTTCAAATATTAATTATTTGACTATTTTAATTAATATTTAATTAAAACAAATTCAGATATTTCAAAATTCTAAAAATTTTTATTTCAATCTATCTTGAATTTCCAGGAAGTTTTCTTAAAGTTATTTGAATAAATTTTGATCTTATTTTGATTATTGGTTATATTATATATATGTAATTTTAAAAATCAAGTTGTTTTAAAATTATACACTTATTTAAATTCCTTTTTAACATCTTGAGTTTGATTTGAGATTTTAACCAGAGATTGGATCTAAATGAATTGAATTAAGGGGGATTTGATTAGTGAATAATCATGATTTGATTATTCACTAATCTTATTGTTATTTATTTGCATGCTTAGGTTATGCACACACCACATAGCTTAGGGTTCTCCTAGATCTAGGATTTGATTGTGAATGTGATGCTTGCATCTATGTGTGTATCAAAGGGTTAGTGAGAACAATTGATTTAAACCTAGTAAACATAGTGACATCATTAAGGACAAAAATTAAGGACATTTAATTAGAAAACTTAGATTAAGTTTAGAAATTAGGATACACTTCCTTTCAACTTAAAACTCTACACACTTTAACTTAGTGACACCCTTAGTTCATAGGAAAATCCCTACTGAATTTTGAGTTCATTAAACCCCTTAACTTACTTAATTAGGATTAAACCCTAATTAAGCCTTAAAACTTCCAGAAAATGTAATAAATCAAATTTAAACCCAAAAATCATGTTTAACCCCTCTAACTGACCATCATTAAACCCTTAACCAATGAAAATTAAGATCCCTTTGAATTGACAGCAATTTGAACCTTAATCTAATTTTAAGTGAAAATCAATATTTAATTCATTTAATTAATTAATAAATATTAAAAATTCCAAAAACGTCCCAAACACTTGGGAATCTCTCCTTAGGTCATTCTTGACCTTTGAAACTGATTTCAAGGAGTTGGGAACTTATTTGGAGCAAAATCACAAAATAGCCCTCTAATTAAGAAATTCCCAAAAATTCATTAAATAGTCAAAACTTCAAATATTCATAACTAATTCCAGAAAAATCAAAATTGAACAAACTCACTTGCATTCAACTCCTATTAATACCTAATATTTATTAAAAATGATAGGATTCCAGAAAAACATCAAATTCAAAAAGTCAACAAACCGGTCAAATCTAGTTCAAATCTAGTTCAAAACTTCAAACCTTCGTAATAAAATGTAGAAAAATCCGATTTCAACGTACTTACCTTCTAACTGATCGTAGTAAGGTCTAGTATTTTAATAAAATACAAACATTCCAGAATTTGAACATAATCAAAAAGTCAAGTTTCAACCCCTTAATTAAATCATTAAAATATTCAAAATTCATAAAATTCAAAATTATTCTAAAATTCCAGAAAATGTTAACTTAATGTTTAAAACATTCAACAAACCTTTTAAAACACAACAACCATCCCAAAGATGAAGTTTATTGGCTGGACTACTCCGGGCTGCGGGGCTAAGTGTCCTGAGGAGGCTGGTTCCTCGAGCCTGGTGGCACAACGCCACGAATGGATTCCAAGGGGTGTTAAACCTTAAAAATAGATTAATCATTAATTATTTAACCTTTTAAAACCTCTAATTCAACTACATTAATTTGGTTTATCGGCTGGACTACTCCGGGCTGCGGGGCTAAGTGTCCTAAGGAGGCTGGTTCCTCGAGCCTGGTGGCACAACGCCACGAATCGATTAATGGCAAACTCAAATGAATCAAACTTTAAAAATCAGCAACCAAACACTTTTAATTAAAATTCATTAACTTTCAAATTTTAATCAAATCAAATCACTTAATTATATCGGGTACCACTGGGTAACCCAGGCCTACGAGGCTATTAACTTAGCCCCAAGGAAGGTGAAATAAACTTCACGGCCTCGGTGTGAAACAAAGGTGGTATTCAACAAATAATTAAGAATCAATTTTAAAATTAACTTCAAGCCATTAATACTTAAACTCAAATTTAAATCCCTTAAGCCTTTCAACCAACTAGAACCTTAAGCAACTTCAATCTAATGATCCTATTTAGGATATATCCAAACCACACGACCTACCTCACACACTATAGATGGTTTGCTAGGACAACCAACTCTAGTTTTAGGCTAGGCCGGTGTTTACTTTTCTGTTGTGTGCCGGGTTTTCGAGTTTTTCACTGCATGCTGTTTGCTAGTTTAGAATTGATTGATTGTTTATTTATTCACTGCAATTTGTTGAGCATTTTAAATTTCAAATATATTAATTGCTTGAGATTCATATATCAACTGCTTGAGATCAAATATTAACTGCTTGGGACTGTATATATAAATGTTGATTATTAGGATAACCCTGCAGGATCGAGTCTAGATTTTTCAATTTTGATTAATGTAAATTTGATTTGATTTGTGTTGTAATTTCAAGTGATTTGAGATGGGGTAACATCCAATTTGGAATCCAAAGAGGAAGGGACATCCCTCAGGGGAGAGTCCCTCTCCATTTGGAGATCCAAATTAGGATAATTTTGAAATATCCAAAGAGGAAAGATAACACCCCGTTCAAGGGGGAGTTTCTTTTTATTTGGATATCCGGACCCGACGATCCAAGAAGCAGCAGAAGGATGAAGGAGTGGATAACGAGAAGACCCATTCTCAAAGTCACTTGAGTATTAGGACTAGAAATCCGGGTTGTAGTCAGTGGTGCCCGGCCACTTTAATTTTCTGCAAAATTCTGTGATGTAATAATAAGGGGCATTTGCCTACGGACATTCAATTTGATATATTTAATTTGATTGATTTATTTAAATTGATTGCGCATTAGAGATACCTGCTTTTCTAGTCTTTTTACCTGCGTGCCGATTTTGATTTGACCTGGAATTCGATCGTAGGCTCTTAAGGACTTAATAAAATTTTTCTACTTAAATCAAATTAAAAACTTTAAGCTCACATAGAAACTCTAACGAATTTAAGAAGTAAGCCCGGGATCGCCGGAAGTTTTCATTTCATAGCATTCATTCAAATTCAAACTTTTAATTGAGTCGATTAGCATGCATCATATTAGCAACTAATTAAAAAATCTTTAAATATTTAATTACATTAGCTTAAGCATCAAACCCAACATAAGTCTAAGGGACCATTTAGGATCTGCTCTAGATGTCGGTCCCGTTCTCAAATACCTTTCTTAAATAACGTCCCGACCACTCTACATAAATTGACCGGACTCATAATTTTAAATCGTTTAGGTGGTTTAGCTGGCTCCCCAATCCAGGCCGGGGTAAGTCCAGATATGCATTGCACTAGCTAGGTTCGGGTCACTTTTTAGTACCCAATTTAGACTTAGGTTCTGAGGCAAGCTCGGGCTATAAGACCTCAACCTCCGGGAATCAAATCCCAAATTTCTAATAAAATTGATCACTTAAACATTAAATCACTTTCAATCAAATTCAAGCCCAACATTTAGGATAGGTTGGAGTGTTTTCTGAATTATTTCAGAATCTTAAAAACATTCCCTACTACTCTTCCTTTGACTCCAGAAATAAGTGTTCAACCTTGATCCAATCCCGATTGAAAATTCTAACCTTTTTCTTCCTTTGATATCGATCTTTGAAAATCTAAAATGAAACTTATACCGCTATTTTAATCGAGAGTTTTCGTAGGAAATTTCGATTTCCTATGATGTAATTAACTACGAGGGCTTGCGCTCGTAGGAGATTTAGAAACCCAGAATTGTTTTTCAAAATTAAATTTTTCAAAATCTTTAATTAATTCTCTTTGGGAAATTTAAAACTTTGAAATTCGAACCCATTAGGGAACGATATGTTCGTCTTTCGAGGCGATATATTGTTCATAATAGAGTGTTCAATTTCAAAATTCCAAAATTTAATATTCCCAAAGAAAATTAATGTATTTTCAAAACTATATATATACTTAAATAAATATTTTTTTTAAATCAAAACAGATTTCTAATAATGTTTTATGCAGGTGCTTGCTCAGATTAATAAAAGGGTGAGCAATGTCATGATTTCTAATAATGTTGGCGTCTGTCATAGGCTTAGAAATCCGGGTTATTTGCAGTGGTGCCCGGCCACTTTATTTTCTGCAAATTCTGGTTGTAATAAGGGCAGTTTGCCTATAAACATTTAGATGATTTATTTTGGGATTTATATTGATGTGATTTTCTGGTTGTGTAGTAGAAATACCTGCTTTTTCTAGGTTTCTTTCTTGCATGTCGATTTTATTTTCGCCTGGATTTCGTTAGGCTCTCTAAGGACTAAAAATTTTTCTACTCATAATTAATTTCCAAAATTTTAAGCTTTAAATAACATAGAAACTTAACGAACCTAGGGAACTGCCGGAATCGTCCAGGATTGCATGCATATTACTGCATTCTTCTTTCCTTGTTATAAGACATCTCCCTACCTGCGGGCAGAGTCCGGATAATCTGGCCTATGAGGATGAAGTGCCGGACCTAGGGAGACTCAGTCTTTTCTAAAAATTATTTTATATTAAGCCTATTTTTAAAAATTCAAAGCATTCATGATGTGATGCCCCAAGATCTAACTTGGAAAGAATGTCAATCAATTTCTCAAACAATTTACCAGAGTTATCTAAAACCTTCAATTAACAATCTAACAAACATATATAAACATCAATATACAAGTCGATTCATATCTCAAAAGATCAAAAGATCATGTACAATACTCAGAAACTACACTACAATCACCAGTACAGAAATCTATCATGTCCTGAGTATAAAAGAATCAAAAGAACTAAAACCTGAAGATCCGGATCAATTCCTATCTTCTGCTCCCTTGCCCTGACCTGAAAATATCAACCACATATAATGAGCTTTACAAAGCCCAGCAGGTCACCTAATACCTATAACTGAAATCAAAGCACTGCGATGCTATCAATATGCATGTCAGTCAATCAAATCATATCAGTCAATGGTCAAAGAATCTGTGCAATACGGAAATCAATAGTCAATAAAACCAGTTAATACAGCAGCAGGCTAATCGATAAATCAACTCAATCAATCAATAATCGTCAATCAAATCGATGCTGTCAAATCAATACGATCTATTCAATGAAATCAATCGAGAAAAGCTATACGATAAATCTCAATTTATTCTAACAGTGAATCCATGCAGCAGTCAATACGGTGCAGAAACAGCAATATCAATGAATCTATAGGCAGAAATCAATAAATCTATACAATGTCCATATCCATGCTATCAATGCAATATCTATATCCATCCATGTCCATATCAATGCTCAGTAGTATCAATGCTCGATAATCAATCGATAAAATCAATGAAATCGTACGATACAGTAAATCTGATCAAATAAATAAAGTAGAAATCGATAAATAATAAATCCGTAAGTCAATACAGTAAACATGCATTTCAATACTATAATACTGAACAAGTACAATCAACTGGCTATGTTGCTGTTGTAGAATCCATATTGCTGTTGTAGATATCCATATACATTGGTTCTATCAATAAGAGTCGTCACTCTTTTCGCCCGTCGGCATATCAATAAACTCCTTATGACTCCCATCCATATATCAATAATCAATATTTAAAGGAAAGCCCGTCGGCCCACCATCCTGTACAGGTCAATATCAATCTCGAACCAATGTTCAACCAGGTTCCACTTGTGATCAATATCAATAGTCAATTCAATAATCAATTCAAGAATCAATCAATAATCAATTCAATAATCCATATTAAAGCAATCTAGAACAATCATATTAATAGTCATGCACATATCAATTCAATCTATCAATTTCAGACAAAACAGAAATCATACGAAAATCGGGCAGAGTAACGGCAGTCTATCAAATTTACACAAAAATCCTGCAAAAAGACACAAATTTCAAATTTCTCCAAATTACAGTAGAATATTCACGACATCAATACAAGACTATTATTTTATAGAATCCAAAATCAAATCAAGTTCTGATATTTTTCTATTCAATTAAAATCGCGTAGAATCAATTCCGACCGGTAAAATCTTCGTAGAAAATACTCAAATCGTGTACAATAGTCATATCTATAACATACCAAAAGTTGTGCAGTGAAAGTTGTGCCAATACAAAATCAAGTCAAAAGTTCGACTACGAAAATACAAAATAGTGCACAACTCGATCAAAACTCAATATCTCTGAAAATAGAAACAGGATTCGGAGTCCTTACCACGAGATCTTCTCTTTTCCCAACAGCGGCGTCGAATGAAAAGCGCTCCGCGGCCTCCGAAAACTAGCTTTTCCTCTATTTCCCTTTCTCTTTATCTCTCCTCAAAATATTTGATTTTTATAAAATGATTTTCTCTCTCCTCAAAACGACTGATTTCAGCTTTATAAAACTCAGATCGGCCCGGCCGATCGTCATATCGTCCCGGGACGATCAGACCAATTTTGATCATCCTGGACCGTTCTAGGGCTATGATCAGGACGATATTTTGAACAGTACAGATCGGCCTGGACGATCTCAATATCGTCCCGGACGATCCTGTCCAGAAATCGTTCCAGAAAGCACTCCAGAAATCAGCTGTTTTCAATGCACTGATCGACCTGGACGATCTCAACATCGTCCTGGACGATCCTGGGAGGAAAATCCAATTCAGAGAGGAACAGTAAGGGAACGAGGTCTCACAATCTCCCCACCTTAGAAAAATGTCGTCCCGACAATTCCCTACAGGTACGAAGCAAAAACAACGCAAAACAAATCGATCCAAATCCAAATCCAAATCAAAACTCGTCGAAATCCATACAAAACACACAATGCAATCAATCACATGTCAATATGCATTATCAAATGTCAATATCAATCGGTTAGTCAAATCAATCTTACCAGTACAACCTTCTGGTCGTTGCTGTTCCTCATGATGCTGTAAACTCTGTAGACTGTAGATGCGTGGCGCCACTGGAGGAAGTACAGGAGGTCGTGGTGCAACTGTCTCTCTCTGATCTCTGACAGTCCTATCATCCATTCGGTTCCCTGATCTTTCACTGTAAGCCCTCGAGCCAACAGTCCTCTGCTGTCCTATACCCGTATCAGTCCTTCCACCCAATCCTTTCTGCGGATAATTTACTGCTCTGTGCCCTTGCTGTCCACAGTGAAAGCACTATCCCGTCAACAGGTAGTACCGACCTGCATGTCGTTTACCACAGTGAATGCACTCGCCAGAACCACCAGACGACACTACCGATGCAGATCGTGATGCAGATCCCGATGCAGATCCCTTCGAGCCCTCATACCTGCTTCTCTTCTCTCTATCTCTATCTCTACCAGAATCATCTCGTCGTACCTCATCTCTCCTCCTCCTGGTATCATCGTACCTCGATACCGGTGTTGCCAAATCAATCTCTATCAATCGGGCCCGCTCCACCAGCTCAAAAAACTCATGGATCCGAAAGGGTACAAGTGGGTGTCTCAGCTCTCTGTTCAATCCGTGCAGGAATCTATAACACTTTTCCTCGGCAGTAGGAATCAAATGAGCAGCGTACCTCGCAAGTGCAGTAAACTCGGCCTCGTACTGCATCACTGACTTGCGGCCTTGCTCCAATCTCATGAAAGCTTCCTGCATCTGTCGCTGAGCTGACGGTGGTACAAACCACATCCTGAACACTGCAGTGAACTCATCCCAGGTAATCTCAGCATTGGTCTTCCCTTGGAATTTCTCTCTCTGCTGTCCGATCCATCTTCTCTCCGCCTCACCCTCAAACAGGAACACAGCTAATGTTACCTTTCTATTCCCCGGACACTGCATGCTGTCAAAAATCTTTTCCCACCCTCATGATCCAATCCTCAGCAGCCTGGGATCCCACAGCCCCTTTGAACAATGGAGGCTTCAGCTTGTGAAACATCTGCAAGTGTCTGTCTGCCTCTTCTTCTTTGCTCCCACTCATCTTGCTCTGCGCATCACCCATAACATGTGCTATCGCAGTAGCCAACTACATCATACTCTCTGAAGGTACTGGAGCTGCGCTGTGTTGCTCATTCGGTATACTGGATTCTGCTAGAGGATTCATATCTTTTCACCTGCACAATTCAGAACAAATGATACACACATGCAATGATGTATGCCAATGAAGCTCTTAAAGCTACCCATTCTACCCAATTCTCAATCCAAACCTACAACTCTGGTAACAATCCATTCTTCCAATAACGCTGCTCTGATACTAATCTATGATGCCCCAAGATCTAACTTGGAAAGAATGTCAATCAATTTCTCAAACAATTTACCAGAGTTATCTAAAACCTTCAATTAACAATCTAACAAACATATATAAACATCAATATACAAGTCGATTCATATCTCAAAAGATCATGTACAATACTCAGAAACTACACTACAATCACCAGTACAGAAATCTATCCTGTCCTGAGTACAAAAGAATCAAAAGAACTAAAACCTGAAGATCCGGATCAATTCATATCTTCTGCTCCCTTGCCCTGACCTGAAAATATCAACCACATATAATGAGCTTTACAAAGCCCAGCAGGTCACCTAATACCTATAACTGAAATCAAAGCACTGTGATGCTATCAATATGCATATCAGTCAATCAAATCATACCAGTCAATGGTCAAAGAATATGTGCAATACGGAAATCAATAGTCAATAAAACTAGTCAATGCAGCAGCAGGCTAATCGATAAATCAACTCAATCAATCAATAATCGTCAATCAAATCGATGCTGTCAAATCAATACGATCTATTCAATGAAATCAATCGAGAAAAATAATACGATAAATCTCAATTTATTCTAACAGTGAATCCATGCAACAGTCAATACGGTGCAGAAGCAGCAATATCAATGAATCTATAGGCAGAAATCAATAAATCTATACAATGTCCATATCCATGCTATCAATGCAATATCTATATCCATCCATGTCCATATCAATGCTCAGTAGTATCAATGCTCGGTAATCAATCGATGAAATCAATGAAATCATACGATACAGTAAATCTGATCAAATCAATAAAGCAGAAATCGATAAACAATAAATCCGTAAGTCAATACAGTAAACATGCATTTCAATACTATAATACTGAACAAGTACAATCAACTGGCTATGTTGCTGTTGTAGAATCCATATTACTGTTGTAGATATCCATATACATTGGTTCTATCAATAAGAGTCGTCACTCTTTTCGCCCGCCGGCATATCAATAAACTCCTTATGACTCCCATCCATATATCAATAATCAATGTTTAAAGGAAAGCCCGTCGGCCCACCATCCTGTACAGGTCAATATCAATCTCCAACCAATGTTCAACCAGGTTCCACTTGTGATCAGTATCAATAGTCAATTCAATAATCAATTCAAGAATCAATCAATAATCAATTCAATAATCCATATTAAAGCAATCTAGAACAATCATATCAATAGTCATGCACATATCAATTCAATCTATCAATTTTTAGACAAAATAGAAATCGTACGAAAATCGAGCAGAGTAACGGCAGTATATCAAATTTACACAAAAATCCTGCAAAAAGACACAAATTCCATATTTCTCCAAATTACAGTAGAATATTCACGATATCAATACAAGACTATTATTCTATAGAATCCAAAATCAAATCAAGTCCTGATATTTTTCTATTCAATTAAAATCGCGTAGAATCAATTCCGACCGGTAAAATCTTCGTAGAAAATACTCAAATCGTGTACAATAGTCATATCTATAACATACCAAAAATTGTGCGGAGAAAGTTGTGCCAATACAAAATCAAGTCAAAAGTTCGACTACAAAAACACAAAATAGTGCACAACTCGATCAAAACTCAATATCTCTGAAAACAGAAACAGGATTCAGAGTCCTTACCACGATATCTTCTCTTTTCCCAACAGCGGCGTCGGACGAAAAGCGCTCCGCGGCCTCCGAAAACCAGCTTTTCCTCTTTTTCCCTTTCTCTTTCTCTCTCCTCAAAATATCTGATTTTTATAAAATGATTTTCTCTCTCCTCAAAACGACTGATTTCAGCTTTATAAAACTCAGATCGGCCCGGCGGATCGCCATATCGTCCCGGGGACGATCAGACCAATTTTGATCGTCCTGGACCGTTCCCAGGGCTATGATCAGGACGATATTTTGAACAGTACAGGTCGGCCTGGACGATCTCAATATCATCTCGGACAATCCTGTCCAGAAATCGTTCCAGAAAGCACTCCAGAAATCAGCTATTTTCAATGCACTGATCGGCCTAGACGATCTCAACATCGTCCTGGACGATCCTGGGAGGAAAATCCAATTCAGAGAGGAACAGTAAGGGAACGAGGTCTCACACATGAGCTGACATTTCAACTAGCATGCATTGCATTAGCAACCAATTAATTAAAATTTAATTGTATTAGTTAGGAGCATTTATCAAACATAAGTCTTGGAACATTTAGAAAATTCTCTAGATGTCGGTCCTATTTCCAATGAACTGTACCACCTACCCATCTTTCATAATTGACTTGATAGCATGGTTTTGAAACGATTAGGTGGTTAGCTGGCTCCCCCAATCCAGGCCGGGGTAAGTCCAGGTTTTGCATTACATTATTTAGGACACGAGTCTTAGTGTTTTATAGAGCACTAAGCCAAACCTAGATTTAAGATTCAAGGCTACTACATTCGATCTCGTAGTATGCCTTAAATAGTAGGTAGGTCCCTTCCTTCCATGGACTATAAATCCTACTTATTCGCGTTACAGGATGACGCCACCTCCATCTCTTATCTCACGCATGTGATTGATTGCTTGTCTTTCTTTCTCCAGTTTCTCTTTAATACCCTAGAGCCTTCGAATGCTGGTGTAGACCAGGCATGTTGATTCAGCCCTTCAGACCTTTCTTCCATTTGAGTAGGATTTCCTAGTCTATACCCTTGTGCCGATCCCACTTTAGGAGAGGATAATGTATGATCCTTAATCGAGAGTTTTCTCAGGCTCCGGCCTGAGATGTAATTAACCACGGGGGCTTACGCCCGTGGGAAACTCGGTCCCATATATACTAAACCCCATTCGAGCTTTTATATCGGATGGGTGAAACCCGTGACTAGATCATGTATATTAGTACCCATCGGGGTGTGTTGGCGACAGCCTCTATCCTCAATGGTTAGTCGTATGCACGATCCAATCTGTCTCTTCCAATTGACCCGTTTGCGCGGTGCTCTTTCGGAGGTCCACAACCTTCTCCTAATCAAGGCATAATTGATCTCTGGGGGATTCGATTGGACCACTTCCACACAGGTTAATGCAATCGAGTAATACTCTCACAAATAATCTCGAATAGGTCATATATTCTTTGTGAATTCTCTTAACCTCTTCTATACATGTTAACATCATCGTGAAAATGCTCTGACAAACAACTTTAAATAACTCAAACATCTTTGGTGGATTATATTAACCTCTTCCACAAAAGTTAATGTCATCGAGCAACACTCTAGTAAAAACTCTCAGACAGATCAAACATCTTTGATGGATTATATCAACCTCATTCACACATGTTTGCATCATTAATTAATGCTCTGACAAATAACCTTAAAAAAGTGCTACAAGTTTCTAAAAGGACTTTAAGATAGTCTGAAACAACCTCTAGTGTCATTTCATATTTATAATTTTTTAGCTTGTACAGGGTGCCCAATTGATTGAGAACGATGTGATAGCTACTCAACAATGGTGGAATCCTAGTAGGAAGATGTTTGATGGTGAGATTTTGGCTGTGGATTTTTTGGGAAGATGAGTTGATTTGCATTGGAGATTCTAAAATAGGTGGATAATCTGTATCTACAGTAACCTTTGGCATTGGCAGATTGGTAGTGTGTCCAATTTTGGTTCTGTTAGTAGAGCACCTATATATCATAGTTGTGGTAGAAGGCATTTTGATCAGTGCTACAAGATGACTGGACATTATTTCAAAGCATGCAGGTTGGGCGTAAGGTGGCTGAGTGTCCTCAAGCAGGATTTGACCAATGGTCTGAACCCTGATCTAAGAGTTTTGTTAGACCAACATGGAGACCGAGGATAATCCTACTTTATACTTTGGTTGAGAATTCTGCTAGTAGATGCAGTAATTTTATTTTTATGACAGGTAGGCCTTTAAGCAGTAATCAGAGAGAGCCTATTGGTTTAACTATTGTAGCTTCAGTTAAGCCACGTGCGTAAGTTTTACTCAACAGAAGGCTCGTGATGCTCTAGATGGTGTGGCAGGTACGATTTACATTTTTTTATTAGTTATGTCATATTTTATTTGATTATGTAGTTAGCCATTCATTTCTTTTATATCATTTCTTCAATTTATTGTACTTGTTTTCAATTTTATTAATTGTTTAATGTTTATTACTTCACCAATTAGAGTTGATATAATATCCAATAGAGTTTATTTCTGTAATCTTTATATTTCTAATTGGAGACGGAGATCCAGTTTGATTATATTACTCATTTGTGCATTTGATATTATTTTGGTTATGAACTGGTTAAGTCAGTGTGAAACTCGTATTGATTGCTTGAAGAAGCATGTTACATTATTTCTATGCAATGAAAGTCCTTTGGTGAGTTCATATGTGGGGCCCACTAGCCACTAGGTGCGAGTCCTTTTATGGCAACTCGTCGACTACCCATTAGGTGCCTGAAAGGCATATGCGAGTCTACAAGTCCAAAGCTATCTACCTCAATTATTATGCTTATTGAAAGATGTTTATAGTTAGAATGAAAAAAAAAATGCCATGTAATCGGTTGGTTTGAATACTCTTTATTTCATATCGCACAATTGTAAATTCATAGTTACATAACTTTAGTAGTGTTATAAGAAATATTACACGACCCTATTATTATTATTATTATTATTAGTTGCAAATATAATTATAAGTCCAAATACTAGAATATAACAAATGATATCCCATATAAACACCATAACATGTAGTATTAATTATTCATGAAATGACTTTTTATGAAAGCAATCCAAAAATAAATGTGTTACAATTACTCATATTATTCATTATCATCAAAATATCAAAGTACATTTCAAATTTTTATAGTAAACATTAATAAAATTTATTACTATAATATATTCTCATTATTGAGAATATCTTTATTTATTATATTTTCCTTTATTATTCTCTTTACTTCACTATATATAGGCAATTTTATATCAACATATAATTCAATTCAATAAAGAATATATCTTTCATGATCTCTAGGCCTTCCATGGTCTTCATGTTCTTAATATCTTAATTATCTAATTAATTTATGTAAATTATCTCTTCATTTTGGTTAGTTGTGAGCATTCTTGATTTTGCATATGCTAATTAATAATTAGTTGGAAATTAGTTCATAATGCCCTATTGTTTAACATGAAGATAATTAACTTAATTCAAGTAAATGTCTTGAATCTAATAATTAATTCTGAAGAGAACAATACTTACACTATAAAAAGTTTTTTCAAATAGCTCAGATGATTTATATATAAAAGTTATCTCACATTAACATCATTGTATATTGCATATACTCATTCATTTCTACCAAACTTAGCATCATATTTCTCTATCTTTGCCTTTTCTTTAAAATTCAATTTTAGACTTCATTTGGGATAACTTTTTTGCTTATTTCTAAATCAGTTTTTTAGTTAAAAAAAAAAAAATTAGTTCTAGAAATTTTATATTAAAAAAATTATTTTAAAAAGTAGTAAAAAAGCTGTCACAAACAAAATTTCATTGAAATTTCCAATTGAGAACAAATTAAATTCAATGTTTATTTCAATATTCTCTTCTTATCACTAATTCAATACTCAAACATTGTCTCATTCAATAAACATAATATGGAAAATTGTTCATTAAAATGTCGATAGGGGTGAAAGAATGTCACATTCGCATCAAGCTCTCATTGTGACTGCTGATCCTATAAGAAGAATGACGCCATTGAAGAAAGCGAAGAAAATTATGATCTCCAACTAATCACTATTTGAATATCATAAAAGTCAAAATTATTTAGAACGAGAAAATAAAAGTTTGTGATTTAGCGTACCTTTAATATATTGAAGAATTCTCTTGGCAACTTTAAAGTGTGTTTCAATGGAATTTTTCCAGTAACGGCTAAAAATTTCAACTGCATACAGAATGTCTGGTCTTATACATGTTAGATTCCTCGGGCTTCCAATTAAATTTTGAACAAAGTTGGATCTACAATCTTTCCTTCTTCTTTCTTTGATAGTTTGATTCCACATTTCATTGGAGTGCTTATTGCACTACAGTTCTCCATGTTAAATTTCTTGAGAACTTTTTTTATTTATGTTTCTTGTGTTATGAATATTCCTTCTTTATTTTGCTTTATTTTATTCCCTATTAAAAATGTTTTTAAACATACAATAATATTATTTGAAAGTAATCTGGAAAAGAAAATAATATATAACAAAGACAATATACACATTGATTTAAAATTATATAATGATTAAAATATTATTAATTAACATTTTAGTGGGTAAAGGCAATAAACATATAATGAAATTTTCAATTAATTAGAAAATAAATATTCTCTATTTTAAATACCATTTAAATGCAAAATTATATTGCACATATAAATATTGTTGTCATTGTAACATCTAACATTCTCATATTCCTTACCAACTATTTGTTGATGAAGATGACATGCATCATTAACAAATCTTGTCATATTTAGCATTAACATACTAGGAAATTAAATTTCTCTAACCTTACGCTCTAAAAAAAAATTCAGATCAGGACTGCCATTTAATTTCAAGATCAAGTTTTTGTTTTCTATTACATTGCTTTTGAGCCCAAAATTCTATCAATAATGGCATTTTATTGATTTGGAAAGGTTTTTTTTTTTTTATTTTATTAGAAACCCAAATAAGTTATAGAGCAAGCACTTCTAGTAGCTCATGATACATATATTAGGTTAGTTGTTTAGAAATTAAGAGTAAATTTATAATATGTAGATTTTATGCCACCACAAGCTAACTTGATGGAGAAGCTTTCAACTTGTCAGTTCATCATTAACCTTAAAGCTCGGACTAGGATATATCAAAATTATGGAATTTCAAATGATGAAAACAAAATTATGATCTACTTGCATATAAGCTAGTCCATTCCTTAGCTGTCTCAACAGCTTCAACTTTGTTTGCTTCAAATTTTTAGCAGTATTGTTAGAATGTGGGTCGTCTGGGTTTTGGAGCACTCAGTAGGGCTTGGAAGCTTAACATAATTATTGTAATCTATTGAGCAGGACTCCACTTATCCTTAAGAAAATCCAAACATATCCAACCTATCTAGCATATCAATGTTGGGATGGAATATTTTCGTAAAAAAGAGGACATTCGGAGCTGCCATTGGATATTCTTCATGGAGAAAATGTTCATGCTTAAGAACTCTGCCATCATATGGAGATTTTGATGACCCAAGAATCATCACATTAAAGTAATGCATGTTCTCTTCCGAAGGCAACACAGATCCCCGAAACTAGCTCACTAAGGCGATGCTGCTTTTCCTTGATAATCCTACATGGCAAATTGCTATTTGTCATATCCTCGATTAGGGTTTGCTCTTCCACGAGTGAAGGGGGCACGATGAAGAGGATTAGTTTGGAAAGTTTCTTCAATGATTTTGCTCGTCTTTGTTTTTCCATTTTCTCCATTTTCTTTGTTTCATTGTTGAGCATCCTGAGGCGAATCCTTGAGGCAATCTACAAATCCAATATGCACATATCGACAATTTAATGTTGAAAAACAAATAAATGAAGAAAATAGAGAAAATGAATCAACATAGTTAAGTAAAATCATTGAAGCATCTTACCATATCAATCCTCTTTGTCATGCCCCCTTCACTTGTGAAAGAGCAAACCCTAATTAAGGAGATGGAAAATAGCAATTTTTCACATAAGATTATCAAGAAAATGCAGCGTCTTCTTAGTGAGCTAGCTCTAGGGATTAGTTACCACGTCGTAAGAGAACATGCATTTCTTTAACGTGATGATTCTTGGGCCATAACAATCTTCATATGAAGGAGGAATTTTTTACGTTTGAACTCTCCTTGAAGAATATCCAATGGCTGCTTCGAATGCACGCTTTCTTACCAAAATATACCACCCAAAAATGGATAAGCTAAGATGGATATGTCTGGATATTTTGAAGGATATGTGGAGTCCTTCTCTACAGATTAGAACATTTCTGTTGAACATCTGCAAGCCCTTTTGATTGCTCCAAACCAAGATGATACACTTTCTGATAATAATGTTAAACATAGGAAGACAAATAAAACTGAAGCTATTGAGACGGCTAAGGAATGGACTCACTTATGTGCAAGTGGACCATAACTTTGTTTTCATCAAATGAAATTCTACAATTTTGATATACGATGGTATGACCCTTAATGACAATGATTAACTGGCAAGTTTTAAAGAATCTCCATCAATTCTACATCAAGAAGCTTTCAAACTTGCAAGGTCATCATTGTCATTAAAGCTCATACCAAGGTATATAAGAATTGTAGAATTATATTTGATGAAAACATGATTATGGTCCACTTGCATATAAGCGAGCCCATTACTTCTAAAAGACATGAGACTACTTGGTCAATAAAAAAATGCAAGAATGATCATAACTTCTAAAAGACATGATATTTCACTCACATGATTCCTAAGTTGACATCCAGTAAGATTATACTCTTGATATTAACTTCTACTAATAATATAATTATTTGTAAATGTAATTAGCATATAATGGAATATAATTAATCATGTTAGACTTGTTCTAAGCAGCCTCTTTTAGCATGTCGCAAAGTTGTTCGATGATATGCCCCTAATGATCATGGTTGCAACAACCACTGCAACTAAAGAACATTAAACAAAAATCAATAGGAGATTATTGACTGGGCTTGAAAGACAATATGAGCTTCACTGACCGGAACATCCTAACAAGTAAAGGTTGAGTCCCCACAACTCTGTCACAGATTATCAAGATCAAAATCACATTATATCAGTTTTTCAGTTTGGTAATAAATGAAATGAGTTTTATGATGCATGCATGCCCTTAATAAATGACAAGCATTTGCTCTACCATTTGATTTTCACTTATATACATTTTTTTTAAGATGCTTTGGCATTCAAAACCTTAACAGTTTTATCTCATTTATTCATTTATTACTGGCAAGCTTATCATATAAATCATCCAAAGTTATAGCATTGAGAAATATACTTTGGATCAAGAATGACAGTAGATTGGGATTTGTATTGACTTTTGTAATCATTATTGCTATTTTGCAGATCATTACATTTATTTACCTAAAATCATAAGTTTAGGTTTCGTTTGGGACTACTTTCTTACTACTTCTTAAAACAATGTTATAGTACAAAAATTTTAAACTACAACATTATTCTAAAATAACCTGAAAAGGAAATAATATATGACAAAACAATATACACAATGATTTAAATTTCTATAAAGATTAAAACATTATTAATTAACATTTTAGTGGGTAAAGACAGTAAACATTTAATGAAAATTTCAATTAAGTTGAAAATAAATATTCTCTTTTTTAAATACTATTTAAATGAAAAACTATATTGCACATATTAAAATTGTTGTCATTATAACATCTGACATTCTCATATTCTTTACCAACTATTTGTTGATGAAAATGACATGCATCATTAATAAATCTTGTCATATTTAGCTAGGATACTGATAAATTAAATTTCCTTATGCTTATACTCTAAAAAAAATTTCAATCAAGTTTTTTGTTTTCTACTACATTGCTTCTCAGCTCAAAATTCTATCTATAATGGCATTTTATTGATTCGGACAGCTTTTTTTTTTGTATTAAAAACCCAAATAAGTTAAAGAGCAAACACTTCTAGTAGTTCATGATACAGATGTTAAGTAAGTTGTTTAGAAATTAAGAGTAAATTTATAATAAGCAGATTTTATGCCGCACAAGCTAACTTGATGGAGAATCTTTCAACTTGTTAGTTCATCATTACCGTTAAAGCTCAAACTAGGGTATATCGAAATTATAGAATTTCAAATGATGAAAATAAAATTATAATCCGCTTGCATATAAGCGCGTCTATTCCTTGGCCGTCTCAAAAGCTTCAACTATGTTTGCTTCAAATTTTTAGCAATATTGTTAGAATGTGGGTTGTTTAGGTTTGGAACACTCATAAGGGCTTGGATGCTCAAAATAAATGTTGTAATCTATTCGACAGGAGTCCACATTTCCTTCAAAATCAAGACATATCCAACCTAGCTTATCAATGTTGAGATGATATATTTTAGTAAAAAAGAGGACATTCAGAGCAGCTATTGGATATTCTTCATGGAGAAAATGTTCATGCTTTAGAACTCCACCATCATATGGTGATTTTGACGACCGAATAATCTTCACATTAAAGAATCGTATGTTCTCTTCCAAAGGCGACAATGGATCCTGGAACTAGCTCACTAAGGCGGCACTGCATTTACTTCATAATCATACAGGGGAACTGCTATTTGCCATATCCTCAATTAGGGTTTTCTCTTCCGCGAGTGACAGGGGGGGGAGCTTCTTCAATGATTTTGCTCGTCTTTGTTGATTCATTTTCTGCATTTTCTTTATTTCTTTGTTGAGCATCCTGAGGTGAATCCTCGAGGCAATCTATGAATCCAGCAAGCACATATCGACAAATAAATGTTATAAAACAAAGAAATGAAGAAAATGGAGAAAACGAAACATAGACAAGTAAAATCATTGAAGCATCTTACCAAATCAATTCTCTTTGTCATGTCCCCTTCACTCGTGAAAGAGCAAGCCCTAATTGAGGAGATGGAAAATAGCAAATTTTCCCATAGGATTATCAAGGAAATGCAACATCTTCTTAGTGAGCCAGCTCCGGGGATCGGTCACCATCATCGTAAGAGAACATGCATTACTTTAATGTGATGATTCTTGGGCGGTAACATTCTTTATATGAAGGAGTTTTTTACATTTGAACTTTTTCTCCTTGAAGAATATCCAATTGCTGCTTCAAATGTATGCTTTCTTACCAAAATATACCACCCAACATTTATAAGCTAAGATGGATATGTCTGGATATTTTGAAGGATAAGTGGAATCCTTCTCTATATATTAGAACAATTCTGTTAAGCATCCAAGCCCTTTTGAGTGCTCCAAAGCAAGATGACCCACTTTCTGATAATAATGCTAAACATTGGATGACAAACAAAGCTAAAGCTATTGAGACGGCAAAGGAATGGACTCACTTTTATGCAAAGTGGACCATAACTGTGTTTTCATCAAATGAGAAATGTGACATTTTATTAATATTACACATATATATGTACTATTATTTTAACATTATGTGATTGTAGCGCATAGTTATGCATTTGTGTTTTATATAAAATATGACATTAATATAAATACATAGTTGTACACTACTATTAGTAGATATCTCTAATAGATTATATATATATATATATATATATATATATATATATATATATATATATATATATATATATATATATATATATATATATATATATATATATATATTATTTTTTGGATCCTATTGGATCCAAATATGTTTGTTGATGATACACAACCTACTTGCAGGCTAACTATGAGGAAATAACCTGGGAATTTGTATGAGAATGAAGAGTAGAGTCCACCATTGAAGATATATAATACGAGAGCTAAAGATGCCAAAAGATCCCAATTTGCCAAAAGGTCCCAAAATACCTCTCTTCACCCTTTATTTATAAGAATTTGATGGCTACTGTAAACAATACATCTAAAAGAAGAATAACAAATATAATGTTCGATGATTCTCAATTCTAACTACCCTAGACATATTTCACCTCCCAACTAACTAAAATGAGAATGGCTCTATATAGCTTTGATGATATGCCCCTGGGTGAGTTCAATTGTGGCGAGTAGATATGAGTAAATGTGTATAGGCAAGCTCATTGGTAGGTACCTAGTTCAAATAGCTTGTGAATATTATATATGTGCCTTGGAGTCGCTGATGACATGTGAAGGCGATTTATACCTCCTAAGGAAGGTGAGTAAATTGATGTTGCAGGGTGGACGAGCTTAATGCTTAGATTGTGACGATAGGGTGAGCTCAGATTTTCCTTCATGAGACGAGTTGCTAGTCCATGATCTACGATGACCTTTGATTTCCCTCATGTGGAGCAATTTCACTATGAGTTTTCAGGCGAGTGAGATTTGAAAGTCCTTGGGTCAGTTCATCTATGGGGCTCGCTAGGTGTGAGTCCCTTTATAACAATCCATTGACTACCTGCTAAGTGCCTAAAAAGACATACGCATATACAAGTCCAAAGCCATCTGCCTCGATAATAATGCCGATTGAAAGATGCACATAATTGGTAAGAAAAAAAATGTCATATGTTAGGTTGATTTGAATACTCTTTATTTTACGCTCAATTGTACATTTATAGTAACATAAGTTCAGCAATATCGTAAGAAATATTATTCGGCTTGAGTTATTATTATTATTATTGTTGTTGTTGTTATTGTTATTGTTACAAATAAGTAATAAATATAATTATTTGTCCAAATGTTAAGAGTACAACACATGATATCTCATATAAAAACTATAATCTATAATATTATTTACAAAATGACTTGTTATGAAAGTCATTCATAAAGAACTTCTATGAAAATTATTCATATTATTTATTATCATCAAAAAGTCAACGTACGTTTCAGATTTTATTTTATATTAAAAAAATTTATATTTATTGCTATAATATATTCTAATTATTGAGAATATCTTTATTTATTATATTTTCCTTTATTACTCTCTTTCATTGCCTATATATAGGCACTTTTATATGAACTAATTATTCAATTCAGCAATGAGCATGCCTTTTATGCTCTTGAGGCCTTCCATGATCTTCAGGTCCTTTCATCTCTTAATTGAATTATCGAAATTATTTCTTCATTTTGATTAGTTTTACGCATTCTTGATTTTGTGAATGCTAATTAGTTATTGGTGTGACAAGCTCTATTCAGCTTAAGCTAGAGGAAATCAGCTAATAATGCCTATTTGTTTAGCATTAAGATAATTAACTTATTAGATAAATATCATTAATTTACTGATTATGAAGAGAACCATACGTATACTCTAAAAATTCTTTCTAATAGTTCATATGATTTATATCTAAAACACTGCATGAAAGTTAGCTATTACGGACGGAAAATTTCAGTCAGAAATTCAAGTAGATTTTACATTAGAAGTTTTCGGCAGCGGTAATTAATTAATACAACTAAGAATTTTTTTTGTTAGAAAATTTACTTAATTTCCGATAAAAAATCTGTCAGAATTGTTGTCGGAAAAAGCCCTATTTCATCCCAAACCCGTTCCCCTCTCCCAGAATTATGGTTGGTGTTGCTGCTCGTTTTCTCGTTGTGTATCTTGCTAAGGTGCTCTAAGTTTTCGACGATGTCAGGTAGTGGCGGCATTTTCCACAAAGGGAGGGTGGTAGGGGACTACATGATCGGCCGGCAGATTGGCTTTGAAACTATGATCAACTGGCATATTGGCTCTGAAACTTTCTTAGTTGTGTGGCTAGTGTGGCACCATGTGAACGGCGCAAAGGTGGCAGTGAAAGGGCTCGTCATGGAGACGCTCAGTAAGAAGCTGTGAGAATGCCTTCTTTTGGATATCGTAATCCTCAAGCGCATTAAACATCCCAACATCGTCGCATTGTACGACATCATTGTGCATATCCTATTCTTCATGCAGCTCTTTGCCCTTTTGAGCTTACCCTGGGTTTTCTGCTAATTATCAGTCAATTCGTGAGAATTTTTGTTTAAGTAGGGTTTGAAACAGAAGTCAGTGAAATGGGAAGATGATTGAAAGATTCATGCTTGAGGAAGATATACATTTCTATGGAATGCAACATAGCCTTTATTTGGAGACCGTAGCAAATCTTGTGGTATATGAGGCCTTAAATTATTATAGATGACCATGTTAGGTGGTGCCTTGATTTTAGGCCAAAGAAGAACAAAGAAACAATTGTATGATATGCTAGAATGCTCGTTTGATATGCCCATGCGAATACAAAGTGCAATATATTGATGGAACGTCCTATAAAATCCGTTGAAAACTTGTAACAAAAAAAAAAAGAAAAAAAAAAGAAGAAGAAAAAGAAAGAAATCATACATGTTTTCTCAACCAAAGGATTAGGTTTTGTAGGAGGTTCCATCAACATATTGCACTTTGTATTCACACGGCATATCAGGCGAGCATTTTGGCATATCAACGTTGGGATGTTCAACGTGCTTGAAGATTAATTACAATCTCTGAAAGGAGGCTTTCACGTAGCTTCTTACTGAGCTTCTCCATGACGATCTCTTTCACCGCCATCTCTACGTCGTTCACACGGTGCCACACTAGCCACACACCCAGATAGATTCAGAGCCATTCTGTCAGCCGATCATGTAGTCCCCCACCACCCTCCCTTAGTGAAAAATATTAAAATAAAGAACATATAAGAGATACAAAATTATAATATTTATAAAATTCATTAATAAAATACTAAGTTCATCATCAATTGTAGAAGGAGAGAAGAAAATATTTATCAGATGACTTGAAATGAAACTATCATTCCCATTTAAATGTGATTATTTATCCTTATAACAAGATCATCTCAACAACTGAACTACCTCTCTTTCTTCTTTCATGTTTTTTGTGAGAATAATTAATATCCCTTAGAACAAAGTCTTTTATCCTTCTAATAGCTAAGAGAAATTTAAGACTCTCATAATCTATTTTGAAGGCTTCATAAAACTTATAAAAAATCATGTCATTCACATCTTCCAACTCAAAACTAACTACAGATGGTACTTAGAACATTCCCAACTTGATTAATAATATTCCATTATCAACTAATTACATTTACATATAATTAATGGGGAGAGAGCTTGAGGTAAATAGATAATGAAAAATCTAGTTATGGAGTGCAAATTTGCCAAGTCTAGTTAGCCAAAATCACTTATGCTAGCTAATATAAGAGTATAATTGATCAAGTTAGAAATGTTAGTGAAGACTTATTTGTAATTATATGAAAATGTTAGTGAAGCCTTTTTCTCCTATGCAAATCCTTCCAATTTGTTCAATCTTAATCAAAATACATTTGTGGGTATTTGTTAAACTTGTGTGATACAACTTTGGCGAAAACCAAAACGCTCCATGAAGAAGGTGGAAGTGCTAAAGGAGAAATTTTTTTTTAATATTGTGGAGATAAAATTGGAATATTAAAAACTTAATGCTACTAGTATTATTTGATTGTGGGCCATATTCATCCAATAACCATTAGTTATCATTCATTTAAGGCTAAAAGTTTACTTAAGAAGAAAAATACACTACCAAAAAATAAGGTAATCGCAGCACATATTTTGAGCTAATTGCACCGGTTTAACCAGTGCTAATTGCACCGATTTTAACCGATGCTAAAACAAATTTTTAGAAGCGGTTAGAAGCGGTTCTAAAACTGCTGCTAACAATCAATGCAAAAAGTCCAGTTTTCTAGTAGTAATAGTGGTTAGAGCTTAAAAAAAACTCCATAATGTAATACTCAAGTGACCTGAATCTAAAAATATGCACATGCATCAATGCTGCTACCTCCATCTCTTTGCCACAGGCTCTGAAAAAATCCTTCAAGATACTGCAGTCTCTTCCCAAGTACTGAACAATAATTCTCACCTTGATTTTGTTCCCAAATAAATTTAATGTATTTTTTTTAACCAATTTAGAAACGGACGGTAAGAAAATCAAACAACTAAAATAAAAAAATTTGTTTTTGATAAAAAAAAAAAGAGGGTGAATGATCCCTGTTTGGTACCTAGCTAGCAAATACAGTCATGTTCGAAAGAATTAGTCGGAGCCTGTAGCAAAGAGATCGAGGTTGCAGCATACATGCATGTGTAGATTTTGAGAATTAAGTTACTTAGGGGCTATTTGCATATAGGAATTAATCAGAATTCGAGTTAAATCTCATCAAAGGCAAAAAGAATACATTGCCATTTTTTTTACTTGTAAATCATGGATTTAGTAAATCATATGGTTCAATAGATTTTCTATATTTGTCGAAAGACACGTGAAAAGGGGAGAAAGAATGTTACCTTCGCAACAACCTCTCGTAATTGTGACTAAACGATCCTACAATAAGAACCTCGCCGTCAAATAAGGCGAAGAAGCTTTTACAGGATTTGCAACTCTTTCAAAACTCTACTTCACGCAAAGCAGGCGAAGTAGAACAACAAAGAAACAAAGAAAATTGAGAAAAAGGAAGCAACATAGATGAGCAAAATCTTCAAAGAAGCTTTATGAATGCTGTATCTGTACTGTAAGTTCTTAGCTACTTTCTGACTATTTGCCTTCAATGATCATGATAAATGATTCAGAGGTGCTATAAGAATTAAATGAGATGCCATATATAAAAATTAAATGAGGCAATTTGATCTATTTGGACAGCAAAAACTTCTTAATTTTTCAACACAAAATCTAAATGATTTAGGATCCATTTGGAGCATCTAAACGTAATAATGAAGTGCTTGATAGAGCCGTTGGCATTTATTAAAAGATTATTTTTTTTCTTAATTTTTTTATAGGACTATTATCTAATTATAATGATTTGCAAAATAAGATGATATTCATTAGATATTTTCATTTGTAAATTTAAGTCAATTTTATAAAGCATATATTTGTAATGAATATGTATATAACTGAATAGTAATACTCCATAAATCTTTATATTTTAGTTTTATTAAGAAATATGGCATTTTTTTTAATATTACACAAAATATCAAAGTACATTTTAGATTTTTATAGTAAAAATTAATAATATTTATTACTATAATATATTATCATTATTAAGAATATCTTTATTTATTATATTTTTCTTTATTATTCTCTTTTACTTGACTATATATATATATATATATATATATATATATATATATATATATATATATATATATAGGAATTTTTATATGAACATGTATTCAATCCAATAAAGAGCATCTCTTTCCTCTCTGAATTAATTTATGTAAACTATTTCTTCATTTTGGTTAATTCTCTAAAATTTTCCATCTGAGAACTAATTAAATTCAATGTTTATTTGTGTATTCTCTTCTCTATTATTTTCCCTAAAATTATCTACAAAATGTTAAGAAGGTTTGAAAAAGCATTCAAATTCTAATCATTAATATCAACAATAAAAATTCATAGGGATGTGAAAGCTGCGAGCAAACCAAAATAAGTTTGTGAAACCACCAGGGGTGGGTACATTTGACACGACTCAAAAACTCAACTCGAACCCTACCTGGGTTGGGTTCGGGTTCCTGAATTTGATCTGTTTGTAAAAACGGGTCGAGTTCAGGTTGACTCGGCAACCCAAACTTACCCGGGGTTAACCCGAGACCGCGTCTGCTCATCCACGTTGACCGCACTGCCCGCGGTCACTTCCGTACTAACAACCGTCATGCCCGTCTGGTCGCATCGCATTCGCGCTGCCCGCTGTCACATCTGTCTGTCCGTGTCACGATGACCCAATGGGTTGGTCAACCTTTTAACCTGACAAGTCAGGTCCAGTTTTGAATTTTCGACCCATTTGCAAAATTGGATCGGATTTGGGTTAACTCGTTTGAACCCGAGTCAGTTCCGGGTTCGACTCAAAACCCAATTTTGACACCCCTAGTAAAAACTAAAATGCCCCATGAAGAAGATGGAAGAGCTAAATGACAAGATTTATTTTATTATTATTATTATTGTGGAAATAAATTTGGAATATAAAAAAACATATATAATACTAGTATTATTTGATTTTGGGCCATATTCATCCACTAACCATTAGTTATTTGTTGTTTTAAGGCTAAGAATTTACTTAATAGGAAAAATAATGGTTAAAGCCTAGAGAAAACTACATGATGGAACAAGTGACCTAAATCTAAAAATATGCACACGCATCAACATTGTAACCTCCATCTCATTGCCACATGCTCTTAAAAATTCCTTCAACATATTGCGAGCTTTGCCCAAAGTACCGAACAAGAACAAGATTTTATTGCCATTCCTTCTTATATAGCTTCTAGGATTGCTGAGGGCATATCAAACTCTAGCATCTACACTTATTCTGGATGATGGTAATTGTCCAACCATATCCATGTAATTAAGCACCCCTACTTATGTCGATGACTGGAACTTCGTTAAGAATATAGTAATAATCTGGCAGCCCTTCTTTGTGCCCTAATATGCACGCTATAGTTGTAATCACTTACCTAAATATTCTCTCATTTAATGAACTCAACATGGCAAATTGTACATTCAATTGTAGATTGGCACTAGCTAGTATTTGCCTCAGGATCAACAATAATCATCAGCTGCGCCACCGTTGCCTTTGTAGTCTCGAGCGAGCGGGAGCAACTAAACGCATTAAAGATCCCATCGAATAAGTGAGTACAACCCTAGCATGTATATTAGGGTGCAAAGAAGGGCTATATTCATAGCAACGTTTGAGTTTCCATCACCACTGACGCCAATGGGTTGCTCCAATTTCACGAATCTAGCAGCAAAGTAGTCACATCATTTTGAGCAAGCGTATAAACTAGCTAGAGTTTACTATGCCTCAGAAGTGGAGAAACCAATTTAACGACAAGGAAATAAAACAACAAAAACAAAAAATTCTGTTTTTTGATATAAAAAAAAGGAGGGTGTGATTCTTGTTTGTTTCCTAGCTAGCAAAGATAGTCATGTTAAGAAGGATTAGTCAGAGCCGGTAGCAATGAGATCGAGGTTGCAACGTTCTTGCATGTGCGTATTAATTTTGAGATTTGGGTCACTTAGGGGCTATTTGGATGTAGGATTTAAGCATAAATTGAGTTAAATATCGTCAAACGCAAAAAGAATACATCACCATTTTTTACTAGTAAATCCTGGCTTTAGTAAATCAGATGGTTCGATGGATTCACGATATTTGGCCAAAGAGATGCTCGAAAGGAGGAGAAAAAATGTTAGCTTCGTAGCAAGCTATTGTTGTCAAATGAGGCGAAGAAGCTTTACGATATTTAGCGATTCTTTCAAAATTCTACTTCACGGGAAGCATGCGAAGTAGAACATCAAAGAAACAAAGAAAATGGAGAAAAGGAAATAGCATAGATGAGCAAAATCATTGATGAAGCTTTTATGTTTTATCTGCACTCTATGTTCTAAAGTACTTTCAGACCATTTGTCTTTAATCAGATAAGTATAAGATCTATAAACGATTCAGAGCTGCTATAAGAATAAAATGAAGTGCTACAAAAAATTTTTAAAGAGGCAATTTGATCTATTTGGACAACAAACTTCTCAATTTTTTTCAACACAAAATCTAAATGATTTAGGATCCATTTGGAGCATCTACTTGTAATAAAATTTGTAGAATTTTAATTTGGAAAATAAAATTTTCAAAAATAATTGTGCATAACATAAATTTTTTATCTTCACAAAATAACTACTTTTTAAAAATTATAATCGCGAACGGACCCTTAATTCAAAAATATATAATATTTATATTGTATTTGTGCATTGATTCTTGATCAGGCGTACGTTCTGATTAAACTTTCTAATGAAAATCAATGGTGATGCACTGTTTAACTCTCCTTTCGCTTTGCTAGAGCTTTTCCCTAGCTGCTCTTTCGGTGCGATTTTGATGCTCTTCGCCTGAGATTCTTGGATTGCATCCTACTAGAGGCTGTAGGGAAGTTTCCTTTCCTTCTACTCTTGTTGTTATACTTTCTTTGTTGTTTTTTATGGTTTGGCTACCTCGTCCTGCCCTCCTCCGACCGTTTGCGGCCGGAATGTCGGTTAAACGTGTTGTTGATCCTAGTTTTTTGAATGGCTCATTTAAATCACGGTTGTTTATTGATGCCCTTTCAGGTTCTCCATCGTCTGATTGTTTTCTTGAGCTCCATCAAGGCTCTTTCCGTGGTTTACCCTCATTGTGGATTTCAGAGGAAGAAATTAGAGCTCTTTATGTGCCTTTTCAATTTGTTTTGGTTGGTTTTTTTTCCTACGCGGCGTCCATCTCTGGATGCTATTCGCAATTTTTTTTTCTCTTTGAAGCTTAATTATGAATTCTCTGTCGCGGTTCTTAATCAGATGCACGTTCTGATTAAACTTTCTAATGACCTGGATGATAGTTGTAATATCTCGTTCCCTTACTGTTCCTCTCTGATTTGTATTTTCCTTCCAGAATCGGCCAGGACGAAGTTTGGATCGTCCAGGCCGATCAGTGCATTCAAACAGCTGATTTCTGGAGCTATTTCTGGACAGAATCGTCCAGGACGATATTGAGATCGTCCAGGACGATCTGCACTGTTCACAAAATCGTCCTGATCATCGCCCTGGAGTATCGGCCAGGACGACCAGAATTGGTCTGATCGTCCAGGCCGATCGAGACGATCGGCCAGGCCGATCTGAGTATGATATAAGGAAATGAGCTCGTTTCGAGGAGAGAGAAATTCATTTTATAAAATCAGAAATATCTGAGGAGAGAGAAAGAGAAAAGGAAAAAGAGAAAAGCTTGGTTTCGGAGACCGCGGAGCGCTTTTCGTCCGACGCTGCTGTTGGAGAAAGTGTAGATCTCGTGGTAAGGACTCCGAACCATGTTTCTGTTTTCAAAGATGTTGTGTTTTGACCGAGTTGGGATTTATTTTGTGTTTTCGTAGTCGACTTTTCGACATGATTTCGATTTGACACAACTTCCACCGCACAACTTCTGATATGTTATAGATATGATTATTGCACTCGATTTGACTGTATTCTACGAAGATTTTACCGGTCGGAATTGATTCTACGTGATTTTAATCGAATAGAAAATAATCGGGACCTGATTTGATTTGGATTCTATAGATCGATAGTCTTGTATTGACGTTATAGATATTCTATTGTAATTTGGAAAGATTTGGATATTGTATCTTTTTGCAGGATTTTTGTGTAATTTTGACCGACTACCGTTACGCTGCCCGATTTTCGTACGATTCCTGAATTGTATGAAATTGATAGATTGAACTGATATGCATTGATTATTGATATGATTGCTTTACTATTGACTATTGAATTGTTTATTGATTGAATTGACTACTGATACTGATCACAAGTGGAACCTGGTTGAACATTGGTTGGAGATTGATATTGATACCTGTACAGGATGGTGGGCCGACGGGCTTTCCTTTAAACATTGATCATTGATTATTGAAGGGAGATATAAGGAGTTTATTGATATGCCGACGGGCGAAAAGAGTGACGACTCTTATTGATTGAACCAATGTGAATGGATATCTACAACAGCAATATGGATTCTACAACAGCAACATAGCCAGTAGATTGTACTTGTTCAGTATATAGTATTGAAATGCATGTTCACTGTATTGACTTACGGATCTATTGCTTTATCGATTTCCGTTTTACTGCATTGATTGGATTTACTGTATCGTATAGATTTCATTGATTTCATCGATTGACTACTGAACTTTGATACTACTGAGCATTGATATGGACATAGATAGATATAGATATTGCATTGATAGCATGGTCATCGTATAGATTCATTGTATTGCTGCCTATAGATTTTATAGATTCACTGTTGCTATTGTTCTACGCCGTATTGACTGTTTTATAGATTTCTTGTCTCGTATCGCTTTTCTCAATTGACTTCATTGATTAGACCACACTGATTTGACCATATCGATTTGATTGACGACATTGATTTATTGAATTGATTTATCGAACTGCCTGCCGCTGCATTGACTGGTTTTATTGACTATAGATTTCCGCTGCATTGACTCATTGACCATTGACTGATACGGATTGATAGATTGACATGCATATTGATAGCATTGCCGTGCTTTGATTTCCGTTATAGGTATTAGGTGACCTGCTGGGCTTTGTAAAGCTCATTATATGTGATTGATATTTTCAGGTCAGGGCTCGGGAGCAGGAGATAGGATTTGATCCAGATTTACAGGTTTTAGTTCTTTTGATCGGCAGATGATTCTTTTGTACTCAGGACAGGATAGATTTCTCTACTTGTATTGATAGTGTAGTTCCTGAGTATTGTATATGATGTTTTGAGATATGAATCGACTTGAATATTGATGTTTTAAATTTTATAGATGTTTGATAGATTGCTTACTGAAGGTTTATAGATAACTCTGGTAAATTGTTGCGAAATTCATCGACATTCTTTCCAAGTTAGATCTCGGGGCATGACAATAGTAGAGTGTTTTGTCATCAAGCCTATTTGGTGAATAACTATTTCATGAAACTCGCTAAATGGTCCCCGCTCCTGGATGTCGATTTTGAATATCCTGTCATACCGATTTTGGGTTTCCTTTCCAAATTTGAGACCCCATCTTTTCTCGCCCTATATCCTCCACGCCTTGGGTTCTATGTTCGGTTGACCCTTGGAGGTTGATAATGCCACTTCTATTGGCTCTAAGCCATCCCTTACGCAAGTTTTAGTGGAGCTAGATATTACTAAAAGCTTTCCGGCTTAAATTTGGCTTGGGCCTGAGGAGTCTGGGTATATCCAAAAGGTGCATATGGAGATTTTTCCTGATTTATGTGAGTCCTATAAGCGTCTTAATCATCTTAGGAATGAGTGTGCTTTTGCTTCTCTGTATAATCCCCATTCTCTTCCTACTGGGAATGCTAAGTGTCAAGCTTTGGTTGTCTCTTCTTTGGCTATTAATGAGGAGAAGGTTGGGGAGGATTCGAATGTTGTGGATCTCCCGGTGGAAACTTCGGTTCTAAGGACCGTAGGCTGTGATGTTGTTCATGTGGCTTTGGCTGAGGGCCATGTTGTTTCGTATATTGAAAATGTTAATGCTAGAGGATTTCATGGGGAGTCTGGTAACCCATTTATCAGTGTTGGTTCTAGTTAGGGCTGTCAATATTGGACCCGACCCAAACCCGACTAGAAAATTTCGGCTTTGGGTTGACCCGAACCCGAAGCGACCCGGAAAATCGACCCGTTTGCAAAATAGGGTCGGTTCGGGTTGACCTAAAAACCCGGAATTGACCCAGAATCGGCTCTGCCTGAGTCTGCCCGGCTGCCCGGCGCCCAGGCTGCCCCGCTCTGCCCAGCTGCCCCGCGCCCCGGCTACCCAGGCTGCCCGCCAGCCCGACAGCCCGCATCGAGGCATCGAGCATTCAAGCCCCACGCCGCGTGGGCCACGCGTGACCGCTCCGTTCACTCGCGAGTAGTGTCGCATCGGGCCCGCTGCCTCACTGGTACTGCTGCCACCGCCGTTGCACGCCTGCACCGTTGCCGGCCTGCCTCTGCACCGCGCGGGAACTCGAAAAATCAAATCGAATCGGGTTGGGTCGGGTTGACCCGAACCCAAAGCGGGTCGGATCCAGGTCCGGAAAATCGACCCGTTTGTGAAAACGGGTCGGGTTGACCCGAACCCAAATAGTGACAGGTCAATTCCGGGTTCGACCCGAACCCGACCCGTGACCCGAAATTTACATCCCTAGTTCTAGTGGGTATAAGGAAGCTGCTTGTACCATTTTGGATACTACGGGCATGGATTCTAATGATGTGGGTACCATAAGCCCTATACATTGCTTGGTTAATCATGTTTCTACCCCAATTCCATCTCCCACTAATGTTGATGATGAGGACGATTTTTTTTTTCTGACTCTTTGATGCTAGTTTGTCCGACTCCAAACTCTTTTGTTGCTCTGGGTCATGATGGTCATGTGGATTTAGCCTCTAATCCTTTAGGGGCGATTGGTAATTGTGATTCTATGGCTATTAAGGGTGTTGAGGCTTCGGTTGTTCATGAAGGGTCGATATCGAATCTCATTCGTCTAGGGCCTTGTTTCACAGGTATTGCGTATGGTTTCATAGCTAATCATTGAATTACCACTTTAGGGGATAAGCCTGTCATCTCATCATACGTCCAGGCAAAACAGTCCCTGAATTCACATAGTAATGCTTTTCACTATTCAAAGGCGATAGTTTGATTTGAAGAAAAGGCGCTAGTTGATTCGAAGAGCTAGGCCACTCTAAGTGGGGATGTGATTTGTCCTTATGTTAACTTGGCTTTCCCGATAACTTTTATTGATATTCCTATTTCAGTTATGTCCAATACAGAGTTAAAAGCCCATTTGACCGCCTCAGTGAGCAAATCTTGTGTAGACCATTCTGATTGGTTAAATGTGTTCGACGATGATTTTGTTGAGAATGAAAATGAATTCCAAGATCCTCAAGATAAGTTCAATTCCATGGCAGGACGATTTGTTGATCAAGTTATTTCTAGTGGTGCCAGGATAAGATCGAAAAATAAATCAAAGAAAAAATAGAGATTCCTGCTGTGCTTTTGTGGCTTTTCTTTTGGTTGCTGGACTATGATGATGCAATCCTGTTTAACCCTGGGTTGGCCTTGAGCTTGTAACCTTGGTGGTTAGTGTGTCTAGTGCCTTTTGGTGCTGCTTATTAAACTTTGGCTGGTTGCTTTGTGGCTTACTCCACCAATGAATGGTCGTCTCTTAGCTACTCGGTGGGTGCAAGATTGCTAGACCGAGTCTTCTTGGTTGGCCTTTTATACAGCGTATTTTATCTACTTAGCTAAACCTTTTGTAACGTTGGGCGTTTTTTCTGCAAGTGTGCGTTGTTGGCTTTGATTGGTTGTTGTAATTTTTCTTTATTTTCAATAAAATTTGGGGCTAATCCCCTTTTTTTTAAAAAAATATTGTATTTGTGCATTTCTTTTCATGACTTTTGAGCCTATTAAGGCAAACTCATATACAAATCACATACGAAAGTTTCAAATCTATGATCTCTTGATTGATAGACAAGCTCCTAACCAATATATCAATGTGAGTTGCGTGCATGTGTACATTACAAAAGCTTCAATAACATGGAAGTATTGCAGATAAATTTATCGTGTACTATATAGCTTAAGCACGACATAAATATTATAATATTACATATGATTTGAATTTATATTGACAATCTATAGTATTTAATGTTGTAATATACTTTCATTAATGAAGATATTCTCCTTTATTAATTTATTTTCTTTAGGATTAAAGATGTTTGAATGAATGTCATGAAATGGTTACTTTGATATTATTGTTCATACACATTATACTTATCTTGCTCTATCATATATAGTTATACTAACTAAAGAGGAATTTCCTTATTGTAAGGGTCAAAAGAAAGTTAGATAGACAATTTTTCTTCATATTTCAAAGAAAAAATATTTTCTTTATATCCACATATAATTTTTGATATAAATAAATCTCAAATATATATATATATATATTTTAAAAAAAAAAAACTACAATTATCATTTGATATAATGGCGCATAAATAATATTTTTTACATTTCAAAATTAGGTTTTTCTTAGAAGCGCCGGCGTTATCCACTCTCCCGGCCTCTGCTCCGTCTTTCTATGCTGTCGCCACATAGAAGAAAGGACGGGGAGGAAGCTAACTCAGATTTTTCTTCACAGCGGAAGATAGAGAGGAGAGGATTGATGTCTGCGAACTCTAATCTGTGGGTTCTTCTGGGCCTCGGCATCGCCGGCATACTGATCGTGGCCCGGAAACTGAAGCGGGTTGTGAAGGAGGACTTCGGGGCGTTCGTTGAGCGGTTCGAGCTCCTCCCTCCTCCACAGCCCGCTCCACCCAAAGCTCCTCACCCACTCACTGGCCTCACCTTCGCGGTCGCAGATGTGTAAGCATTTCCACTTTCTTGTCGACCTTTTGAATTTAGGATTTCATTGGGCTCATTCTCCTCTTTGGGGAGGCACAGTGGTAATTTTATGTTCAAACTATTTTTTTTTATAAGGTAGGGGTAATTGTATGGCAGGACAAATGAATTAGGTGGTTTTAAGTGGTGAGAGGACGCTGAGTAAATGGCATTCACTTGAACAACATAATCCCTGCCCCTTTTTCTAGGCCATGGTTTACGGCTTACGGGGGACTGACTATTTTTCTTAGGGTTAAAAATCTTAGGGAGATTTATGCACGTACCGACATTGTATTTTTTATTTTCAACACTAATGTGAGGCATTTGAAATGAACTATTGAATTCATGTAAATTAAATTCATTCGTAATTTAATGAAACAAAAAAAACTTTTTTTTGAATGACATTAATGTAAATGGAGGTAGTTCAATGCTACCTTTGGAAATGGAAAATATTTGATTGTTAGGCAAGTAATTGATTTCACAGAAAAAAGTGCACCATGTTTTTTAGGAGAGTCAAACTTCAATTTTGATGTTAGTTTTGCTAATTTGGATTTGCTATTGTAAAAAAAATCCACCATGAATATTAATTTTCATTGTTCTAGAATTTTAGTCTTTCTGCTAGGAAGAGGCTAGAGTTTGATGCATTGACTTTCCCGCGTTCCATGTTATGCATAGGCAAGATGATGAAAGGCTAGATGTTTTTGAGGCTTTCCAATGGGTGGAATCTATGATGCACAGACACGGGCACATCGACACGGATACGACACGATACAGGACACGTCAATTATTGAAAATATAGGACACAGACATGGGTTGGACACCGTATTATAGTTTTTATATTTAAAAAATAGTTTATAAAAATTAAATAAGTATAATTTTAAAAATAATTTGAAATAACAAGTCATTTAATTAGAATTTGTGTTTAAAATGATTAGTATTAGGATGTCGAGAGTCAGATGTCGATGTCGTTTATCAGTCACCGAGAGAGGAGATGAAAATACCTTCACTGCCAAAAAGAAATAAAAATGAGAATATTCGATGAATGTGTATTAAGTGCGGACATTGATTTGGTGTTGTGGATAGGAAATAAGAAATTTAGTTTAAATCCCGCCAAATACAAGAAATTATATTTAAAAAAATTCATAAAATATTTAAGATAGGAGTGTACACGTGTCCAATTTGTATTTAATATTTTTTAATCGGACACGTTTTCGGCGTGTCTGACACGTGTCAGAGGAGTGTCGGATACGGTGTCGGACACTGCACGCCTCTTTGAGGAGAAGTGTCGGTGCATCATAGGTGGGAATTTTTTTTTTTTTTGTGATATGAGATATCTCATCATTTTTTTTATGTTATCGGCCTCCTAGATTTTGTGTTTATCTTGAAGTCTCGAATGCTTAAAATCCTATGCTCAACTCAAATGTACTTAATCATTTGCATATTGAATACCTTTTTGATATTTTTTGGCTCTACAAAATGAAAACCAACGTGGGAAGTCTTTAATCCTCTCTTCGTAAAAGTGAGTCTAAGCCCAAAAATGTGCCGACTATAATATTAGTGTGGGTAGTTTCTACATCAATTATATGATAACTCTAAATTTGGACAACTCTTAAACACCCGTTGAACATTCCAATTTGGACTCTTGTTTGAGTGATGGGGAACCTTTTGCAGTCTTCTTCTACCTCTTTGCTAGTATTGTTGAGGTGGCATATGCCTGCTTTCTCTTTTACTTTTTAGCTTGGACAAGAAGAACCTTGGCTCCATCATCTTAAACTTCGGTTGGGCTGAGTACTTTGAAATAAATCAACCCTTATTGTCACCTTATTTATTCCCCATTTGCTTGATGGAGACTAGCACAATTTTGGTCTCGAGCTCTAATTGTAAGAGATTGGTCATTTTAGTTGGAGTTGGTTTACTGCTATTTATCGAAGCACATAATGGCTCCTCCAATTTTAATGTAGTCAATTATTCCATCATTGAAGGCAAACACCTTTATTCATCAAATCTTAATGAGATAGAGAAGTTTTGTTGTCATCTAGTTGATATTATGTTCAACAAACATTTTGATTATGCCACAAAGAATGGTGTAGGAGTTTTACATGAGTTGACTTGACACTTAATGTTAGTACTCATAGAAGTCCATCTTCTTAGACAATAGACATAGCTTGAGGCGGAATTGATCCACGAATAAGTACTAGTCAACATTTAAGGAAGTTGTGACTTTCCCATCGTGTTGGCAAACTCCATTTCACATTGTTATGGTCCTATGCAGCGTTCTCCTTCATTGTCTATCATAAACTTGGAAGGATGAAGCTTACTCTCTTGGAACATGTCCACTAGTGGTACCACTGTGGCTCCATAATACTCATTACTTTGTACAATGATCTTTAAAGAGTTATAAATGCGAACACATAGCTATGAAGATAAGGTTGCAGAAGATGAAATAAAAAATTAAAGTGCATTGAACACAAAATTTTTTTCTTTGAGCCTCAATATAATTTTATAGGTGCCCTCGTCCATCATATATGGGGAGTTGAATGAGCCTTTGATACTCATTATTTAACCTTCTCAGATGTGTTAGTGATTGATGCAGTTGACATCGCATGCATTACATCATACAACACTTTCAAAAATTCCCATTATTTTTTAATTTAGGCTCGCCGTCTTATCTATCTAATTGCCGAGAAATTGATGCCAAGTTATCAACTGACCCCTTTGAGTTTGTCAACTAGGTTGACTTACCCTCCCAAATTGATAGAGTACGTTTTATTTTATCAATTATTTATTTTTCTATAATGTAAGGCTTTTTTTTCCCTCCCATATTTTATAGGCTTTTTTTTATTTCATGTGATGGATCGAGTCGCACCTTCGACTAGTTTACTCCTCTCATTCCATTATACCATTAAAGGAGTGTTCGTCTCATGCGTAGGATTCCAAAATGAGAGCGAAAGTATAAAGCCTCATTTTTGCATTTAGACTTAGCTACTCATGTGTTATATGGCTAGGCCTAATGCAACAACAAGCTTGTTTAAGTTTCAAGGACTCATTGGTTATGGTGTTAGACCAGATCAACAACTCTTGGATCAACAATTAAACACACCTCCACAATTTTGAATTTGCCCTCCCAGGTGATTGTTGTAGCTCTAATTTGAGGCCTTAACTTCATCCCCAAATTACCATTTTTGGTTTGCTTGATTGATCTGCCTTGGTCTACCATTTGCATTCAATCGAATGATCGAATCATTACAACTTTTCACCTTAATTTGCTCAACTATAACGCTTGGTACTTTCTTTAGATGTCCAGCTATGGCTTTCCACACACACTTTGTAACATAACAATCATTTCCATTGCACTTCCTTGAGGGATCAACTTGTGGCATATTGCAGTGTGACGTGACATCTGCCTTTAAATATTCCTCTAATCTTCCCACGCTTTTTTGCGACTTCCGACTCCTACTAACTACACATCCATCTCTCAGCTCGCTTGATTAACAACCTCATGATAGGTGGCGCCCATTGACTCTTTGCTCGACACGTCCCGCTTGACTCTGAGTCTCTCAAAATTGATCAGTACATTCTTGCACCCATCACATTCATTGCAGATATTCCCTTTTGCATAACCTTCTCTTATACATAAGCGCATTTCAGACCTTGGTATGAGTTAAACATTGGATTTTGGTTGAGATTGGATTCTTGCTTCTTGAAAATATCACCTCTATTCTATGTAATTCTCCTTCTCATAGCTCGGTGATAGAAGAATTCTGTAATCCTTGGTTAATGATAGTGAAACATTCATCCTATCTAACAGTGTATGTAGGTCAAGACACCCGAGCTATGTAAAAATTATCTTTTGTTGGGGTTGTCTCTTTCTCTCTCTCAATGTCCCACTATATTCTACTTACCTCTTTTTTTTCACTAGGTAGGAAGTTATCCAACTTGACAACTCTCCCTTCTCTCTTTCTCTCTCTCATTAAGATGTTCTCAGCCAACCAAGCATGGCTGGAAACTAGCATTCACAATTAGAAAGTTGGTTGTTGTTATAATTTATGAAGTAATTTTCTCTTTCAAAAGTGTTATATATTTTAGCTTGTTATTTAGTGTGGTGGGAAAAATATATGCGTTCTAGGCTTCATACGAGATAGCTTTTTGAATTTTTTTGTGAGAGAAAAAATAGCCAAAAAAAAATATTATTCATTTGGATGACTACTTTTTCTAAATTTTTTTAAAAGTTTGTCTTTAAAATGCTATTTTTAAGAAAGCATATTTGAAACAGTGATTGTGAAGTAAGCTTTTAAAAGCTAAAACAAAAACACACAAGTCGTTCAATCGAAGTTTCATTGTTGGGTAAGAACAATACCCGGGTTAAATTGACATAAAAATAGTTTTGATTCTGTAATTGCTAAAGATTTTTCTCTTTGGACTGAAAGGGAAAGTTGCTGAATTCACACAAGGCAGTATCTTTTCTAGGTAAATACTTGTGTAACTTTATGCACTATTCAAACTATTACTATGCAGCCAAATTAGAAGGCTAGATGATGATTTTGCATTTTTTAATTACTATGTTTACAAATAGTTTTGTCTATTTTCATATTATAATTGGATTTCTTTTCATTAAATAGTTGATAGATTAAGCTTTCCTTTCCACTTGATGACCTGTAATTGCATTTTTAAATAGAAATATTTATTTTAATTGAGGTTTAGCTTATTAGTGTGGAGGATATTTTTTTTCACCATTTGAATGCTTGGTTTTAATGGCCTTTATCATGTGTATGAATGTTATGCCAGCTATTTTATTTAGTTTCCTCCAAAGGAAATTTTTTTCTCTGCGTTTTCTTAAATATTTTTTAAACCTCTAAACATTCTATTGCTGACCTCTTCAGTTCCATTTCTTAATGTCTTGGGATTATTCATATTTTATTTTTTTGGCATCTAGATTTGATATCGAAGGATATGTTACGGGGTTTGGTAATCCAGACTGGGCAAGAACTCATAAAGTTGCAATGCACACATCCTCTTTAGTTGCAACACTCATAGATGGAGGTGCTACATGTGTTGGTAAAACAGTCATTGATGACATGGCTTTTAGGTGAGACAACCCTTTTTTTTTGCTAGATTAAATTCTCTTTATTTCACATATTGCTACTTATAGTTAGTTTCTTATTTGACGTATTAATGGGTTTATTTTTTAATGAGTTATCCAATGACATGGCTTTTTGGTGAGACAACTCATTTTTTTGCTAGATTATATTTTTTATTTCACATATTGCTACTTATCGTTAGTTTCTTCTTTGGTATATTAATTGGTTTGTTTTTTTACCAATTTATCCATTTGATAAACTTTTAGGGTATGGGCTAGCTTGTCATTTGTTTTGGTTTTTCAAACTGTGCTACACTATTGTTTGACTCCTTTCTTGTTTTTTTTTCATAAATTTTGCGGTGGAAATTTATTTTTTTTACTATCAGATTTTTTTTAGAATGTGCTTGTTGTAAGAAAGTTACTGTCTAACCGTTTTGAAAAAAAAAAGAATTTGTAATACCCACAGCAGTGTAAAAAAAATTATTTTTCCCGCAGTAATTTTACAGCCAGCCACTTTTGCAGAAAGTTGCAGCTCCACCAAACAAACTCTTACTCTATCCATTATTTTTAGTTTTTATGACAGTTTTTTTCTTTCTCATTCTAATAACTTATCTGTTGCTATTACATGACTTAAACATTAAATTTTGTCAGTTTAAGTGGCGAAAATAAATATTTTGGCACACCAACGAATCCTAAGTCTCCTGAACGGGTCCCTGGAGGATGTTCTAGTGGGTCGGCTGTAGCTGTTGCTGGTGGCATAGTAGATTTCGCATTGGGTAAGTTTCTTCACTAGATTTTCCTTCTGCTTGGGCTGCAGCAATTGTGAGCTTACAAATTTTGAACTTCCATGTAACGGCTATAAATTAATTGAAATGATTCTTATGAAGCCATTCTTATAGTTTCAAGTATTGGTGATTTTGGTTCAGTTTTGGTTGTAGCCAATAAAAAAACTTACTAATATTTTTAGTTTCGTTTGTCTTAAAGTTTAGGGAAAAACTAAGGAGTTTTAGTGTAGCTTTGCGAAACTCAAGGGTTATGCTCAAAACTCATATTTTTAATTACTTTCAATAAAATGCTGTTCAACAGTCACCAAAATCTACTAGAATTTCTTCATTAAGGTCCATTAATTTTTATGTGTATTTTATCTTGAATTTTAATTAAATAATCCTAGTTGTTTCCTATCATAAATATTTTTATAGTAATTTATACTAAAATATTAATTAATTGTAATCACAACTGAAATTAAATTCTGAAATTGACAAAACTATCTAAACAAGACTTTACGATGAAACGAGACCTTAATAAAAATCGAGTTTCAAAACCTTATTTTAAGAGTAATTTGTTGCTTACTAGTGTCCTATTGTATTAAAAAAAAAAAATTGTGTCCTATTGTCTGCTTCCACGTTTGTAGTAAGTATTGAGATCTTTATTTCAGAATTGAAAAATGTTCCTTTTTAGCTTATTATCTATTTAGTTATTGGGCGATCAAGCTCATTTGTGAATACTTTGGTATTTTGGATATCCTTCCAATTAATAAATATCTTTAGTTTTTTCTTCTTAAAAATAAAAAAAACCCTAAATGTTCATCACTTTCACACTCATGAGTGAAGAATTGGTTAAAAAAAAAAGCTTGGGTGATAAAAATGGCTATTATTTGATATTTTTCGGAATGTGAAGTCCTATCTTGAATAGATTAGATAAATATGGGCATAGTTTTAGGAAAGGGCTGCTATCTTAATTTTTCCTAGCAATGGAACCCTTGTAAATATGATATTAGAAAAGTGTTAAATTGCCTGTTTAATTTGCAGCTTAAACGATTTCCCATCAAACGGTTGCTTTTCCCTTTTTTTTTCCTTGCTTGTTAAATTGAGGATTTTAGCTCAACATTTTTTATGAAATTATATATATGTTTATATATTACAACTTATTCGATCAAATATTCATGCATATAATATAATAAAATTTATCTCATATATGTATTACAACTTATTCGTTCAAATATGCAAACATGTAATATATTAAAATTTGATTGAGAGAGAGAGAGAAAAAGAAATTATGAGCATACTTCATCTTATCCAGGTTTGTCTTAAAATCAGCTTGGTGATTGGATTGTGCCGAAGTTTAACTTAGGGGTTGGCTAGAATGAGTTTTATCGGAGCAAAAAATTGATATCATCTTCAAGCAAGTTTTGTCTTCAAGTTAAATTGTTAGCATTATACTAAGCATGAAGTTATAACAAAATAAAATAACTTTAATTAATTAAAGATGGAATAATTGGATTTTGTTTTCTCGCTTTTCCCGCGACATACAACAATTATATAAGTTGAGTTTGGAATGTATTTATCATATAAGGTTAAGGTGAACAACACTCATTAGGCTTGTATGGAGAGCGAGAATTCATAAAATTGACCACTAATAATTAGATAAAGTTGATGATGATAATGATGAAGGCGTGTATACTTTTTGGACTAACAAAAACATCAATCTTTTATCCCACAACGTGGGGTCGGCTGAATGAATTATTTTTCTTTATTGTGTTCTGTTAAGAGTCAAATTCTCATTTAAATTTAATAAAAAAAAGATCATTTCTAATATTTTCGAGTAAAATCTTTTTAGGTCTACCTCTACCTATCTTAACATAGACCACAATGAAGAAAAAAGATTTTGAAAAAGAGTGACTTAGGATGCTAGACCATTTATGATGTGAAACAACATGCGTTGAAACAAGAACTGCTTGGGGATTTTAATATAAGACTGTTAAAGCTTTGCTAGTTATAGAATTAATGCTTACCCAAGTTAGGTTTTCAGAATTATCAAGTCGAAATTAAGTAAGGCATGCGGTTACAACTAGATTAACGGGACAAGATCAAATTGACAACATAAAATTAGAGAGTAATGTTATGGGGAGGAACAATAATCCATAATTAACAAATAGAACTTTTCACCTTGGGTCTCTCACTCACTCTCTTGTTGGTGGCACTTTTAATGGAGGAAGATTGAGAGCAACCGAGCGATGCCACTAGGAGACAAATGGCGCACAAAGTGTAGTCCGTTGGAGTGGTAGCCGGTGGCGGGTAGTCCATGGGATGACTAGTGAGCATCCAACGTCTTATCCATTCTTCCTTGATCTTCAAAGACGAAGCCGTGGTCGAAGTCGGGATCGGCCGTCCATGGATGTGGAGAACTCTCTTCTTGAGCCCCTTAAGCCGACCACTTGTTGAAGCAAAAGAGGAGAAGATGGGGGGAGTCGGCTATGGTGGGGGCTACGAGGCAAATGCAAGAAATCTGAAATAAAATTCAGATTTTAGTGGTTTAGGAGAGGGATTTAATTTGAATTTCAAATTAATCCAAGGAGGGAGAGGGATGGAAATGGGGAGAAGAATTGGGCTGAATTTGTGGAGTTATTAAGGTGATTATGAGAGAAGTAAGTTTGGGATCTTAATTAATTGGATCCATAATGAGATATCAATTAATGAAGATTGGTGAGGTGGATAAAGGGACTTAATGGAGGAGAGAGAGGAGAGAGGGGCCGGCCATGTATAGTGGTGAGGAGGCTTGAGAATTTAAATGAGTGGGGACCACAAGGAGTTAATTAAGCATAATAAAACTGACATTTAATTTCAGAATTAATTATATCATAAGTAACTCCCAAATTTAAATGAAAATAAGAGGGAATTTGAATTTGAATTTCAAACATGTGTAACTCCTCTTAATTAATTATCATAACTTCCAAATTCAAATGAAAGTAAGAGGGAATTTGAATTTGAATTTCAAATATGTGTAACTCCTCTTAATTAATTTTCCAAATTAATATGGCTTAATTAGGAAAGTCATTAAGAGAGGGGAATTCAAAATTCAAAGGGGGGAGCTAGAGGGGGCCGGCGGCATGGGGGTCCAAGGGGTGGCCGGCTGCTGGCCGGCAGGTGGCTGGTCGGCTGGAGGCCGGCGGCTGGCCGGCAGGAGGGTGGCCGACGGCGGCTGAGCTGGCCAGCGGAAAATGGAGGCAAGGTGGCCGGCGGCTTGAGTTGCTTGGCGTGGGCGGCGGCAAGAGCAAGGGGAAAAGGAAGAAATGGAGATTTCAAGGCTTCGACGACTACGGATTTACTAACCTCGATTGTCTCCGCGTTGATTTTCCACAAGATGAGATAATTCGAAAACTAGAACTCACAAAGAGATCTAGTCTTCTCCGGCGAACTAGAACTCACAAAGAGATCTAGTCTTCTCCGGCGAACTCACTAAGAGATCTTGGAGGGAGGAACTCACAAAGAGAACAAGTAGTAAATTTCATTTCATCAAAACTAAACTATTACAAGAGAAGGGCCATATAAATAGGCCTCATAATGACAAAGAAAACAAAAGACTAAAATGCCCCTTGGGCTATAATAGCAACTAACCACCCATAAGGGCAAAAATGGAAAAACATAAAAATCAAATAAACTACTACATAAAATGACTCAAAATAAACTCATGATCATAGCCGTCAATCTCCGGCATCTCCTGATGGTACACGTGTCGAAAATGCTGACGATGACCTCATCAATTTAGTTCAATTAACTACTTGAAAAGTCCAAAATGATTGAGAAGGCACAAATGTTGTTCTATAGCCAAAGGCTCAATTGCCCTAGATCCACAAGTGTGCTGCAACACCCATGAGTCAATTGTCTACTATTGTCTAATGCAGGTCAATTACTTGATTTTTTACTATGGGCATGCACGAGATACAAACAATAACTATTATCTTGTCTTCTTTTGATAGTCCTCTGTCGTACTTTGATTTATATGTAACATTGTGATGCTCATGAAATTAACGTTCTTATATCTTGTAAATTTGATATGTGATTTTGTTTGTGGCTTAGCTATGCTTATTTGGTTACTGGGAAATAATTATTATTAGTTATATATGGCGCACATCTTCATTATGAAGTTTCTTTCGAGTGTCTATGATTTGGCGTTGTCATTGTGAATAGATCATCGCAGAAATATTTCTTTTGCAATGTTGCTTAAGGAAAATCAAGTGCTTGGCAAAGTGGCTTGATAAGATTGTGATAATGTCTCTCACACCTCGTAAGTAGGCACCATTTCTATGACACTCTTGGTGAGTCTGTTGTTTGAAGGTGTTATGTAGAGGGAGTAGAGCTAGTACTTTGAAGGATATGTTAGCTTTAGTCTGACAAATTGACAGGAGTTGTGTGAAGTCAAATAATAGTTGGGGAAATAACAATGCAATAAATTAGTTGTAGGCTTCAAAGTTTCAAGTTCTACAATTATCAATCTTGCTGACGAAGGTGATGAGTTTGGGGTGAGAGAGATGAAGAGATGGAGTACTGCAATCTAATGAGAGAGAATAGAGTTTAAATGATGGTGAAGGTGAAGTAGATATTTTTGAAAACTCGATAATATCTAGGCTATGCATGCTATAAACTTAAATATCATTGGGTTAGCTAAATATGCTTTTCTGGGTACTTCATCCATAAATGACTTAAGCTTGCTTTTGAAACTTGGAATGTAAGAAAATTTAAAATGTTTTCATTTATACTCTTTACAAATAATCTATAATTGAAATATGCATATCAAATAAAATTATTGATAATTTTTAGAGAATGATTTTACTCTGGTGAGCGCTAAGGTTCGTGCTTTGTGCCTTGGGCATTAGGAAGCCGTATCATCTTGAGGATGCCCGGCACTTTTGAGCCTAGCATTTTTGATATCAATGGTTTTACGAAATAGTGAAAAGGAAACATACAATCATATTATATGTGCAAAAGAAAACCGATAATGATGTTATATGTTATCTGTAACTTGTCATTGTCTGGATTGGTGCATATGCAGTCATCGTTTTTTTTTTAACTCCCAGATGCATGCAGGAATGGACACCATAGGTGGTGTGAGAGTACCTGGAGCTTTTTGTGGAATTTTGGGGTTTAGACCATCGCATTCCATCTTGAACAATGGTGTTCTTCATGTCTCTCCAAGTTTGGATGCCCCTGGTATGTTTTTATGAGTTGTATGCCCTTCTCTACCTTCTCTTTTATCTCTTTATTACATCATTCGCGGCATTACAATTGTGTTTGTTTTCATTTTGAGTTATTTGCAATGTGTTTCGCATACTTGTGTGGTACTTAATATTGTCTGTTTACGGAAATTCAAGTTACTAGTTCATTGTGAAATTTTTATAGTCTGCCACTGAATATGGTATGAAAAGGTCCATTATGTTCCCATGCGTGCATGGTTGAGGCAAATTCTGATCTTGAACTACTTTACCATGGGAGTCATTAGAGTACATCTCTTCTTTTCTATTAATTTCTTTTGCCCATTAATTCAAATGTGTTGCATTGTCCTTGATGCTAAATCAAATTGATTGATCAAAACTTTCTCAAGCAACAAGAAAAAGATTTTTGTTGTATACAATTTTTTTTTCAATTATCTGTCGCACACAAATAAAGCATGCATGAGCTGGTTTCATTTAGACTGAAGAACCCAATAATCAAAGTTATTTGTCCCCGCTGGATCTGGTCTGTTCTTTAAAGGTCACATGACCGCTTACTAATCGAAACAGTACAATGGAAAATGGTTTTACACTTGCGTTTATAGGCCTTTTCTGTCTAGAACTTTTTCTGGGAATCAAGTTTTTAAATCTCTTAGTACAAAGCCTCAACTCACTGACCTTTCCCCACTTTTTTCTACAACCAGACAGTTCCAACACATGCCTTGTAACATTTTTGTACTGTGTACCCACAGTACTCATTTCTTTGGCCATCCTAGCTTCCACTTCTCACACTCCTAAGGCTTCGATCCCATGTGGTTTGCTCCCGTTTCTAATTAGGTTGGTTTTGGACATAAATATACAGTTTATATAACGAGTGAATTGATCTCTATAGGATAACTGGTGGACACATTTTGTATGATTTTAATTAATACTTTGTTGGCTATTTGCACTTTTTGCAGGACGCAAAACATAAATAAGTTGATTAATTGCTTTTATTTATAGGGTTGTTTGCCAAAGATCCCAGTGTTTTGCATCGTGCTGCTCATGTGTTACTTAAACTTCCATATGCTGATGTACGTCCACCTAGACGTGTTATAATAGCTGATGATTATTTTCAGTTAATGAAAATTTCTTCTAGAAGGATAACTCAAGTGGTCACAAAAACAGTGGAGGTGCTGTTTGGGAGTAAGTTCATGCATCATCCATTATTTTCTTCAGATCTTAGAAATTCTTATTATTTTTGAGGGTCTGTTTGCGGCAGTTTTATTACTGATTTGTATTTCAGATTGTTGCCGCACTTTTTGTTGCTTTCTAAAACGTAGCAAGCTACTTTTGGCAGTCAGAGCTGCTAGACTGTGGTAGTTATAAGAAAACTATATATATATAATACTGATAATAGTTTAAAAAATATATATTTCTGCTATGGCTCTATATTCACCTTCACAAAAAGTAGCTGCCCTAAACAGACCCTGACTTATGGTTGCTTTTGTTTTACTAATATGGTGTGGTGATTGCAGAGCAAAGTTTGAGCCATGCCAATGTTGGTGAATATCTTGCGTCTAAGGTTTCTAGCTTAAAGAAGTTTCAAGTTGGCGCTGTAAATGGTGATTCAAAAATTTCTTCATTAACATCACTTGCTAGTGCCATGAGGTTGCTTCACAAGTGAGTAGTTGCCTTAACACCTTTTCGTACACTTTCTTTGTGGTATGAATGCCAAAAGTATTAAAGGAATTTTTATTTAAAGTAAACTCATCTGATTTTGCACGTTAATATTTGCTTTTGTGGGTCTGTAATTGCAACTTCGTTTTTTTCAAATGCAGGGAAAGTTTTAAGTGATAGTAAAATTTTCCCAGCTGTGTTTCCTTTTTTTAACATTTCTTTTGGGTATTTTTATCTGTTATATAATCACAAAATTTATTGGATTTAAGCAGTTTGTTTGGATTCTGATTTGTTTCATGTATCACTTTTATGCTTCTTAGAGGGTTCTGACGAATGCCAAAGAACCCACTGACCTTTATATTTGTTAGACAGAATGGTGTTTTTTTAGCATGGGAAAGTGCTAATTATTATACTTGTTAATATGATGAATTTAGTGTGAAATATCATAGTAAGGATGGTCTGAAATTTTAATCACTTTCACAAAATCTTCCAAATTCAACAGAGCAAACTAAATACTAAACTTTTGTTTATAAACATTTCATAATTTTCACCATTTTTCTCGATTTCTTTTCAAAATACATGTTTTCAAAAAGATAAATTGATACACGTTATTTTTACAGATATAACTTCCGATGTTATTCACTTGTATATGAACTCTCTTCTTTTACCCATTTAGGTTAAAGGACATTTTTATAAAATTAATTATCAACTAATGGATGAGTTAAATAACTTAGTGGCTGATTATGTTTTTAAATCATAGTAATTCAAAAATTAGAAAATAACATGCATGCATATCTTTATATCTAATTCGTTAAATAGTATATTTTAATGAACATAATGAAGAATGTATTTGTAACTTTTACGATGGTAGAATAAATAACCATTAGCTTTTTTTATCATTTTAAGGTCTTATCGTATGTTATAATACACTCGTCACTCGAGCACCGCCTAAATTATATCATTAAAGGCGCATCATTTCATAACATTTTCCTTCCTATCCCCTTGAGGGTACGAACTCATTTTCCTTTTCTTTACCTTTACGCATGGGTACATTGCGTCTCTAGCAATATATTATGGAGATGACTCTATTCTCATACAACATATTATTTGCATTCTTTTAATCATGCGTTTATTTTTTATAATATTTTTTCATATCATATCATGAAATCATCATTGAATTTTTAAATCATAAGTACTTCATAGCAATATGAGAATTTCATAAGTGAGAGAGAAAATCACTTTAGATGTTTGTAATAGCAGCATGGTATTAACAAGAAAATTCAATGCATATAAGGGGTCGTAATAATTGCCAATGATTGCGCAAAAAAAAAAAAAAGGGTCGTAATAATTAATGCATTCTATTTAGAAGAATAGAAATCTTTACTATAACATAGAAACATAATTGCCCACATCAATTTGTATGACTTGATTTTTGCTTGATCTTTGAAGGTCGCTTCCTTCATCTTTATACTTTTATGATATAATATTTTGATAATTTCTGTAAATATTTTAATACTCCAAGCTCTCTAGTTTATATTTTTTGCTCTTTATTAATTATTAATTTATTATTTTCTACATTAATTCATACAAAAAAGATTCATCATTAAAATTTATATTTTTTATTAGCATAACCTATATATATATATATATATATATATATATATATATATATATATAATTTTGTTTAAAAATTAAAATTTCATAATTAACTATATCACATAAATTATGAAATTAACTTTAATACGTATCAAGTTATTTTTTTGCTATAACTATACAAAAATTTAATTTGGTTAATTTTCAAGTTTTTAAATTTATTTAAATATGTCCATTAAATCTTAGAAATTAGAAAAAATATTATATCTCAAAATAAAATTGTTTAAAATTCAACTTTCTTTGAACTTTTTTTGGCTTCGTTTGGGACGGCTTTCTTACTACTTCTTAAAGTAGTTTTTTAGTAAGAAAGTCATCCCAAATGAAGCCTTTATATATATATATTCCTTCTGTCCTTTCTTTTTCTTCTTCTTTTTATGGAAACTCTAATGATATCTTTTAGTTTAAAATTGGGTTTATGATTCATAAAAGTGTACATAAAACTTACTCTTAGCTTAAGGGAAATGAAGAATAGTCTTTCTTTCGCTGTTGAAATCATCACCTTACAGTGCTATCTAAGCCTGCTCAGCCTCTCCCTGCACGTGCACATCAGCTACTACTCACGCACACTACTGATTCTGATCACGCTCGTTTGAGTCACTTGTTCATGCCCTCCCTCGCCATATCTCACTTCCATTAGGGATTAAGTTGATGTTGCCTCAAATGATTGTGTAACAGTTGTTTGGATAGGTATTCTTATAGTGTGTGTCTATATATATATATATATAAACCATTTTAGTTTAATTATAAAATATTAAGTGATTGATATTATTATTTTATTAATAATTTTAGAGTTAACAATTTTAAGTTATTACTCATAAGGCTTAGTTTTTGCACTTTTGTGGGATGTATAACAGTAATTGTGCCTTTATTAAAGTTGGAAGCTAAAATATCATTGCAATTGTTGAAGTTGAAATTGGATAATTGTCTCTCTCTCTCTCTCTCTCTTTATGTATGTATGTATATATATATATATATATATATATATATATATATATATATATATATATATATATATATATATATATATATATATATATTCACATACATTTATTTGGAACTAATTTTATTTGGTTTAATTCATAATGGTTTTTATTTTTTATTTTACTTCAACCACTTTTATTTGTAGCTTAGTCTCGTTCGTTGCTTTTTTTTTAATGATCTCTAAATAAATTCTGCCATAAATATTGCTCTCAATCATTGTGTTAATTGGTATTTTACCTATTCTTTCGTTCTAAACCCTGTTTTTCTTTTGGTTAAATCTGTTAAGTAAACTATTTATGTCTATTAAATCCAGGTATGAATTCAGAATTAATTATGAGAATTGGATAAACTCTGTCAAGCCAACAATTGCTCCTTGTGTATCAGATAATTTGAGTGCACCAGAAGAAAATGGCATCCTTATCGACTTCTGTCAAACTGCAAGAAGTGAAGTGCAACTGGCTATCCATTCTCTACTAAAGGTATTTGTTAAGTTTTTTCTTAAATAAATTTTTTAACCGTTGTATGAAGTTGTTACAATATAAGCAATTAGAACTAACAAAAGATAAAGTACAAAACAAGTTACAAAACAAATGATAACTTGATAATAAAGAGAAAGTAGCCCTTTATAGATGACGAGTGACCCCATAAGTCTTTATGAGTCAAGAAACCTAAATTGTTTGGTGAATATTGTGTTTTTCTTGAAGTCTAGTAAATCTTGTGTATTAGAATTTTTTTTTCTATTATTGCTGCACCGCTTGGAAAACACGATTGGAAATCTTTTATCCACTTGTTTTTCAATGTTTGAAAGACTAGTGTATGATTGTTCAGATTTTGGATTAGTAGAGGTAAACCTAAAAAGACTTGTTTATAAAGTATTAAAATTGACATTTTTTTATGAGCCGATCCCATGTCGGAGGATAAAGGATTGTTGTTGTTGTAGCATCCTCAACAACAGGATGATCATGAGGAGATTCTTACGCCAGCCTTGAAACTTTGGGTTGATGTATCAACAATATAGGTGGGCGCAAATTCTCCCAACCTGAAATTTGTTGGGATTTACATAAGATAATTTTCTTAGTTCAAGCTGAACCTTGAAGTAATTTGAGTATATATGATAAAAAAATTTACAAAATGAAGAATAAGGTGTGCTCTTAAATTTAATTGTCTACCATTAACAGCTTAGAGAGAAACCAATATAAATTTCCTTTTCTAAAGGAATAGTAATGCTCACTTCAACTAAGATGCTAGGTACATATGGCATAGAGAGCCTTGCAACCGTAGCATCCACTTGTAAAGGACTTCCAAAAATAGAACCAAGAGAATATAAAGTGGATTGGTTAGCATAGTTAACACAAAGTCAAAGAAAGACAACTCAAATTGGAGTTATGGATGATTCCTCATAAGAATAAAATTGATGAGAACATCCGACTATGGAGAGTTTATTAGAGACGGGCCGACGATCTATGACCACTATTGCACTGCTTTACTTTTGAGTTATTGTTTGTATTAGATTTATTATTAGGTGGTATTGAGTTATTATTATATATTTTTTCATTTATACCCTCACTTGAGGGAGTAGTCCTATGTAAGCCCTAAAGGCATGTTGGTCTTTTGTTTCCCTTCATTATATGTTGGCTATTTAAAAGCCAACCCCTCATCTTTTGAGGGTAATAATGATTAATAAGAAAATTTTCCTGCATGTTGTTTGAGAGTTGTGAGAGTTCTTGAAAGAACTTACTTGAAGTCCCTAGGTGAGGGCGACGTAGTACCCACCAACCGCAGGAAGCGTCCGGGTTCGTGGTTCTCCTCTTTCCACCAATCCTTGCCCTCTCTTCTCCTTAAACCGTCAGCCATCCCTCCCCTTCTCCCTCTCTCAGCCGAACCCCCATCACCAGCATAACCTCGGCCAGCCACCCCCTCTCCACCTCCAAAACGTCGGCCACAGGGCCCATCGCCTCCTTCCCATACTGTCGGCTCCAAGGTTCCTCCCCCTTCTCCAAGCCCTAATCCTAACCCTAGCCGCCGACCTCATCCTCCTCCCCTTTGCCTCCAAATTTCAAATTACCACGTTATTGCTTTCCATATTGGGTGCAAATCACATTAGGAAAGTATTAAAAGCTTATTCCTTTCATTTGAAATTTGAAATTCTTTCTAATCTACTATGTTTATTTTAGGAAAGTCACTTAAAACAAATCTATTTGAATTTTAATTAGGATTTGATCTGAAATAATCTTTCCTAATTTAAGATTCTAAAAAGGCAAGTTTTAAAACCCCACTTAAAGCCCCTCTTGCTCCAAGCATGCCATCGGACCCCTCCTTCCCTCTCTCTTTCCTGCATTAATTCCCTTCCCCTTTGGAGCCCTAATCAACTCCCTCATCAAAGGAGTACATTTCCTTTCCCTAATAATATTTGAAATTTAAAATCCAAAACCCCCAATCCCTTCCCAATCAAATTTGACATCAAATTTCAGTTTTTTGGGAAATACCCCCTACCCTTCTCCTTAGCCGCCGGCCCCCCCTCTCCTCCCCATTTCCTCTTTGCTCTTTCAAATTAATTTCCCTCCCAACTATTCCTCCTCCGAATTAATTTCAGATTTCTCAATTTTCTGAAATTAATTTCAGAATTACTAATTTGCGCCTTCCCTACCACACTTCCACAAAAACTGCTGTTTCATGATCTGCTTCCTTTCTCCCTTGTATGGCGGATCCTAAACAAGATCACGGATTTGTTTACAACGATCAAAGGCAAGTGGACATCCTTAAGTCTCCGTTCTTCGACGTCAACTTGGAAGCCGACCGTACTGTTGAGGACTACGTCGAAAGGATTATCTTCTCTCTCGCCGCCGCCATCGACGAACACCTCTCTCCCTCTTAGTGACACATTATTTCCAAATCCTAACAAAGGTGAATTTCTCCCCCATGTCTTTACTTTTCTAAGTCTTCCCTTTGATTTGTGACATCATAAAATTTGTGCAACCTATCTCCATTTAGCCTACATCAAGAGTGAGGGTGAGTGGATCCAATTAGTGCCTAATATGTTAATACAGGGATTTCCTTTGATCTCCTCCATACTATGCTAATTGTGATTGGAACTGATTATTTGTGATTCTAACTTTTACCTTGTGATTGTAACCTAAGCTTAAATCATCTCCATGTTGTTTTAATATTTGTTTAAATCACTCTAAGTAAACATAATTATTATTACTCTAATTAAAAGGCGTGTATTTTCGGCATTACATTATTACGCATGCATTTGGTTGTACATCAAAAATTATGGTGATCACTTATTTATACGCATTAAACAATCAATCGTATAGAAGGATCTGCGTGGGAAAAGTCTTTAGTAATTTATTTCTAGAGATAATTTGATAAGCACATGGTGCATGTCAAGTAGCCCAACCAGGAAATCATCAATGAATCTTAAGTCAAACTTGAATCTGCAAATAACCTCAAGATTGAAATTGCCTATGAAGAAAGAAAATGAAGATGCTAAATTAGAAGCCTCAGCCTTTATATAAATGAGGGTAGATCTATCATGGAAAGTTGAGGTTAGCTTTTGATTTAAATCTGTGCCTTCCTGAAAAATGTTAGAAAATAAGTGCAGGATTCTTCCCCTCAATAACTTTAACGAAAGAATGAGATGCTCACACAAGAACAAAAACCATCAACTATCAATCTAACTACTTGTGAAAGAATCACAAGTGGTAGGAAGGCTAGTAGAACAAGTGGTGGCGAATGAAGAGCATCAACACCAACCAAATGATCTACTGGCTCCAAAATACGATATGTAGGAGGTGGAATTCAATGAAGGGAAGCTGATGAAGACCAAGGTGGGAATAGAGGAAGAGATTGCAAACACCTTCAATTGTGAGAAGAGAATGTTGAAGGAAGCTGATGGTTGATGAATTGAACCAATGGAGATTCAATCCACATTGAAGGCATCATGAGGTTAACTCCAAAGAAGGAAGATATGATAGGTGACAAAGGGCAAGATGCCAATGCCAGAAGGCACAGGACACCAATGCTAGAAGGCATTAGTGTCAAGAAGGAGCCCTTGAGAAGTGTTGCCAGAGAGATAGGGGAAGCTACTTATGTGATAGCGGGTGATCTACGAAAGCGGATACTGTAGGGAGAAAGCCTTAAGTGATGTATTCATTAAGTTATTTTTTCTGGATTCAAAGACACCTGTTGTTATGTCTTATCTTTATTTACCAAGACTTCAAATATAGACCCTCTCACTTTTTATTTTTATTTTTAAAGTATTATTAGAGATTTACTTTTTAATTGATTTCATATAGTCTTCAATTCATTAATTTTGTCACCACTTACATTGCCTCATACTCTGTCACAATGATAAAGCGTTATTTCATTAGAGATTACTGCATGTTAATAGATGAGTTATGCCTATGTTGTGTTATACAATATACTAGAGAGTGCTATTTTTTTTTTAATGAAAAGTAGGGCAAACCTTTTTATTGATAGTGAAAATGAATTATACTTAAAAAAATAACAACAACATCAAGTCTTTATCCCACTATGTGGGGTCGGCTACATAGATCCTTTTTTTCCATTGTTTCTTGTTAAGAGTGAAATTCTCATTTAAATCTAATAAAGAATGGTCATTACTAATATTTTCTAAACAAGTCTTTTTAGGTCTACTCTATCTTAAAAAAAAAAAGGTAATAGCTAAGTTTGAACAAAGAAAATTGATAAAAATATTCAAATAGTATGAGTATAATTTAAAAGATCTTCTTCGTATTGGATTCTCCTCCATAATTTTGTGAATTTAAAATGTTTTTTTCCCCTTTATATTATTGATCCAAAAATAAACAAGAATGATTATCTCAATCCAAAGGATCTTTTCCTTTTCCTTTTTGTTAGGGAAGCTGACACCGATTCCAAAATAAGGGATGATAGACAATGAAGGAAAACAATATGCTCGTTGCTAAATGGATTACAAATACAAAAGATGGCATGTAAGTGTTACAATTGACACTTAAATTCCAAACGTAAAGAAAGAACAAGAAACCCAATGCAGTTAACTCCCAGCAAAAAAATCTTAAAGCTCCCGACCAAGGTTCTAGCCCCTGTGAATTCTCAATTTTCTATTCTCTTAGCAAGCATGCTATTTGCATCAAAGCTTTTAGGCAACTTATCCCAAAAAATATATACAACCAACCCTACCTTGCAGTTGGAATAAAAAGGAAGGCACTCTAGACAGGCTAACATAAACCTTGACTTAAAATAACTTAATCAACATAAAGACAGAGAAGTTCCCATCACCAACTTGTGAGTATTCTTGGAAATTTGTTTCTAGCAAGACTCACTGCTTCAACTACCAAATCTGCGGCTAACTACTGCTTCTATTTTTGAATATGAACACCAAAAATTCCTTATCTGACCTGTGCTAGGCTTGTAGAATTTGTTTTTCAGAAAACTAGCTTGACTGGAATTTCCAGCAACCAAAAATTATCAAAAGAAGAGGAAAAACCAGGAGAATAACTGGTCAACCTAACAAAGTAATTAATATGAAAGAGAAGAAGAATAGAGAACCTGATAGGAGGCATCCCTAGACACTAAACTGCAAACTGAAAAATAATTTGTGTTACTATAAACCTTTTTTTGTAACGTGTCTTGCTTGAAGTTTTCAGTTGTCCACCTTGCTGTCTGTCACCCAAGCATCAACAACGATCAAATTGTTCAACTGAAAAATGATGTTAGGATGATAAGGACATCAGAAAATGGCACCTCGCATGCACTTGAATGATCTTGTAGAATGAGATCGAAAAGAAGGATAGCACAATTGATAAATATGAAGTTATGTGAAACACACACTGCAATGAATGTAGGTCACCTTATATTTAGTTTAGTTCTATTAATTTAAATTTTAAAGGAAGGATAATGACACTGATAACAGTGAGTTCAATCATGAATGCTGAAGAATGAATGAAGCTAACGCTATAGTTTTTTGAGAAACATCGATAGAATGTTTTAATACAAAAAATTTAGTCTCTGATTCGGTTCTTTGTTTTCATGGGCCTTTCCTTGTGACACATCTTGCTTCTATCTTAACCTCCACGCAGGATGATGGGATTCTTGTTCTTCCTACAGTGTCAGGTCCTCCTCCGAAACTCAATTCAAAGGAACTTTTATCTGAAGATTATCAGAGGCGCTTATTAAATCTCTCAGCTATTGCAAGCATGTCAGGTTGTTGTCAGGTAAGCTTTCTCAGATGTCTGGTTAAACATGCAAATGTGTCATATGTATTGCTACGTTTATTTATGTGCATATTTGTATGCACTCACACTCCTGCTCAGCAAATTATGTCCAGAAAATGATCTATTTCATCCCTTCTTATTTTGTGGATATTATTTTATGCAGATAACAATACCCTTGGGATTTCATGAAAAGCTACCTGTGTCAGTCTCCTTCATTGCAAGGCATGGAGGTGACCGTTTCCTACTTGACACTGTTAAAACCATTTACTCCAACCTTCAAGACCAAGCTGATATAGTCGTGAAGTCTTCCTCACAAAGCATCAGTGTAAGCAAGGAGGAATCTGCTGAAATCGCAAAAGAGAAGGTCCATCTTACTTGCTTAAGCTAAATTTTAGTGATAGTTCTTGTCTATGTTCATGAGTACTTTGAGCATGCTATCCTTCAAAATTGGACATTTGGGAAAATGGTGTTAAATCATGAAAACTATTTCAAAGTTTTTGGTAACATTTTACTGGATCATACGTAGCTTTTATTTGGGAAAAAAATGTCTAGACTGTTAGAAGAAGCTAATCTAAATAGATGGGATGATTATGTAGTTAATAAGGTTGAGTCAAGTCCTATAATGGCATTCAATTTTAACCAAATTTAATTTCGAAACATTCCTTGACATTTACAGGCCAGCTAGTGCTTAGAAATAGTGTCTCTGCCTCAACATATTATGTTTTTTAATCAGTTGAGCTGGAGGTATTCTCAGGTTTTAGGCATGCAAATCTTTCTGTTACTCTTGAATATCTTCACCTTAATTTACTTGTGCTAATATTGCTCCAGTACTCAAATTATCTATCAATCTGACTATTGCCATGCCACTAACTTGATGATGTTATTTCTGTTCATAACACTTGTGGCGAATTTTCCCTTGTAATGACACAATATAACAGGGCAACAATGCGTACAAAGAAAAGCAGTGGCAGAAAGCTATAAACCTATATACAGAAGCAATCAAGCTAAATGGAAAAAATGCTACGTACTATAGTAATAGGGCTGCTGCATACCTGGAATTGGGAAGGTACTATTTTGGAAACAGGGAGCAATGTCACATGAGTTATTATGTTATTTTTTTTTTCTTTCATTTTTGCTTGTATTTATTTATTTGTATAATTGACAGCTTTTATATTTGTTCATCCAGTTATATGCAAGCAGAAGCTGATTGCAGCACTGTCATCAACCTAGATAAGAAGGTAAGATTTTATATCTTAGAATCATAAATGAAGTTCTTAAACTTTTTTGCTAATGTTTTGATTTGTACACTTGTCCTGTTGTCTAGGATGGGATTCTAGTTTATGCAGCCTATGAAAATGTTACCTATTTTTGATCTGCAGAAAAAAAAAAAGCCACATTCAAATCGACCCGAGCCTAGATTTGTGCTTTAAAGTTAGATCAAGTTTAAAGTATATTGTTTATGATGATCCCTCTCTAAATTCTAATTCTGTTCACACTCAAAAGGGCTTCTGGTTATTGATGAACTTGTCATCTAGTCTTTACCAATCAGGCTGGTTCACGAGCCTATATGAAGTGGAAATTGTTCTTTGAGATCAAGAAATTGTTCATGCTTGTTCACCAGGATTCACCAGGATTCTTAGGAACATTCAAATATTAAACTTAATATGACTGTCATGAATGGATAAATGTCTTCCATATCTGTTATTTATATGTTTCTTGTCATTTAATTTTGAAATCTTCTTTTGGATTACGGACTTCTGATTAGTTCTCATTGTATTATTTTTACTCAGTTCTTCATCACAACATTTTAAATGCCTCCTAGGGACAAAGATTTCAAAGAATTCATCTGTATTTTCTTAATTGTTTGTGAAGTTACTAGAGGAACACATCTTGGGTTTTAAATACATTAATATCCTGAATTTTTATCAGCTATTTGTCTATTTAACTTCGATCATCATGCTCATTTCTTCTTCATTTGCAATGCAACTTATCTCTGTCAGAAAGTACAATCTAATGGCTTCTTCCCACCCTTTACAGAATGTTAAAGCCTTTTTAAGAAGAGGGACAGCAAGGGAGATGCTGGGCTATTACAAAGAGGCAATAGAAGGTCTCTCTCTCTCTCTCTCTCTCTCTTCTCTGTTGCTGAACTAAGAGGAAGATGATAATTTTGTAGAATCTGAATTTAATGTCATCCGTGTGCTGCTAGAACAACTCTCCAATTCTAATATGAACTCCTAAATAAACTTTAAAGAATGCTTTTATAACTATTTGAATTATCTAATCCTTCTCATTCTTACAGATTTTAGATACGCCCTTGTTTTGGAGCCAACAAACAAGACGGCAAATAGTGCTGTTAATAGATTGAAGAAATTCATACCTTAAATGCAATTCTGGCACAAATTGGAAGGAAATTACCCACACCAGACAATCTACTTGTCAAAAACATCACAGGTGCAATTTACTAGTTTTCTTGGTGCTCACGCTGCACTCCAGGTCAAAAATTTGAAGAACTCTAACGCTTGTTAGTGGTCCAGCCAGTGCTATTAAATAGTACTCGCAGCGTTTGAATTCAGGCTTGATTTGCCTTATTTTTCTGCAGAGTAGGGTTTAGTACAGTTTTGGGTTCTATATCACAGGATTTCAGCAAAGACATTCAAGATACTCTTCTTCCCCACAATTTATTGTAATATGACAAGGATGGGCTTCTTTAGGTTTCAATTGTTACAGTTCTTTTAATGTCGTGTTTTTTTTTTTTTTTTTTTGTTATGTTGTATGCAATAGAATCATCTTATTCTCATATATAAATGTGAGTTTCTAGAAGTCATTTCATATGATAATTATCAATTGCCATTATGTGGGATTATTATTTTGAACTTGACAGTGTTGCTCGTCTTCCGCCGCCTGCGTCGATCGTTCATCGCATGCAGCAGAAACGAACTCATCATCTTCTGCTTTTTTATCTTGCTTCGTACGCAAAATTATTCTGTGCAGACGCCGAACGTCTTTCAGAGACCAACCAGAATGTGCTACGTCACCCCTTCGCTGTATACCGCGGAGCAGTACCGCTGATGTGGCTGCACCTGATTTCTCCCTATTTATGGCATCAGATAAGCATTGCAGGTATGCTTCAGCCTGAAATGTGTCCTTTCAATTACAGGTTTCATATTCTGCTAATTTTTTCTTGTAAAATGAGTAAAATCCAGTTGATGTGTTTTTCAGAAGTTTTTTTCTTTATTTGGCTTACTGAATTAGTTTATTTTTACTAGATGTTGGATGTTAGAGAACATTGAAATTTTGGTTAAAATTAGTTCAGGCTTTATTTGGGATAAATTCGATTGTATTTATGTTTTTAATGTATGCAGCTAATCGTACTTTTTGTGCATAGAAATTTGAATTAATGAATAATACTTGATACTCTGATCCCAAGCTATAGTTGATGATGGATGAAAACCCATAAAATAAAATTTTCTACGTGTCCATAACCTCTCTTTTATATTAACATCACCATTGAGGATATGCAATTGAAATTGACTTATAGGGTATAAAATCATGCTTTATTCAAGAATTCCTCCAATGATTATTTGATTTCTTTTTTTTTTTTTTAATAGTTTTTAAGTTCATTGTAATGTTGCAAATATCGAAAAACTATTTTTGCATCGTGGGCCATAATATTTTGACAATATAGTCATCAAGTAGTAACGGACTCTTGGTGATATTTAGCGGTGTCAAAATAAGTTTTCAGGTCAGGTATGGGTCAAACTCAAAACTGACCCGCTCTTAACTCGTCTAACATGAACCCAACCCGTTTGTCCAAACGGGTTAAACATCTAGACCCGAGCCCAACCTAGCCCCAACCCGACGTCCCGACCGGACCCACAAACTCGAGAGTGCAAGCAAGCAAGAGACGAGCGAGAACGAGGGTGAAGCAGTGAGAGTGAGGGCAATGCCATGAGAGCACGAAGGCGAGTTTGAGAGCGCGGGCGCGAGTGCGAATGTTAGCGCGAGTGTGAGTGTGACAGAGCTAGGGTCGTGACTCACAAGGCGAGATGCTATTGAGTAGGTTTGAGTCAAATGGGTTGATTTCGAATTTACGATTTAACCCAAACTTGACCCGATATGTCAATCATATTGAAAAAATAAACATAAATCTGACACATTTGTTAAACGGGTCAACCATAACTCAAAATTTGAGGGTCATATTTTCGGGCCATGTTATATATTGACACCCCTAGTGATATCATTGAAGTCTCAGATACTAAGTACTAACTATTTTCTATGAAGCATAATTAAATATATTGACAAAATAAAAGAAAATGTTAATGATTAATTCAAAAATGAATGAAGAAATCTTCAACTCCACAGTCTCCACTGGTGTGATCCCTCATGAGCGAAAAACAAAAAGGATGAATATTGAATTATGACAGCAACAAATGAAAAAAAAAACAAAGTAGAAATGATGACATTTTCCTTGATATATAATGTGGTCTGAATATAGTAAATATATTTTAGTTTGAATAATTTTCTAAAAAATGTAGTAAATATATAGTTCTAAAATTTCGGGCTTTATGAAGCATAAAAAGGAAAATTTCCCTTAAACAAATTACTTTTGGATGATCAAATTTTTAACAAGTTATTTGTTGAATAACAATGGAACATGATCACAAACATAAATGAATGTAATTGATATATAACCAAAAATCAACTTGATCGGTCACAGATCTTGAGATATTTGAATTAAAAATTTTCAAATTAAATTCGGTACCATCGGAACTCCAAACTCTACAAACTTATAGTCAAACTGAATGTATCAGAAAGACTATACCAACGACACCTAAATTTGTATAATTTAAGTCCAAATGAGTCCAAATCAATGGCTTAAAGTATATTTGGAAACTTCAATACACTAATTGGATGATCAAATGGCCTCTAAATATGGCATGCTTATAGTTGACTCGAGCAGTTCGACGAGCCCAAGATTAATGAATTTTGATATCATTAACATACTTAAATACTAAACGAAAGCTCTATGATCGAGGAGATCAATATGCGTTGTCTGATTACACGCTCTGAATTTTCTCTGGATCTTCTCCATATTTACAGAGCGTGTCACTCTCAAAAATATCTATAAATACTCCCTCACTCTTCACATGGAGGAGGCAGAAACATTGGGTTAGATATTCTAGAGAGTTTTGAAGCTTAAAGAATCTTGGAGCTCCGCTTGCGAACACTTGCAACCGCCGGATCCAATTACGATCCTCCTATCCCCATCACTCATCTATGGTGCTTACAACCTACGTCACTCACCGACTATAGCCCTCAAACAATCGTTGCCCGACCACAATTCTTTTGTCCTCCCTTGCACGTAAACTATAATTCTTCGACCACCATTACTCAATTACAATCCTCAGGCCATCATCACCCGATCCTTCCGACCTTCGTCGACGATCAACTACAATCCTTAGACCTTTCCCTCCCACCGCTCTCAACTATGGTCCATCCGACCTCAGTCGCTCGATTATGGCCCCTCCAACCACTTTTGCCAGAATACGGTACCTCCTACCTTAGTCGCTTGTATACGATATGTCTAACCTCAGTCGCCCAACTATGGCCCCTCCAACCTCAATCACCTGAATACAATCCCTTCAATCTCAATCACCAGACCATGGTCCCTCTGACCTTAGTCGTCTGAATACAATCCCTTCAACCTTTGTCACACAACTATGATCCCACCAACATCCATCCGACTATGGTCCAACCGATCAAATGAACAAGTCTAAGATCTCTTAAGAATAGCTCTCATGCTATTGAATTCTTTCAACCCCAATTATATAATGTGGTTTATATCATATATATTTACTACATTGTGTCAATGACTTATCTCGATGAATGCATCATTTGTAAGGAACAATAAACACTACTTGAATCATTTTAACTGAGTAAGACCTTATGATTTTTTTATTTTTCAATATTTTATACATAAAAATTTTAAGTTTATCTTATGATTTTTGCACCCTTCTCTTTTATGTGCATATGTTCAATCTTCGTACAAAAGTAGGGCTTAAACTCTCCATCTTTCTACCGCTACGAGTGTTCCGACACACGATAATAATTACTATTGAATTTTATTTTATTTATATATAAAAATATTAAAAATAAAATCAAATATTTAATTACATAAATAAATAAATAAATATCAAATTATTCATTAAATACCCTAATTCAATTACAGCTAAAATTGTTTCATTTAAATAGATGAAGAATTGATACTATCGAGAAAAATACAGCAGAAAAAAAAAAACGCGAATAAAAAAAATTAAAAAAGGCCCGTGATCGGTTTAGCCAACCGCTAAGCCATAGCAATATCCATCAAAAGAGAATCACCGCGCAGCTTCCACACCATCGCCGGCGCCGGCAACACGCCAAGCGGAGGTGGCGATGAGTGGCCGATTATGCCATCCAAGCGTAAGACAGCCTTCCTTCTCCTCAATCCGATATCCATCTCCCCTACCAAACAGCGCAAGCAACATACTCGCCTGCTTAAATGCATTCGATCCGAGGTTCACAGGTTCAAACCCCGCTCCACGCATCCTCAAAATCCACTGCTCCAACGTCTCGTGCCTCTCCGTTCTCTCAAACCCTTCGCACGCCACCACGTTACAGATCTGCCTTCCAACAAACACTTCCGTCATCAATTTCTCCGGCGACCCCTCGTCGCTGCCACCATCCATAGAATCGAACAGCGTCGAGTAGTAATGCAACGCTTCCGTGAACCGCTCCACGAATCCATCTGCGTTGTGGTTCGCTTCCTGCTCCACAATTGTTACAATCCGCGGCCGCAATGAGCGGACCGTGTCGAGCACCTTCTCTATTGCTCCAGGAAGTGCTAGGAGACCGTGGAGTTCGAAGACGGAGTTGATGGCGATGACTTCTGGTTCGACGTCGAGCATGTAAGGCTCGAGATCGGCGAGGGAGTTGGCGACCAAGCCGCGAAACTCGAATTCAACGTTGATGGTTCTGGCGAGCTGGGCGAGTTTTAAGCCGAGTTTTTGGAGCGAGTCGGAGTTGTCCGATTGGGGTGAGGCAATTCCAGTGAGGCGGAATGAAGGAGGGCCGCCGGGGCGGAGGGCGAGGGCTTGCATTAGGGCGGGCCATTGCATCCCCTGTTTTATACCGAAGTCGATGACGTGAACGCGTCGGTGGCCGGCGAAGGCTTCGAGAATGGCTTGGTTGGCGGTGAAGTGGGCGAACTTGAGGTAAGGGCAAGTTTCATAGAAATGCATTTGAAGGATGTCGGAGAAGGCGGAGTCAAGGTAGTGGTCTTGCTTGGGGTGGAGGCTGTAGATTCGTCGGCCCAGGGCTTCACCGAAGTACACACCGACTTTGCGCATCGCGCCGTTTTGGGAAGAGGTGAGGAAGGTGATTTGTTTCATAATAGCATCCGCCGATTTGTAATTCTCTTCTTGAATAGCTTCCGCGCAGGCTACCAGAGCATGGACGAGACGGATTCCGGCCTCATGATCAGATTCCACCATCATCATCGACATAGCTGACGAATAAACCACCTCCGATGGCCGGATCAATCCACCGCTGCAATCGGCCGAAGAAGAAGCGGTCCTAATTCGCTTCCACTCTCTTGATTCCATGCCTAGATGGGAATCCGATCCGCGATCAGATTGGATAGAGAGAGTTGGTTGCGCTGGGTATCCCAACCAGGAAGATACACTGTTAGGAGAAAGATCGACAACGGTAGGGCTTGGAAACGTCGCAGATACCGGCGCGTCGAGCTCCGATAGCATGTTGTCGACCCACCTCGACATATCGGAAGGGTTATAGTGGACGGAATCGGAAGCGAGGTGAGAAAGAAAGATATCGTCCAACGCGGAGCTATTCCCCATAGCTCGGTCCAGCAGCTCCAGCTTCTGTGCCAGATCCGCCATGCTCGAGGACCTAACCTTATATCCGAGTTCTGCGAGCAGCTCGTCCATTCCGGCGTCCATATCCTGTTCCATCGCCATCGTCTTCCTCTTTCCCATCGGATACTCCTGGTTCACCCTTCCACCTCCATTGCCCATTAGCTCCATCTTCCCCCTCTGTTCCAGATGGAGAGAGGAGCTGTTGAGTTGGGGAAGAGTGAGGGCGGGAGTCAATTTAATGGAGAGTCTCCCTACAAGATTTTCTCATCTTCCCACTATTCTACGTTATCTCTGCTTATTCTTTTTATTTCCCTCGCTGCTCATTCGCCAAATGTTAGAAATTGCAATCATATTTTGTAATAAAAAAGGAGTATAATTTCTTACTCTATTTTATAGATTAAGGATTTGTTTAAGACGATTTTCTTATTACTTCATAAAGTAATTTTTTAGTATAAAAATTAAAATTTTTATACTAAAAATCTGCTTTAAGAAGCAGAAATAAAGCCGTCCCAAGCAAAGTCTGAGACTTCTTTTGGGACTCTCTTTTTATTGATTCTTAAAATAGAATTTTATATATAAAAAAAAAGTCGTATCAAATGATGCCTAGGATTTCATTTGGGACGACTTTTTTACTGTTTCTTAAAGCAGATTTCTAGTTAAACCTAGTTCTAGAGGAGTCGCAAGCCTCATGTACTCCTTTGCTTCAATCGATGAGTTAATGCCTTCTTTAGAGAACTATCACCACTTATGTGAGAAATTATTCTTTGCAGAGACCAGATGGCCAGATTGCTGCACTTAATGCATATTTGTTATTCTTTTGCTGAGTATTCGCAAAAGCACAATAAAAGACAGCTTAAGCACAACAAATATCCAACTAATTGAAGATTTTATGTCTTTTTGTTGCGCTTTTACAAATACTCAGCAAAAAGATAACAAAAGAGTATTCATAATTGCATATTTGGTGCCCTTATGTTGAATATTTACAAAAGCACAACAAATCCGAACAGTTCTCGTAGTCTGGTCTCCTCACATAATAATTTCTCCTTTTAAGTAAGCTCACGCTTTCTTTATTATCATTATTGTTGTTGATGCCTTCTCCCTATAACTCAAAAAGCTAATGTCGTCAATGCCTTTTATCCGATAAGCTCTTGCCACGACTTCATCGATGTTACAGTCATCGATGCCTTCTCCAGCAAGCTCCAATCACGATTTCTTATGTGTAGTTTCAAGAGATCACTTATGTGCCGTCAGTGCTTGAATATGCTGACAATTATTATTATTATTATTTGCGTCAATGAGAGTGTACAATAAAAAATGTGACACAAAATTTGCTAAAATTTAACATAAACAATGCATCTAAATGAATAATACTATCAAATTTATGTAATGACCAATGAGCAAATGATCTATCGAATAAGTCTTCGTTCAGATCAAGCTATTAAAAGAATACATATGGCACATCAAAAATACATTTAAATGATCAATTGATTATTAAAAAAATACAATTTTTGGTGTATTATGAACAGACCAGAAAAAAAGAATATCAATTTTTTGTAATTATTATTCAGATAAGTATAATTTAGTATTAATTAATTAAATTTTGTATTACATTAATCAGATTCAAATAGGTTTTTTTTTAATAAAAAATATGCTGTAGATAATGATAATGTAATTGTTTAATGAAGTAAATGTCCGCGGCATGTAGGCTGCTTACATGAGCATGCCGGCGGCCAGTTGAAAGCTGGTTTAATTATAGAGAAAAGTTAAGGAATATATTATGATATAAATTTACAGGTAACTGATGAGTCATAATAGAGGAATCACATTTCAAAGGACCCACTACGAAACTTGCTTAATAACTCGAGAGGCGCTACTCATCTAGAACTTATCACCCACGGTAATCAACAAGTGCTACTCGTCCTCTCATGGGACGAATAAAGGAATTCATGAAAAGATGATGACTCAATCCTCGACATAGCCACTTCAATCACATGTTCTGTCCCAAAGCGACCACTCTCAGCAAACTCAGCTATAGGAAAGTTCCTACTCACTGATGTAGTGGATCGGCGGAAGTCGATACCTGCAAGAAGGATTTGAAAATTCTCAATCCAGGGAAGAAGAAGAAGAAAGCTTTTCAAGCTTCAAAAGGTGTATATATCATTCAATGCCTCAAAAACCATACATTATACCTATTTAAGGGAGCAAATAGAAGACTCTAGACTAAAGGAGATAAACTAGTCCCTAGGCATATAGGCTAAAATGTTCCCACATCATTCTCCTCTTGCGTAAAAAGAGCTCGACTCCGTCGAGACGCGTTATTAAAAGAGAGGTTGTTGCAGAAGACAGATTCCTGGATCAAAAATTTTGTTCTCAATATTTCCTTCAGCCAACCTGACAGCAGATGTTGCCTCTGAAGGTGTTGATGAGGAACTGTTAGCGATAAACTCTGATACAACACTTTGATATCTTCCAGAGCAACTTGCTACTTGTACTTTATCACAATTAAATGAAACAAAGAAATGTTCATTTTTAGTAAAATTTGGATGAAATGCAAGAGCCATCACTCCAACTTCAGTATCAGCACGCACCATATTAGTCAACTCAAGGAAAATATTTGATTCATTCAAATCCAAAGTTCCTCCTGAATCTTGAGTTGGAACACTTCCAAGCCAAATCAAACTTGCTTGATCCGAAGTTGAAGCTGAAACGAGAGAGTTTGTGCAGAGGAACAACTTAACAACAGAACCATCTAGCCTCCCGACAATAGTCTCTTCACCGGGCAGCACAAAAATAGAACAGGACCCTTCATTGACATTACGTCGAATAGTTTGGTTGCATTGAACTGAATAAATTTTGTCAATAGAATTTAGACAGGGCATGTTCACACCTGCAGTGTAAATATCTTTTGCTTTTCTATGAGGATTTGCATTCAACTCTTGCATCTCAGCAACTAACATGACAGTTTCTAATAGTTCATCCACATTCTCACCGTTAAGAGCGCTTACCTTAACCATTGGGATGTAACCACCATAATTGACTATGTCTTTGAGCAGTTCTATGCTATTATGTTCTGCTGCTGTGCATGCATACTGAGCCATGTCGCCATGGGAGAGGTCTGCGCCATTGTCTATCAGGAGCCTTATTACAGGTTCATGCTTGCCGAGAACTGCTTCCCATAAAGGAACAATTCCTACTGAATCTTGAACATTGGAGGTCTTGTTGATTTGAGAAGAGGCTGGGGCGTGGTCTCTGAGAATCAGATTGACGGGCTGGGCCGGGGTTTGAGGAGCAAATCTGGCTTCCATGTTCGCATCGTCCGAAGCTAGTTGTTCGCAGGGCTTTGTGCTGGCTAATCTGATCGGACTGGTTGGGGACGGATAGCGTGCAGACTGAAGTGAGTGCGTGTAGATAGAGCATGCTCGGGTGCTGGACTGCAGGTTCGGGTCGCCTGTGAAAGCAGGGATCGAAGGTCGCTTGCTGGAGCGGAAGGAAGCAGTTTGCAGTTCGGGCAGCAGGATCTGGTCGCACACGGGAGTGAAGCGAGGCTGGTCGTGCGCAAAAATGAAGGTGGAGACTAATTTGTGCTAGACTGGAGTGGATGCTGACGGATCGAAAAGTGAAAACAGGGTCGGCGGAGCAAAATCGCGAGAGCTGAGTCTGTGGGATTCACCACCTCTGTAGGAATCGCTACCTGGAGCGAGGTCGCCAGAGAGGCACTGCCAAGGAGCGGAGTTGCCATAGACTAGCGCTGGGGGTGCGGGAGCCTGGTCGGCGGCTGGGGGTACGGGAAGCTGGTCGGCGGGGGTCTGGTCGGTTGCTGCCGGCGTTGAAGGAGCGGCGGTTGTGGGATGGGGCTTCGTCTGAGCCGACGGTATTTGAGGATGGGTAGCAGAGAGATCGAGAGGAGCTGGAATCTGTAGCGAAGGTGGATGCGTGGGTTCTGAAAGCGGATTGAATTCACTTTCAAAATCAGAGACATCAGGAGCAATTTCTTTAGGTAGCGGAATCGGGGCCTGATCGGTTACTGCCGGCATTGTCAGATTGGTGGAGTCAGGGCCGGTAATGATACTGAGATCTGGAAGTGAAAGATCGAGCTCGGACACATGTTCTACATGGTGGAAAGGATCGGCAATGAAGTCGGAATTAACTTCCCCACTGGACATTGGGCGTACGAACGGAGCTGAACGGGGTTTGGTAGGCTTGAGCGGAGGAGGTTCGCGCCACCGGAGCGGAAGCTCGAGCGGGGGATAATCGTGGCGGGACGGACGGTGTCTGCGTGAAGCGAATGATGAGATCGAAGAAGAAGAAGGAGAATACCTCGGTATGGTTGCCGACGTCTTCCTCATCTTCCTTATTGCTCGAAGGTTTTTGCGAATCAGATCAAGGTTTCTGTCTACCCGATCGAGCGATTCCTTCGACTGAGCTTGGTAAAAGGCGATCCGGCTTCGAGCATCGTCGACAGCCCACCTTTCTTGACGTCGAACGTCGTCGAACGCCAATCTTGTTTTGCGGCTTCGATCGTCGTCGACAGCCGACCTTCTGCAATACATCGATCTTCACAAGCTCCAGGCTCTGATACCAACTGATGTAGTGGATCGGCGGAAGTCGATACCTGCAAGAAGGATTTGAAAATTCCCAATCCATGGAAGAAGAAGAAGAAAGCTTTTCAAGCTTCAAAAGGTGTATATATCATTCAATGCCTCAAAAACCATACATTATACCTATTTAAGGGAGCAAATAGAAGACTCTAGACTAAAGGAGATAAACTAGTCCCTAGGCATAAGATAGGCTAAAATGTTCCCACATCACTCACGATGCCCTCAGTTCACCTCGCTGCAACTATCTGACCCAATGCTCTCCCTTCCTGTGACTACATCAACTCACCTCTCTCTCTCTCCCTAGGCAATCTAAGATTTCCCACACAAGTCATCAAAACATCAACAAGCCTGTTGGTTGCAAGTCCCTTCATCTCAAAATTTGCCCATATACTTGTCGGGCCTACTGATCTACTCTCGCCTAGAGAGTACTCCACAAAACTCTTCAGATCTCACCATCCTTTTGCTAACTGAGAGGTGACATGTGTCTAGGGAGTTGTGTAGAATTGTATGAGTCTTCTGTGTAGTATAGCATTTTTTATTTTTTCTCTATATAATCTTTTTTGTAGCACTCAGAATCCTATAAAATATGGGGTATGAGAAATAGTTTGAGATCTTTAGCTAAACCTCTTTGTGAGTTTAAATTTTCTAACTAATTTTGTTGGATTATGAGATTTTTACAATTCCTTGAGCATTCTTTTTCCTCTCTACTCTATATTCTCATACAAGTTTTAGTTGACTAGCTCACCACGTAAGTTTGTTAGTAAAGTCGGGTGCCACCTATGGACACATTTGGATCCAACACAATAGGTTCGTTTGAGATCTTTAGCTATACCTCTAACGTAAAATTATATAATAAATAATATCTACTTAATTTTTGAAATTCATTATAAATAGATGTAATAGCTATTTTCTTTGCATAAGATATTTTGGTCTATGAACTGAAGCAAAATAATTATAAGCATAGAGTTGATAATCGCTTAGTTATCGAGTTCAGATAATGAAAGCCCAAAAAGCCCTTTTAAGTGCTAACGTTTACCTCGTATTGGGCCTGTTTGTTATTAAAAAGCCTTCTTTAAAGTCTTGCAACAGATGTGAGGATTATTGTATTGGGCCATTATTGGCCTGGATCCTTAAATGTTTTAATTATTATAGACTTTTTTTTTTTTTTTAAAATATGGGATGATTTTTTTTTTATAGCTCTCATAATAATATAGGTACCAAGACATGTTTATCCACATAGTTGTAGGGCGGAATATGAGATTAAGATAGCCATAAAAGATGAAGGCACATGTAATCATGGAGTTTTAACTATCATCGAATCGATTAAGTCCTTTTTTCAAACAAATGTTTGAAGTTTTAGAAAAGCTCAAATATGTCTAGTTATCGTGTTCTTGTACGTGTGAGACACAATGCTTGTGCGAATGAATATCATGTGGAATACATAGTTGACTGAATTGTATATTCCATGTGACTGATCGTAAGAACCTAATCCACACAACTGTCTATAACTAACAATATCTCTTTGATATATATGGGCATTGATTGATAATGAATAATTTTAAGTTGAATATGTCACAGTAACTTATAAATATTTAAGTGAAACCCTATGATGATTTATTTGTTAGAATTTTGATTCAATAATGACATGCTTATTACACCCAATATTCTCATTCATTTGATGGAAATGTGATATATAATAAAAAAAAAAAATATCTTGATCGGATACGAATCTCGAGGCAAAATCAAGCCTTAAACTTCAAAAATTGAATTCGGGATCACCTGAACTCCGATTTCAATGAACTTACAGTCAAACTGAGCGTCTCGGAAATACGAACTCAACGACACAAAATTTGACTCAATCTAAGCCCAAATGAGTCCAAATCAAGCACCCGAAGCGCTATTGGAAAGTTCAAACCATATTTTGAGTTACCAAATAGTTTTCAAATATGACGTGCTTGTAGTCGAATCGAGCGACACAACGAGACGAATTCAACGAGCCCAAGATTGGCAAATTTAGACATCATTAAGACCTTCAAATGTCTAACGAACGGTACACGATCAAGAGATTCAATATCGGCCTTCCGTCCGAATCACTCCATCTTTGCCCCTGATCTCTCACCTATTTACTAGTCATGCCACTCCAAAAATCTATAAAATAGACCCCTCATTTTTCTTGAGAAGGGACCCAAGTAAGAAGAAGCAAGAAGAAGAAGAAGAAGAAGAAGAAGAAAATAAGAAGAAAAGAATAGGAGGGAAGAAACACCTCCTCGACCACCGCCGGAATTCTGCCCAATGGCCAAGTGACGCTGGAATTCTACCTGACGCTCAAGTGAGGCTGGAATTCGTCCTGACGCCCAAGTGACACTAGAATTCTGTCCAAGTGATGCCGTAATTCTGCCCGATGCTCAAGTGATGCTAGAATTCTGCCCGACGCCCATGTGACGCCAGAACTTTGCCCGATTTCCAAGTGACGTCGAAATTTTAAGTAATTCTGAATTTAGCTCGAATATAACTTGTTTGTAATTGAATTTCAATCCGAAAGCGAAGCATTGTAATATGACTCTTGTTTCTCAAATAAACACTAGTGGAATTATTTCAACTGGACGTGGCCCCGTGGTTTTTTCCCTTTCCCGGTTTTTCCACATAAAAATTCTAGTGTTATTTCATTTCCTATTTGTGTGTTGGATATCCGTACAACGCTGAGACATAAACTTTTAACTCTATCGCTGCGTATATTCTAGTCCGCAACAGTTTGACACCGTCTGTGGGAATCATTATCGCATAATTTCAAGTTTTACGAAGTAGCAATCGAATCTTGGGAACCTCACGCTCTAACTCACACCAATCCAGGAATCTTTCAATGAACCAGGGACGTTAGGCTTCCGCCTCTTTTTATCCTGGGGGGCAAAATGCTGCTGGAGAAGAAACTGTAGGACCTTCCTTAGAAGAGAGAATCTGAAAGATGGAAGAATCTCAAAATGAGATCCTTCAACTCCTACGAGAGACTCGACGATTGACATTAGCACCTCAAGAAGAGACTCTTCTCTCGCGAGATCCACCAGGGCTCAAAGATGTTTAACCCGAACATCTTCATGGTGAGATTCCCCTTCATCCGCCAAGGATGTGCCCTCCGACACATCAAGAAAATAAGCTCGCTGACACTGTAAGCTCTACCCATCCTTCACGCGCAGGTCACCGACTTCATAGTCGTTCGGACATCCCCGAGAACTTAGCCCAACTGCACGTTGTTGAGCTCCCTCGCAACGCCCTACGTCATGAACTGTGGAGATTAGTACATGAAGAGTTCTCCCGAGAAGATGTGAGACAAACTCTACGACAATGAAACTTCTAGGAGTCATCACCTTTAACCGAAGTCATTCTTCAGCACCCCATTCCGGTTGGCTTTAAACTACCGAGCATCGAGTCCTACAACGAGACATCTGACCCATACGAGCATATCTATCACTATAGAACCATCATACATATCCAGCGAGCCTCGAATGCACTCATATGTCAGGTTTTTCCTGCCACCCTTAAGGGGCAGGCTCGAACATGGTTCTATTCACTTCCATCCGGAACGATCCCTTCATTCATCAAATTGGTCAAAGTGTTCGTTGAACAGTTTGTAGCCAATCGAAGAATTGCTAAGGATTCTTCCCATCTCTCAGGGATCCGTCAAAATGAAGGAAAATCGTTGATGGAGTATTTTTAGCGATTTTCCACCGAGGCTTGACAAATTCCAGGAGTAGACCCTGAATTAATGAGAGGGGTATTTCTTGTAGGCCTTCTTCCTAGCCCATTTGATTCGGCACTCATGCGAGATACTGTTCATTCATATGCCTACCTATTTCATCGTGTGGAGGCGCAAATCTCGGCAGATGAAGCCATAAATGGTCATAGAAAATAATTTGAGCAAATCAATGGGAAATGCAAAGGTGGGTCTGGGATGGATAATTCATCCACACACTATTAAAACTTCTTTAGCAAGAAAACCATCCTAAACAAAATCATAATCTACTTAGTCAACCTAATCAATTTTGCACACTATTCCACCAGCCTAGTAGATCAGTCAACCCTCTATTCATCCTAGTCAATTACCATCAAGTTGCTTCGATAAATACTTCAATTAAGTTGATCACCCCTAAATTAATTAGTCGATAAAATCTAGTTGGTTGGTCTCGTGACAAGGTTTCCCCAAATTGAGTTAACTAAGGTTAAATTTTGGTTTTTTTAAGGCTTTGTTTGGGACGGCTTTCTTATTGCTTCTTAAAAGTAAATTTTTAAAACGAAAACTTTAATTTTAATGAGCTCTTAGGCTTTATTTGGGACAGCTTTCTTACTGCTTTCTAAAGCAGTTTTTTTGTATAAAAAATTTATAATTCAAAAATTTTTGTGCTAAAAATTTGTTTTAGAAATTAAGCAATAAGAAAATTGTCCCTAACAAAGATTTAAAAATGACTTAAAAATTTGTTTGTCTTATCGCCAAAATTATTTTTTCTCAATTTTAAAGTATTATGTTATCATAAAGAGATGGAAACCATCTCACCTAAAAATTTAAAAATATGGTTTCCCTCTTCCTAACTTCTTAAACAAAAAAAAAGAAGAATTGTTTCCAAAATAAAATATTCTCATGACCCATTTATTTCTTCATTTTTTTCCCTCCTTCACATTCATTTACCTACTAATATAGCTCACCTCAGCTTATTCTTTTGAAGAATATGCTCCCAACCAAGATATCTTATATAAGATTTTACATATGTGTATGTGAATTTATGATTAAATTCACTTAAAGTTCCAAATAAAAATCAATTATTATAGAATATATAACTATTGAATGCTAGAAAATTCATAAAGATGATTACTAAGATCCAATACACTCATAAATAAAAGAAGATTGCTAGAGACTTAACAGTTTTTATGTAAAAAACTTGAAAAAAGAAACATCACGAAGCTTGGCTCAATTGAAATGATCTTACTAGCATTTGTCATTGATTACAAATGATACATTTTCTTATAAATAGATAATGTGTTAATACATTAATATAAAAGATATCAATTATATAGAATATATTACATGGTGAAAGTTGGAAGAGCCTTATGTCATGAAAGCTATCTTCAATAGATTATTTGTTATATGTTTAGTCGTTCTTCTTTAGAGAGAGAACCATAAAGGCTAAAAAGTCAAGTATAAATTTTGGTGTTGATATTGAGAGTCAAAATTGGTGTGCACAGTGTGCATTGACCTTATAGATGATGATGTGGATCGATTTTGATGGTGGTGAAATCAGTGTGCGTCGACTTTTGTGATGATGACATGCATCAATCTTATAGGAGATGATATATATGTTGACATTATTGATGATATTGCTCGGAGGACCATGGCCAGTGAAGATGGTTGAGGGATGGTAATTGGGTGACGTTGGTCGAAAGACTATAGCGGGAAAATTGGTTAGAGAATAACAGTCGGGCAATGATGGTCAGACAACTATAGTTGGGAAATAGTGGTTGGTAGATCGTAGTAAAACTATCATGGTCGAGGGATTAATATTATAGTCTAACAATGGTGTTTGAAGGATTGTAGTATATCGATGGTGGTTAGAGGACCATAGTTTGATGACGATTGTTAGAGGACCATAGGCAAGTGTCGATGGATAGAGGATCATATTCGAGCAACGGTGGTCGGAGTTGGGTGAATATATTCAGAGGATCATAGTCAGATAATAACATACATAATGTCTTAGTCAAGTGATTTAGAATTAGAGGATTGTAGTCATGTAACGGTAATTAGATTTGCAAGAACATAATATATTTATATATTTTGAATACAACATTGCAATTATTTCTATAAAAATTTGGACAAGCTATGAGAAAATATGAATAAAATTCTCTTGATCGTTTTATATTTTTGTAGGATCTAAGCGCCTTAATGAACATTGAACTGAGTGATATTGGATTCATCTAAATGCTCATTTTAGTCGTGTATACTCACATTTGGAGGAATTTTGACCCCTCAATCAACTTGATGATTTTTTAATTATGCTTCTAACTGTTTGATTAAGGCTCATTTAGGCTTCATTTGAGATGATTTTCTTACTACTTCTTAAAGCAACTTTCTAGTAAAAAAATTTGAAAGCCGCTTTAAGAAGATCTAAGAAAGAAGTCCCAAAACGAAGCCTTAGATTAAATGAGTGAGGTTGGATACATCTTGATGCTCATTTTAGCCATAAACATTCAAATTTGAAGGATATTTGACTCACCGACTTTATATATATAACGAAAATAGAAAACAAATTTCTTGTAGTTTCCATACTCTATATGATTATAAAAAAACATATTTTTTTCACAAAAATTAAAATAATAATAATTAGAAAATAATAACAAAACAGAAATATAATAATGATATGAAAAATAAAACAAACCCACACAAATTATAACCCTAAGATTTATGTCATCACCTTAAATATTCTTCTTTACTTTATTATTAAATAGTTTTTTTATTAGAGCCCCTATTATGAGAGGGCCACTAATTATTCTTTATAGTTTCCAAAAGACCTATCAAAAGTGATGCTATTGCATGCTTGTTGGCATGTTCCATCTCTCATTGAGTGCTATATAAAGCATGATAAATTCTATTTAATTATGAAAAGAAATTCTTCAAGCTAAACATGCCCAACTTGATGCCTATGCAACAAAGAATGGTGAGTCATCCTATATGGATTCCATCCAATAGGAATAACTCGCTCTGACTCGAATTGATTCTGGCCTATTTAGTCACCAATTATGCCTAATCATTTATACATACTATCTGAGCAATCTGGCGAACTTGTTAACCCTTTGTTCATCCCAGTTAATTACCACCAAGTTGCATCGATAAATATCTTAATCAAGTGGATAACCCCTAAATTGATTAGCCGATAAAATATACTTATTTGGTCTCGTGACCGGCTTGCACCAAATCTAGTTAGGCTAGTTGACCCAATTGATTAAGTTGTAAGCAAAAACTACGTGTAAAAAATTTAGATTGTTATGACTTAGGTTTCATTTGGGACAGCTTTCTTACTGCTTTTTAAAGCAGCATTTTAGTAATTTTTGTACTACAAAGCTGCTTTAAGAAGCAATAAAAAAACTGTTCTAAATGAAGTCTTAGACTCATGCTTAATCATGAAATTATCAATCTATATCATTCCTTAAAAGACTGCTTAGAGCCATATAGAAGCTTATTCAAAAGCTGCATATGTGATCTTCCTATTTTATTGGTTATATACAAAACTCTTCATCAAAATTATAATTTTGAAAAGTTCTTTTTTTCATTCCATTATTCTAACTAATCGTTTATTATAGGCTACATATCCACTATTAGTAACTAAATAAGAAGAGTTATGCTTGATAATCATTAAGAAAGTCTCATTGAAATCCACACTTTCTAGTTGTTGTCACTTGGCACCAAATAAGCCAATAATAGAAAAATAAATAAAAGAGTATAATAATGATATTTTTAAATGTTGATACACTCTTAAAAATAATTAAAAAAATTTTAGTTAAGAGCTTAAGAAACTCCGCAGTTAAGCGTGCCCATCCTAGAAAAATCATGGGATGAGTGACCTCCTGAGAAGTTACACCAACATGACAAAATGTAAAACTTTTAGGCAAAAGCGGATAATATTACGATAGCTAAGAGTTTGGGTTGTTACAAATTGTATCAGAGCAATACACTAGCTGGAAGATGGGAGCTAAGTATCGTACAAGACAAAGCACTACACCATGGGAGTCACCTCTTGAACCCTGTATGAGATAAAATGCTATGTGGTGGGAGTCGCCACTTGAACTTATAGGAACCACCTCTAGAATCTTGTATTTCTGATGGATGATTCTGCGATAAAGATATTGATATAAGTGTGAGAGATTTTGAAATCTTTTAAGTAAAATGAAGTTAAACTCTTAAACATTGAGGCATATTTTGGTGTAATGGTTGGAATTTTATTAAAAAAATTTTATTGTTAAGTGTGTTAATCCCGAAGAAATCATGTGATGGGTGACCTCCTGTGTAGTTACACAAATATGAGAAAATCATAAGACCATTATGCCAAAGAGAACAATACCTCGATAGTAAAAATTTTGAGTTGTTACACTTTGTGGCATGAGAGGTATCTTCAATATATCATTTATTGTATGTTCAATTGCTCCCCTTTGGAGAAGGAGAACAAATGCTAAAGTTCAATATAAATTTTATTATTAATGTCAAGAGTCAAATTTTGTGTCATCGACATGCATTGACATTATAGGTGATGGTGCGCAATGATGTTGGTAGTGATGAAGTCAATGGACGATGGTTTTTATGATGACCACATGCATCAACCTTATAGGTGATGATGTGAGTCAACATTATTAGCGACGGTGTTTAAAATACCATAGTCAGGCAGCGGTGGTTGAAAGATGATAATCAACCAACATTGGTTAAAGGATACTAGTCAAGAAAAAGTGGTCAAAAGATAGGCTATGATGTAGCTGGGGCTCGTTTCTTCGTTGTAATGGCTCATGGAAACCTTTGGTGTTGATCTTTTGTTGCCTTGGCTGGTCGGATGGATTGTTTTCTTCGCGGAATTCTTCACCAAATTGGAAGGTCTGTGCGTGGCTTCGGGGAAGCTGGGAGCCTCGGCCAATTACTGAGCCTTTTGATTGTTTCTTTTTGTATTTTCTTCTACTGTTTTTCTTTTGCTTCATGGCCTCTTGTAATTCTATTTTGGTTTAATATAATCTTTGTTTTGGAAAAAAAAAATGCAACAGGAGTAATCCTACACTCCATGGGTGAATATATATTTAAAATTTTGTTTTCCTTATTTCTTATGCTCATTACTAAAGCTAACCATTAAAAGGGATGAGTCTCATATGCCCTTTTTACTTTGATTGATTTAAATTAATTATATGCATTAAAAATAAAAAAATGAAAAATATAAATATGATTTTTCTTAAGAATAAAACATTACTCATTCACCATATTGATATGATATATTTCAACATCAAAATAAAGATAACATAATACAATCATGATCAATATATATATCGACATTCCCCACAACGTATCTTACTTCATGTCTAAAAATGCCGGCCTACTTAAATAAAAGAAGTAAATTGTGTTAGGCTTCATTTGGGACAATTTTTCGTATTGCTTTTTCACGTAGTCTAAAAATTTTTGTACTAAAAATTAGCTTTAAGAAGTAGTAAGAAAGACTTCTCATTAAGCCTTAGTCTCATCTAACTAATGTAGCTCAATTTTGCCTATTGATTGAGAGCTTAGACGTCTTACTGAAAGATCTTCAGTTCAAAATTTGCTTATATTATATATTTTAAATCATTAAATGGATCAAATATTAAATATTATTATTTTTTAAGTATGATTATAATAATATTTTTAAGCATATTTTTTATATTAGTTATTTTTTCTTAAGAATTGTGATATTTAATTGATGGAGTAATTAAAGGTCGGGATCTTTTTTATCTTTTATGTTTATGAAATTTGTTATTTATAATATTTTTAAATATTTTATTTTATTTTTAAACAAATCAAATTATTTTTTAAAATATTCAAAATAATTTTAAGATATTTTAAGTATTTTTAAATAGCTATTATCTGTTGCAAGCAACCATTAGTTATCGCTTGTCGTAGAACAATTATTATGTCATCCGACCGAATGAAAAAACTCGATACACCTCGGTACCGCGGGATTTTTGCCTGCGACCGAATGTTTCTCTCATTCGGTCGACCGAACAAAATAAAACTTCCTTGTCGTAACCATTAGCTATCGTTGTTATTGTCGCCAAGGACCACCGTCATCATTGCAGCCCGCAATCAACACAACTGTAGCACTGCCACAAAAATAAAATAAATATATATATATATATATATATATATATATATATATATATATATATATATATATATATATATATATATATATATATATATATATATATATATATATATATATATATATATATATGGGAGAATTTGGGGCATTATCCCATTTCATTAAAATATAAAAGAGTTACGGTGAGGAAGAACATCAAATACAACAAATGATAAAACCCTATCAGCAAAAGCTGCTTAACAACAGAAAACTATAAAGAAAAAGAGAGAAACCAAAATTTTAAGGACTCAGCATGCAAGCATCGTGTAGAACTCTCAGGCAGCCAAAATCATCCAAACGGATGTAGGGATCTCCTGGCTGTCAAAGAGACCGTCCAAGGGGATGAATAGTAGATGCATTCATCATCTTCCGTCAAAAACTCAGTCCATGGTTGCTTAAATAGACCGTCCCGGAACATCAAATTATCAGAGAGGAGATCAGGCAATATCCAGTAATCCTTCCACGGCAAATAATATATTCTAAAACATTACATATATTTTATTTCAAGTAAAAAATAAAAAATTCCGAACAGCCTCTCAAATTTTTACATACATTATTTTTAAAATATAGTTAAATAATCATTTTAATGATAATTTTTAATCAGATAGTTAGTAATCACATTTCTTACAAAAATTGATGAAATACTGTAATAAAAATATAATTTTGCTAACACCTTCAAAAATTTTTTCTTACTCATAATTTTCTTTTCAGTATGATTAATAAGATAATATTTAATTGCACTTTTTTTTAAAAAAAATATTCCTAAAATATAAAATTCCTAATATTCATGCTTGTAAGAAGCAAAGTCAATAGAATGCATGTAGCAATTAGAAAATAGATTAAAATAAAAAGCATCTAATCCTCTTAATTAAAATTTATAATAAAGTATAATATATTCTCTTAACACATAATTTCTTTTTTTTTTTTAAATATGTCATTTGATTACATTTGTAAGACAAACAATTTTTATCTTATGGGAAATATTAAATTTGAGCGTTTTATTTTGTATCTTTTACATAAATGTCACATACTTTTTATATAAATTTTTATGTTATTTGGAGATTGACCTAACTATCCTAGCAAAATCAATTGAAGCTGTGTCAATATTTGACACGACTTGAAAACCCAACCCGAACCCGAATCGGGTTAGGTTCGTATTAGGGATTTCGACCTATTTGTAAAATCGGTTTGTGTTTGGGTTGACCCGGAAACCCGAAATCAATCCGGTTTGACCCGTTTTTTAATTAATTTATGAGGGTTTTAAGAGATTGTTATGAAATAGTAAATACTATTTCTAAAAAATAATAAACCATGTTATCGAAATTGAATTAAGCTTGATTTCTTTTAAATTGATTGAAGTAAATCTTACCTTAATTTGATTGAAGCTTAAATAAATTGAATTAAATAATTTTTTTTTTAATAAAACATACTCGAAGCGGGTTGGGTTCGGGTTGACCCATACCATAACGGGTCGAGTTCGGGTCCAAAAAACCAATCCATTTGCAAAAATGGATCGGGTCGAATATTGCCAGACAATTATGGATTGGACCCAAACCCAACCCATGACCCAATTTTGACAGCGCTTATGCATAGTCGACCTTAAATGTCAAGAGTCTATTATTAGGTATTATGTGAGCTTCGAAACAAATGTAACAAATATAGGATAAGGTGATGAAATCATGGCAGGATTCTTAATGAAAGCACTATTATTACATGCTCATTATTGGGGTCATGATAAATGAAATATTTTAGTTCATAGTCAACTCAAGAAATTGGGTGGGGAGAGAAAGTGATTATAATATAGATTTTTTAATCTTACCTCATTCCTTCATTCATCCTATAATGCCTAAAAAAGGAGACAAATTTGTGGAAATATAATACTATAAGGCCTAAAAAACTATCTATTGATCTCTACTACTTATAACATACTTATGAATTAAATGACTCACAAAAACTTATTTTAGGCTTTATTTGGGACGACTTTTTTATCGCTTCTTAAAATGAAGTTTTAGTACAAAAATTTAAAATTTTGTACAAAAAGTTGCTTTAAGAAGCAATAAAAAAGCGATCTCAAACGAAGCCTTAATCTTAATCTAATACTAAATTACACATTGTATTTATTCTTTATTAACCTGAGTTTATTATTAACCTTAGTTTAATTGTAGGTGTGATACGACATCACAAAATCATCTTGATCAAGCACGAATCTCGAGGCAAAAACTAGTTAGAAACTTCAAAAATTAATTTCGAGAGCATATGAACTCCGATTTCAGCGATCTTATAGTCAAACGGAGCGTCTCGGAAATACGAACCCAACGACACCAAGATCAACCCAATCCTAGCCCAAATGAGTCCGAATCAAGGGTTCAAAGCGCTGTTGGAAGGTTCAAACCGCAATTTGAGTTATCAAACGGTCTTCGATTTTGACGAGCTTGTACTCGAATCGAGCTGCTCGACGAGAAAAATCCAACGAGCCCAAGATCATTGAATTCCGACATCATTAAGGCCTTCAAATGCCCAACGAACAATTCATGATCAAATGATTCGATATCGGCCGTCCATTCAAACCACTCACAATTCGCCCTTGATCTCACGCCTATTTACGGGCTATGCCACTCCATAAAAACTATAAATAGAGCCCTCATTCTACACCAAGGGGACTCAAGGAAAGAGAGAGAAGAAGAAGAGAAGGAGAAGGAGAAGGAGAAAGGGGAAAAGGAGATTCCTCACCTCCTCGACCACCGCCGCCGGAGCTCTTCCTGCCGCCTGAAGACACCGGAACTCTGCCGGATTTTTAGGAAACGTCAGGAATTTGCAGAATTTTGTAAATTTCATGGAAGAAACAAATTGTACTTGGATTATCCCAACTTGTGGAACGAAATCTGACATTTGTAATCTACAAAAACACTAGTGAAATTTTGCAACTGGGCAAGGCCCCGTGGTTTTTTTCCTTTTTGGATTTTCCACGTAAAAAGTCTTGGTGTTCACTTTCTCTTTTCTGTTTGTGTGCGAAATACTCGTGCAACGCTAGGACGCGAATTTACAAACTCTACCGCCGCGTATATTCTCGCACGCAACAGTTTGGCGCCGTCTGTGGGAAACACAATCCCACTACTTCGAGTACTGCTACGATGGTGAATAGGCGCAACAGTCGTTTAGTTGGAGCTTCTCGCTCCAACTCTCATCAGTCCAGAAATCCGTCTATTAACCATAGACGCCCGACATCTGCCTCTTTTCACCCTGGGGGGCAGAATGCTGCCGGAGAATGGACTTTGGGACCATCTTTAGAAGAAAGAATCCGAAAGATGGAAGAATCGCAAAACGAGATCCTCCAACTCCTGCGAGATGATCGACAACCGACGTTGGAGGAGGTCCTTCTCCCTCAGGGTCCACCAAGGGTTGAAGATGTTCAATTCGAGCAATTTCAAGAAGAGATTCACATTCCTCCACCTAGGAGACATCCTCAATCACGACAGGAAGATGAACTTACCGATACAACGAGTTCAACACATCCTCGCATTTTTTCGGATCTTCCCGAAGGCTCTCCCCAACCACACATTGCGGGACTCCCTCACAATGTCCTGCGTCGCTAACTGCAAAAAATGGTACGGGAAGAGTTCCCCCGAGGAGATGTGAGGCATGCTCTCCGATAAAGGAATTTCTAGGAATCATCACCTCTAACTGAAGCCATTATTCAGCACCCCATTCCGGTCGGATTCAAAGTGTCAAACGTTGAATCCTACGACGGGACGATCGACCCGTATAAGCATGTTGACTATTATAGAACCATCATGCATATTCAACGAGCATCAGACGCGCTCCTCTGCCAGGTCTTTCCCGCCACCCTTAAAGGACAGGCCCGAACGTGGTTCTGCTCGCTTCCACCTGGAACGATCCCCTCTTTTGTCAAATTGGCCAAAGTATTCGTTGAACAATTTATGGCAAATCGAAGAATTGCTAAGGATTCTTCCCACCTCTCCTGGATTCGCCAAAATGAGGGAGAATCGTTGAAGGAGTATTTTCAACGATTTTCTACTGAAGCACGACAGATTCCAGGAGTAGACCCTGAATTACTCAGAGGGGTCTTTCTTGGAGGTCTTCGTCCTAGACCCTTCTATTCGGCCCTTATGCGAGACACCGTCCATTCATACGCTGACTTGATCCATCGCGTGGAGGCACAAATCTCTGCGGATGAAGTTATAATTGCTCACAGGAAACAGTTTGAGCAAATCAACGGGAAGCACAAAGGTGCACCTGGGATGGATAATTCTTTCTCACAGCTAAAAAAGCATGGGAAGAATAATCTATCTCATAGGTCTCCGTCACCACGACGAGAACCTCGCCAAGAAAAGGAGTACACACAACTTAATACATCCCAAGCAAATATATTAATGGCCATCCGGGATCAGGAGAATATGAAATGGCCACACCCTTTGAAGCCCAATGTCGGAAACCAGGAGCAATATTGCCACTTCCACCGTAGCCGTGGGCACACTACTGAAGCATGTTGGCAGCTCAAGGAAGAAGTTGAGAGACTAATCTGACAAGGATATATCCAACAATTCATCAAGAATGTGCCAACCCGAGAGGAAGCTCGTCCTGTTGGGGGGCAAAGTCAACAACAAAGATAACTATTGAATAATATTCAAATGGTTGGAGAGATTGAATGATCACACACTTCGTGTATTTGTATTAGCAATATTACTTGTCTTGTTGTCGCTCTTATATTGAGTAGAGTGTTACTTTGATATATCTAATGTCTTCTTCCAAGTTTAATGTTGTGGTATTGTCACCATACGTAGATCTCGTGTGTTGAGTGCTTTGTAATTTGTAAGTCGTACTAAGGAACTATTGTACTATCTTACGTAATACAGTAATAGAATGTTCGTATTGTTATGATATAATTTTTTCTTTTATGAAAGATAAGAAAAAACTCCTCAAACTCTTTTTCCGTGATTCGAGAAATACACAATTCATATTGTACCTCAATCACCGGATGATCAATCCCAGGGGGATTTGATCCGACCTCATCCACATAGGTTAACATCGTCGAGCAGGGCTCCGACATACAACCTCGGATAGGTCTTACATCCTTGGTGGATTCTCCCGACCTCTTCCACACAGGTTAATGTTATCGAACAAATGTTCTGACATACAATCTCGGATAGGTCTTACATCCTTGGTGGATTCTTCCGACCTCTTCCACACAGGTTAATGTCATCGAACAAATGTTCTGACATACAACCTCGGATAGGTCTTACATCTTTGGTGGATTCTCCTTACCTCATCCACACAGGTTAACGTCGTCGAGTAGGGCTCCAACATACAACCTCGGATAAGTCTTACATCCTTGGTGGATTCTCTCGACCTCTTCTACACAGGTTAATATCATCGAACAAATGTTCTGACATACAACATCGGAGAAGACTTCTACCCGACGTCGAACTTCTTCCTGTTGTCAAACTTCTGCTCGTCAAAAGACTCCTACTCGTCGTCGGACTTCTGCTCGTCGACGAATCTTCGTCGGTCTTCTACCCGACGTTAGCAGACTTCTACTCGTCCTCGGACTTCTACTCGTCGTCGGACTTCTGCTCGTTGACGAATCTTCGTTGGTCTTCTACCCGACGTTGAACTTCTACCCGATGTTGGACTTCTTCCTGTCGTCAGACTTCTGCTCGTTAGAAGACTCCTACGCATCATCGGACTTTTGCTCGTCAGCAAACGTCTACTCATCGTCGGACTTCTGCCCATTGACGAACTTTCATCGGTCTTCTGCCCAAGGCCGTGCTTCTACCCGATGTCGGACTTCTCCTTGTCGTCGGACTTCTCCTCGTCGGCGGACTACTACTCGCCAGCAAACTTCCGCTTAAATGTCATTCAAATCCCGTAACTCCTGCGCGCGAGGAGGGGCGCTAATTCGAGCAGGGGAAATTTCTCGCTCGCAAATAGCGAAAGCCTCAGCCGCCAGAGAGCCGTGGGGGAGGAGAAGAGATACCGTAACTCCTGCGCACGAAGAGTGCGCTAATTCGAGCAGGGGAAGTTTCCCGCTCGCAAATAGCGGAGGTCTCAGCCGCCAGAGAGCCATGGGGGAGGAGAAGAAAATCCCGTAACTCCTGCGCACGAAGAAGGCGCAAATGCGAGTAGAGGAAATTTCCCGCTCGCAAATAGCGAAAGCCTTAGCCTCCAGAGAGCCGTGGGGGAGGAGAAGAAAATTCCGTAACTCCTACGCACGAAGAGGGCGCTAATTCGAGCAGGGGAAGTTTCCCGCTCGCAAATAGCGGAGGCCTCAGCCGCCAGAGAGCCGTGGGGGAGGAGAAGAAAATCCCGTAACTCCTACGCACGAAGAGGGCGCTAATTCGAGCAGGGGAAATTCTCGCTCGCAAATAGCGAAAGTCTCAGCCGCCAGAGAGCCGTGGGGGAGGAGAAGAAAATCCCGTAACTCCTGCGCACGAAGAGGGCGCTAATTCGAGCAGGGGAAGTTTCCCGCTCGCAAATATCGGAGGCCTCAGCCGCCAGAGAGCCGTGGGGGAGGAGAAGAAAATTCCGTAACTCCTGCGCACGAAGAGGGTGCTAATTCGAGGAGGGGAAGTTTCCCGCTCGCAAATAGCGGAGGCCTCAGCCGCCAAAGAGCCGTGGAGGAGGAGAAGAAATCCTATAACTTCTGCGCACGAAGAGGGCGCTAATTCGAGCAGGGGAAGTTTCCCGCTCGCAAATAGCGGAGGCCTCAGCCGCCAGAGAGCCATGGGGGAGGAGAAGAAAATCCCGTAACTCTTGCGCGCGAGGAGGGGCACTAATTCGAGCAGGGGAAATTTCCCGCTCGCAAATAGCGAAAGCCTCAGCCGCCAGAGAGCCGTGGGGGAGGAGAAGAGATCCCGTAACTCCTGCGCACAAAGAGGGCGCTAATTCGAGCAGAGGAAGTTTCCCGCTCGCAAATAGCGGAGGCCTCAGCCGCCAGAGAGTCAGAGGGAGAAAGAAAGAAAAGTTGCAAATTTTCTAAAGGCCTAGGGGGCCTATTTATAGGTTTTGGAGAGAAAGGAGGGGAAGTTATTAACATTTTAGAATTTCCATAATTTTCTAAATTTTTTCCGAATTTTTTGGGATTTTTTCGGAATTTTTTGGACAAAAAAATAGCCAAAAAATGCTATTTTCGTGAATGTGGGACCCACAAAGTCGGTGGGCCGAACTGACATACCTCTCTCCGGAAAAAACCACTGACAGCGCACCGATCCGCATGAAAAATCATGTGGATCACGGCCAGCTTTTGGTTGGCCGCCGGCAGCAACCGCAGCGCTGCAGCGGAGCAGTCCAGGCAGACCGCGGAACGGTCCAGGCGGACCGGCAGGCGTTGGTGGTAGGCGCCGTGGAGCGGTCTGGGGGAGGCCGCGGAGCGGCCAGGCGACCGCAGGGGGGCATCCCGCGCGGGAGCGGACCGCGTGAGCGGTCCGCGGTTCCGCGCGGGAGTGGCCGGCGGCCGCTGTTCCGCTCCGCCGGCAGCGGCCGGCCGGTTCAGCCGCCCGGTCCATTTTTGGGCCCGTTTTTCGTCCCGACAAGCCTGAATTCGACATTTTTGGGGTCCCCGGACACATTTTTCGACATCCCAGATTCAATTTTGATACTTTCGAGGCCGTTCGAGGCCCCCACACGCAAGAATAATTCCGACTCGCTCGAGAAAATTCTTTATAATTTGTGGCGCATATTTTCGGATTCCTGGAGCTTCGACGTCCGAAAATAGGGGGGGGGGGGGCAACTGATACGACATCACAAAATCATCTTGATCAAGCACGAATCTCGAGGCAAAAACTAGTTGGAAACTTCAAAAATTAATTTTGAGAGCATATGAACTCCGATTTTAGCGATCGTATTGTCAAACTGAGCGTATCGGAAATACGAACCCAACGACACCAAGATAAACCCAATCCGAGCCCAAATGAGTCCGAATCAAGGGTTCAAAGCGCTGTTGGAAGGTTCAAACAGCAATTTGAGTTATCAAACGGTCTCCGATTTTGATGAGCTTGTATTCGAATCGAGCGGCTCGACGAGAAAAATCCAACGAGCCCAAGATCATTGAATTCCGACATCATTAAGGCCTTCAAATGCCCAACGAACGATGCATGATCAAAGGATTCGATATCGGCCGTCCATTCAAACCACTCCCAATTCGCCCTTGATCTCACGCCTATTTACGGGCTATGCCACTCCAGAAAAACTGTAAATAGAGCCTTCATTCTACACCAAGGGGACTCAAGGAAAGAGAGAGAAGAATAAGAGAAGGAGAAGGAGAAAGGGGAAAAGGAGATTCCTCACCTCCTCGACCACCGCCGCCGGAGCTCTTCCTGGCGCCTGAAGACGCCGGAACTCTACCGGATTTTCGGGAAACGTCAGGAATTCGTAGAATTTTGTAAATTTCGTGGAAGAAATAAATTGTACTTGGATTATCCCAACTTGTGGGACAAAATCCGCCATTTGTAATCTACAAAAAACACTAGTGGAATTTTGCAACTGGGCAAGGCCCCGTGGTTTTTTCCCTTTTTGGGTTTTCCACGTAAAAACTCTTGGTGTTCACTTTCTCTTTTCTGTTTGTGTGCGAAATACTCGTGCAACGCTAGGACGCGAATTTACAAACTCTACCGCCGTGTATATTCTCGCACGCAACAAGGTGTAAGAGCCAAAATTATTGATGGGTGGCACAAGAGCTTTACTATCAAGAATATATCAAGCTATGAAGAAAAATATAAGAGAAAGAAAAAAAATATAGAGATAATTAAGATAAAAGAAAAGTATAAGGCTTAAACAAATAATTGAATGTCATATGCTTAACATCTGATTCCTATTTATAAATTTAGGTTGATGAATAATGCTATATGAAATATTATATTTAAATAATAGAAGTACAATTATGTAATTAATATCACAAAAGAAAAGTATAAAGCTTAAGCGGGTATTTTGGTTGACTAAAAAAGGAATGTAGTGCAACATGAATATTTTGGAGTTGTTTGAATGAGTGTAAAAATAAATTTACGTAAATGATTTTTTTATTTGGTTTGAAGTAAAATGAATGTAGTATAAAATTTAAAAATAATAGCTGGTGGCAGGGGTGGTTGCAGGCGGGTGGCGACGATGGCGGCCGAGGGTGCGATGGTTGATAGTTATGGCTTGAGGCGGGTCAAAGCGGTTGACAGTGGTCGCCTGGTCGGCGATGAGCAAGTGAGCTTGCTTGTAGTGTAAAGCGTTCTCACTCAAAAATTGGTGAGTCTGGCTTGGCTAAAAGATGAACTACAATGATTTATATTACATTTACTTTAAATTCTTTTTTCATCCAAACAAACACCAAAATTGTTAAAATCTTCGTATTTGAAATACTTTATACCCTAACGTATTCCATCCAAACAACCCTAAATGAATGATTCAATGTCTCATGCTCACCATTTGATTCCTATTGATAAACTTAGGCTTCGTTTGGGACGACTTTTTTATTGCTTTTTAAAACGGAGTTGTAGTACAAATTTTTTAATTTTTATACTGAAACTCTGTTTTCAGAAGCAATAAAAAAGCCGTCCCAAACGAAGCCTTAATTAGCATATAGTTGAAAAAAGTTGTCCAAAATAAAACCCAAATCTTTTAACTTATTACGTTGGCGACTACATAAATTTTTTTTCCAAATTCAAATTGAAATATAATAAAGAATATAATATATGTTAATATGGTAACTTAATTAATGATAATATATTATCTTGAATATCGAGTTAAAGTGTTCTTGCGGAGCAGAAAGATGAACATAAAACGATGCTTCGTACTGCACAGTGGACACCACGAGTAGCAGGAGAACGGAGGTTAACGCGCTCCGCAAGGACAGCGGACCGTGATGGCTTTAGCCAGATTACTATTGTACTTTAGTTTTGGCCTGACGAAAACGAGTTGGCGTGAAAGGCAAGTCGAGCGTTAAAAAAACCTCCCCTGGCCATTGGTTTCTCCAGAAAAGGTGGGCGGTGTTCGACTTCCCGACCACCGGCAGTTATTCCCCACTAGAAGGAAAGAAGAATCGAGAGCCAGACAGAGAGAGAGAGGGAGCTAGGAGGAGCTCGCAGAGAGAGAGAGAGAGCGCTGGGAGAAGACGGTGGCGTTGAGAGGGAGGATGGAGAGGAGGAGGGCGATGACGTGGCCGAGAGTGGGAAAATCGGCTCAGGCGGTGCTGGCGCATGGGATGCTGTTCTGCTTTACGCTCTTCCTCGCTCTCAAGATAGATAACCGTATCGGTTACTCATGGTGGTCCGTTCCGCTTCTGCTATTTCATTGCTGTAATTCAATTGAATTTGTCGGAATGCTATGATTAGGTTCTTAATTTTCTCAGGGGATGCGATTTTGCGTACGGAATTGGTTTATTTTCCATCGGTTAGGGTTATTGGGCGTGGTGTGGGGATGATTGGGATTTTCCTGTCGGTATTTGTGGATGTCTGTTGCGATGGGTGATTTGGTCGAGCGTTATTTGGGGCGCGAGTTTTGATAATCTCGATTTTTCCGTTTATCAACCTTAGTTGAGCTTGTTGAAATCCCTTTCTTTTGTTACATGAGTGTTTAATTCTATGACTACTTCTTTAGTTTTTATGTGTTGTGTTTATGAAAGACATTTGACTCATTAAATCTCAGCATTCTAACTTTTGGCCTAGTTTCACTCTAAGAAAGGCCTGATTCGGCAAAGAATTCTCATGTTGCTGAACAGCAATATTGCATTTGTTATCTTGTTGGGTTGTTTCAAGATTTTGCTTCGAGGATCATTGCTTTCTATTTTCCTGAGATGGCACGTTTGTGAACTGACTCTTTTTAGTTTTTACACAATAATTTGTTGGGTACCTCCTTGATCTTCAACAAGGCCAAAATCCTTTTCAGGTAGCTTATAGGCTGTTATGAAGTTTGCTGCATTTGAAAAGCTTGTTTTTGTCTTGCTAGTCGTCATATGATGCATATACCGTTGAAAAAAATGTTTGATACATTATCAGAAGGCAGCAGAATTACTGAAGATGCGATTGAGTTAGTATGCCTGTAAATTTTAGTGATGGTGGTTTAGTATAGTACTCCATTATGCTATTTTATCATGTATCATATGTTGCAGCAAAACCAACCAATTGATTCAGAAAAAAATAATTTCTTATAAACCAAATATAAATAGTTGAACCAAGATATGAAGGAGTTGAAGGGTTTTTTTTTTCACGTCTTTTTGTGCCTATTATCAATTTCGGTTGAATTTTTATGCATTTATTTTAATTTTTAAATTAGTTTGGATTTTAATAAGAATAAAGATTGTTTGTAATTTATGATCCTCAAAATCCACCCAATTATCAAAGATTTTCATCATATATGTGGACTACCCACATATTGAAGCAATTACTGATATGACTTGTCAATAATTACTCTTGAGAATACAGCAACATCAATACTTTTAGTAGTCCATCAATCCTCTCAAGGGTTTTGAGTCTCAAATACCTCTCGCGCAACAATTCTATGTTGTAACTCATCTCGGGAAGACTCAAAACATTACTTTTGTGGTATTCAGGATATTGAAATTTTAAAAGATAATGCATAAAAAGAAAGCTTTTGCACAAGAATTTAAAGACCAAATACATTTATTACATTAAGTTGCGATCATCCGATCCCCAATGTTAAGCAGTGATTATAAAGTCCCAATTTTAGGAAGTTTCCATCATGCCCTAATATCATGTAATATAAACACCTCCCAGTGATAACATTTTAATGAACCATTTGCTTGCCTTCTAGGGACAACTTGAGTATAAAGATCAGAGCTAGATCTTATGTAAGGGGATCAGTTTTGACAATATTTGGAACTCTTAAATCATTCAGCATTCCTACATGCGCATTACTGCCTCTCACATTCTCCGTAAAGAATAAATTATGTAGCATACAATATCTTCTAAAATTTTCTAGATATAACGAATGGCTTTCTCATTTCATGATATAGTAGACGGAAGTCATTCAAACAAATTACTATAAATTCTTTGTTCATAATTTTTTTGTGTTTTAACAATTTTCATCTTTGTAGAGTAGCTCAGCAAAACCTTTTTCCAAATTCTTTATTACAGAACTCTCTCCTATCGTTCTAAGGGGAAATGAGTTTTTGTTGTTCATAGTTTCTTTTAGGCTTTAGTTTTTTAGTAAATACTTAAAAGAGGGCTTCATTTATTGGGATTTCAATTAATTATTATGATTGAAGTTTTAAGTTCTTGCATGGGATGCATTTTTCTTATAGATTCTTTAGGATTCACGTCTAGTTCTTTGCACATAAGGATTCAACAACAATAACTCGAGAAATCGCTACTTGATTTTTTTTACTATCTTATTTCTATTTTTTACATTCTTTGCAGCTGTGTTGCATGCTCTGCATCAATTTGGTATTAGAGCTAGGTTCTCCTTGCTTTCCTTCTTCTTTGTTCTCTCTCTCTCTCTCTCTCTCTCTCTCTCTCCCTCATCGACTTCATCGTCAAAGTCTGTTGCTCTTGATTCCACTCCTTTTTCTTGACTTAGTTTGTGATCTCCGACCATGAAGAAGCTTTAAAGGATTTGTGAGAAATTGATTAGACTCTTGCTCAATCCAATTTCTTTTTTTTTTGCTTCTTTTGTTAACTTCTTGTTGCAATTAAGTGATATGACACACTTGTAGCTCTCAAGTATTTCCTATCAATATTTGGAAAACAGCGAGAATTCTCCACAAAAATCAACTTGAAACCACGAAAACAATAGATACTTTGTATTATTTGATGAAATAGAAACGAAAAATAGCAAGATACAGTTGATACTCAAATTGTTTTACTTATCTTTTGCACATGATATGCAGTTCTCCTATTTGTTCTTATCCCATTCGAGCCATGAAGGCGTGTTATAATAAGTAGTCAGCAATTATCTAATGTGTTTGCATGCATTTTGCCTTTTAACATTAGCATCGATCATCCTTTTTAATGTTGCTACTAAGCTATCGATTCAAGCAACCATCAAGCCACACTTCATTTTTTATTTTGTTTATATGGGTAGTTGAGAATTTGACCTTTCTTATTAGGAATGACCTTTCTTTATTAGATTTAAACGAGAATTTGACCTTTAATAGGACACAATGGAGAAAAAGGATTCAAGTAGCCGACACCACGTAGTGGGACAAAGGCTTGATGTTGTTGTTGTTGTTGTTGTTGTATATGGGTAGTTGAGTTTATGTAGGTTAGGATGTGCTGTTATTTCTTCTGCCAGCACTTAAACTTTTAGCATTTGGAAATGTTATGACTGTTCTGACATAATGGAGGACTTTTCAAAAACTTCTACTTTTTCTTCAAAAACTTCTACTTTTGCTATCTTGAGGAGAGTTCTTCTAGCCCTTCGGGCACATAATGCTGCTCAATTAGCTAGTTGATTTGTAAAGGTTCAATTCTTGTAGGTCTATACAATATCTCGGTGTGAGTTCCTCTAGACTAGGAGATAAAGGAGTTGAATTAGACCTTTCCAGTCTTTGCTGGCCCAATATTAATTTTGGCCAAATATTCATGTATTTATTTAATTTTTAAACTTAGTTTGGATTGTAATAAGGAAAATAATTTTTTAGCCTTAGATTCTATATTTAATTAAAGGTTTTGAATGGCATTTTGAGTCATTGTTCGGGATGTTTTCCCTGCATGAATTCTTGATGATTCACTTGTTTTTCTTCATGCTTGCCGATTCAACCTCAAGGATTCTGCAACATCAGCTTTGGGAATCACTATTTGTTGTATTTATTTATTTATTTTTTCTATTTTCTTACGGTTGTTGAAATTCAATTCCGATATCATCGGGTCTGCTAGGTATTTTCCTTAAATAAAGCACGCGGTCAAATGATTTATGCATTGTACCATCTGAGAGGGGTTGTTTTTGTACATGTCAGGTGGAGCTGAAAAAAAAAAGAAGAAAAGTAAAGGAAACTTCCAACTGTATTGACTGTTGATAATCCTTAGAGATAGATTGTCTTGTAGTTCTTCATCTTTTTGAAGTAAATGATGACATTTTAGCAATCAATAAATGCATAACAGTGCTGATTTTTTTTTTGCTAATGTAAGTATTTAAATTTATAGGATGATATTTTCCCCTCTTTGGATCTTTCATGCTGTTGTTGCACGAGGAAGGTTCTCCTTACCTGCTCCCGCATTACCTCATGATCGTCAAGTATGTTTTTATTAACTTGTTTTCTTTTGAGACTCATCCCATCAATTCCAATCAGTTTTATATCTATGAAATTATTTTGACCTCAGTGGGCACCGTGCCATACTATTGTTGCGATACCATTACTTGTGGCATTTGAGCTGCTTCTTTGTACATTCCTTAGCCTTGGAGGTAAACATTACCAATTCATGAAACAAAATATAACTCAATGTTTTCACGTTTTAATTACTTCTGTAGCAAAATTAGACATAGATCGTTGGTATAAAATTTTTCGTATGATAATGCATGACTATATTGATCAATTATCTAATTGAACTTCTAGATAATTGTTCATTGCCTCACTTGTTAGAAGTGTTTAATTTGCAGGGCCTGAACCCGCAGCCATGAGCTTAAAGATTGTATTTCTTCCACTTTTGGCTTTTGAAGTAATCATTCTTCTCGACAACTTCAGGTACATTTTCATCTGATCAAGAAGGAAAAAAATTTATGCAAACTACTCGCTACATTTTTTTGAAAGGCCTGATTTACTTGGTTGTCAGAAGAATGCTATACTGATTTTAAGTTGGTATATTTAAAAGATTGGTTATTTCCACAATTCCACCTGCTTTGAATCTTTGAGATTCTTTTTATATTCTTATGTGCAATCTTCATCATCCTCGCTAGTATATTTTTATGAAATATTTGGGGTTGGCTTTATGAAAATTTCTCCTCGATTTGTTTTGTTTGGAAAACATTTGAAACATTTTCTTGAGTGCTTCTTTGATTATATTAAGTTGGATCATAAATTATTTTTCCTTTGGCTGCTGCTTGAACAGTTTTCTCTTGATTTTTTCCAACAGTCGATACATCGTAAATTTCCTCTAATTTGTGTGTTTATGGCCTTAATGAATCAATTTTCTTGTAAACGTTCATAAAGTATGTTCTGGGTGTTTCACAGCAACCTATTCAAATCAAGATGCCTCTGAAAATCTGAGTATCTTACTGGAAGGAAAATGAGTTTTTTTTTTTAAAGTATTTCTTATAATTTGTGGTACATCTTAACCTTATCATTTATCACGTCAAGAAGAAAAATAACAGAACTCGTTCATACATATCACAAGATGCATTTTCTTGAGTTAGTGATTTACTTGGTTTTTGGAACTAGTATGCATTATATGGGTTTAATTATTTTCATCTAACTGTTCTCTTACTTGTGGATTATCCAGAACTTTGCAGGCTTCTTGCTTCCGAATCTTGGAACCATTATTTCAGTTTTTCTAGTGTACAATCACATCATCATTTTTATCAATTGACTTTGTGCAAATTCTTTGAAGCTGCCTTTATTAATGCTCCTCCATTTATTCCTGTTGAAATCATTGGAAATAGTATATTTTGCCCAATGCTTCATTCAAATTTGTGTTTTTTGGGTACTACAAAGTATATTTTGTATGGATTCAGCTTTTGAGTAACTTTCCAGTTTTCAACAAGTCAGATAGCATAAAATCCCCTTTTTATGTGCTTTTAATGATCTATATTTCAGTTTTTGTATTGTAGAAGTCCTTAAAATCTATCATGGCAAAAAAATGACCGTGTCTAGATGCCAAAATGACCTGTGTCTCAAGTTTATTCTACTGGCAGCTTTTGGATTGCAAGACCTATGACTTATCCATTAATACGTGAAGATGTGTCCAAAATAAGTTTATGTTGCTCATATGATATTTGCATCTAACAAATTGCATCCCTTTAATTACTCCTGAACGTTAACAAATAATACAATAGCTGAGGCAATGGCCTATGTTATTCTCTTTTACACATTTCACCTTGGCTTGTTGGTTGTGAGCTTTGATTACTAACAAAGAGTGATGTGAAACAATATCGAAATTGCTCGGAGACATAATAAGACAACTGAGTAAGCAAGTCGATATAAATATTAACGAGTCACAATTAATGATTTAATGAAATCTCAGTTGCAGAATTGCTTAGGTATTGTTACAAACTCGTTAGACACAACAATTTAAAACAATAACAAACATGCGAGTAATGAAGAATGCACTTTAACAATAATCCACGGGTTAATATTTAGAAAAGTCACATTGAGTTTCCCTCACTCAAGCTCTCTTGCGGTTAACAGAAGAAAGATATTAGCAACACTAATGTGATCACCATGAGGAAGAGGGAGCTTACAATACTGTCCACGGGAAAGCTATTCGGAGCTGGAGGAGTTGATGAACGGTGCACGAGTGTATTCCCGGAGGGTTTAACAACAATTCTTCTTACTAGAATTCTTGGGACAACAATCTGTCAATATCCAGAAATTCTGGACAGCAAATGGGACCGTTCCAGCAACCTGGACATCAAACTACCTTGCTGAAAATTGCAGGATAGCAATCCTTTGAGGTGGACAGAACTCCGGGCAGCAGTTATGGGGAGATTGGGGCTGCTGGACAGCTGGCCGTGGCCTTCAAGTGGTGCAGGACAGCAGGTTGTCCTCTCTGAAATTCTGGGACAGCAATCCGTAATACCAAAGAATAGATTAAACCAAGGGGGAAACTGTGAGGGCCGGCTGTTGGGGTTGAGAGGGAATTACGGATTGTTTGGAGGCTTAAGGGAGGGAATTAATGTGAGTTAAATAGTTTGTGGAGAGAGGTAGTGGAGAGGGAAGGAGAGTTACTCAAATCTGAAATTAACTTCAGAATTTGAGTAGATTAGGAGGGAATTAATTTGAAGTTGATTTCAAATTTCAAATAGAGATAAGGGGGATTAATGGACATTAAGTGGGGCCCATTAAGAGGGGGGCCGGCGGGTGCTAGAGAGAGGGGAGGGAGTTATTTTAAACCTGAAATTAATTTCAGGTTTTGAATGAAATAGGGGGAAGATTAATGCATTAATTGGTGGCTTGAATGGGGCTCCATTCATGGTGAGGCCGGCGACATGGAGAGAGGGGAGGAGGGAGATTAGGGATTGGTTATTTACCTTCCCATCATGTTGATGCCACATAGGATAAAAAATTAATAATTCCACATGTCATGAAATTTGGATTGGATCAAATTCAAAAACTTTCCTTTTTAGACTTTTGCAAATATGGAAAGTTTTGAGCCTCAAATTTGAATTTCAAAATTTGAATTCAAAATTGCAAGATTCTTCCTTTATTGCAAAACGCAAGTTAAGGAGCCATTATGACGATTTGAATGTCATAATGACTTGGATCATGAGTGTGGCCGGCGGTCCAAAGGAGGGAGGAGATTGCGCCGATCGGGTGGGGAAGGCCGTGGGAAGGAGGCCGGCGATCAGGTGGGGATGGTCGTCGGCTTGGGGAGGTGGAGCTAGGGGAAGACTTGGGTGGATGAAGAGGGGAGAGAGGAGATGAGCAAGAATCTGTGAGAAAGATAGAGATAACTAACGAACTCACAAAGAGATCGTAAGAACTGCGAACTTTGGACTCTTCCAAAAATTGACGGGTATTGGAAATTACCCTCCTCGGGCTTCTCTTCTCATGAACTCACTAAGAGATCAACATGAACTCACTAAGAGATCAATAAGAACATAAAAATTTCATTATCAATAATTCATCATCTCATACAATGCATGAGGCCTCCTATAAATAGGCCAAAATGAAACAAAACTAAAAAGACATAAATGCCCTCGGGGCTACAATATCAAAAGACCACCCTTAAGGGTAAAACCGTAAAACTGAAAAATAAAATAAACTACTACATAAAATGACCCAAAATAAAACTCCTGATCGTGGCCGTCGATCTCCGGCGTCTCCGATGGTACACGTGTCGAAAACGCTGACGATGTCCTCATCAAAGAGTCTTTGGTTACTAACCAAGAGTCATTGGATTTGAGTCTCGCGTATGTGATGTGTGTGTGAATTTGCCTTAATTGGTCTAAATGTCCAAAAAAAAGAAAAAAATAGAGAATATACTCTTTTGTTTTGGCCCTGAATTCTTTCTATAACTTATGAAAGGGTTAGAGAGTTTATTTGTTAATCTAATTAAGAAAGGATCATACTTGTTGAGTACATGTTCTTTTTAGAAATACAGTGATGAGAAATCCTTTTGTTTGTCTAGAGTGCTTGCGCATGTAGGTTTGCCGATGAGCATTATTCCCTTACACTTATAAATTAAAGAACAAAGCTATTCAACCATATTACAATTAATCAAATGTGTTCAATGTTGAAGAAATAAGATTTGCCAAAATAGGTTGAGCACAACAAGATGAATAGACATATAGCTTACCTTAAGTAGTTGGGATAAAATTAATGAAGATGCTGATATTTTTTCAGAGCACTGGCTGAATTGTAATATGGACATAGCATTTATAATTTTATATGTGGAGTTCATTTTGTTGGCACCCTGTCCTTAGATTTGCTCTATGACATTTGTGGTTTAATTTGGGAAAAGTCTTCAGTGAACTCTTTTTGATCGTTTTTTCCTTTTATGTCAGAATGTGTAGAGCTCTAATGCCCGGAGATGAAGAAAGCATGAGTGATGAAGCTATATGGGAGACACTTCCTGTAAGTATGTTAATGCTATATCTGCTGCCTTTTTTGTTCTTTTCTTAGAATTTTTAATGCGTTGAAGTCAACGGAAACGGTAAATAGTTTACATTCAATGAATTGGCCATCACTTTGGTTTCATTAGCTCGTTTTACTTAGGTCTGTAATTGACCATCACTTTGAGAACATGTTTATGTTTGTGTCTGTGTTTTTGTTGGGATCCATTTATGAAAGGAATGATTTCTGAGTTCTTTTGCAAAGCTTAAGCTGAAAGCTGAGGATCCAGGCCAGATTATTAAACACATTGGGAAGAATGCCTATAAGATTGACTTATCAGCAGATTCTAATATTTGCACATATTTCAATATAGGCTGATCTTTCATCCGACTATGAAAAATAAATTGTGTCAAACTTTGAGAATGAAGTCTTTTTCAACCTAGGGAGCATGTCACAATTATAAGAGTTGTTTTTGTAATTTCATTTTGTTACGGGTGGTTAATGGCTTTAGGAGAGAGGATATTTTTTTAATTTTGGTTTTGTTGGTTTTGGTCTATTTAAAGCCCTTCTTGTAGTTTACTCAATTCATTGAATAAGAAATCAGAAGTTTCAATTTTCCTTAGGAGAATTCCCTTTTTCTTGAAGCCGATTAGGTGAGAAGATCGTCTTCTTAGTGGAGTTATGGTCTTTACCGATGAGGTGACTTTGTAGGTATGATGGGAGTGTAGGATGGCTTTCAGTTTGATTGATTTCAACTTCAGATCAATTTCGGAGTGCAGGAAGGTTTCTCGATCTGCAGAATTCTGGTAGACTTTCCATCTGCTGGATTTCAGCTGCAAATCAGATTTTCAAGCTGTTGCCAGGGATTGAAATGCAATAAATGATCTCCGAGCTTTTCAATTGCTATGTAATTAGATGGTCTTAATTTTCATTTAGTGCTTTGTTTAGGTTCGTGAAATCTCCTTTCCATTTTCATTTGGTGTCAAAAACTGAAAAAAAATCTTTCTTCTTACTGATTATTAAAAGGTGTAAATTTATTTTTATACTAGTTTTAATTATTTTTGATGTTAAAATAAGTTCATTTTTAATTATTGATCTAATTTCAAATAATTGGAAAATTTAATCATTCATTAAATACTTCTTGTTGATACTAGAGACAGAGTTGAAGGTAAACTTGAATTATGGAGGTCAACCTTAAGTCTAAAGGATTTTGTTTGTGTAGATCTAGAATTGAATATATGGAGTGTAATTTTAATAATAATAGTTCTTGTGGGGGGGATTGTGACTTTGGGTGATCAAGTCATTAATAAGAGTACACATTGTAGATATCTTGTGGTCTATTGTTTAGAGTGATGGTGAAATAGATGGGGAATATTATTACTAGAATTCAAATTGGATGGTTGAAGTGGAGGAATGCATCAGGCTTATTGTGTGATTGAAAAGTCTCCCTCAAACTAAAGGGAAAATTCTTAAGATGGTGGTTAGACCTGCAATGCTTTATGGTGCATAATGTTGGCCATTAAAAAAGAAGCATAATATTAAGTTAAGTTTTGCAGAGATGAGGATGCTCAGATGGATGAGTAGCTGTACTCTTAGAGACATGATACGAAATGAGCATGTACGTGAAAAAGTTGGAGTAGCACCAGTGGAAAATAAGATTAGAGAGAGTCGCTTTAGATGATTTGGTTACATAAAACAGGGGGCCTTCTGATGACCCAGTTAGGAAAGTAGATGTATTAGATTTAACTTATGTTAATAAAGGTAGAGGTAGACCTAAACAGACTTGGTTAGAAAAAATTAGAAATGACCTTTCTTTATTATATTTAAATGAGAATTTTACTTTTAATAAGGCGCCGCACAATGGAGAAAAAAGATTCATGTAGCTGACCCCATATAGTGTGATAAAGGCTTCATGATGTTGTTGTATTAAATATTTTAATTCTTCATAATATCTTGTACATAATTTGTCAATAAATTATAAATGATTTTCTATTAAATATGAGAGTGATTGTTTTTTTTTTTTAAATTATCATATAATATAAAAAATTATGATAATTTTTTATTTGTCTACTAGACTTTGTTTGGGCTTACTTTCATATGTTTATTAGTATAATTGAAGATGAGAAAAGGATCAAATTGGTCCCCTAATTTTTTCTGAAGGATCAAAATAATTTTTGATTATATAAAAGTACCAATTTGGTCGTGTGACTCTTTAAATAGAGGCCAAATAAGTTATTCCATTGGAATCATTTAGTTCCTTGCATGGTTTAAAATTGCGCAATATGAGGCTCGCCTTGAGGCCGGCCTTTGCGCAATTCCAGTAAAAAATGCCTCGATGCTTATGCCTCGAGTTTTTTTATGAGGCTTGCGCCTCAACTTGGTTGAGGCCCGCATTCACGCATTGAGGCTCGCCTCGCCTCGCCTCACTGGCATGAGGCTTACGCCTCACGCAATATATATTAAAACTTACATAAATCTTGAAGTAAATGCCCGACATTGGACTCTATAGGAGAGGAGGAAGGGGAGAGCAATTCATCATAATAATGATTCAAATGAAGAACCCCTTAGTGATGACAGTGCTGATGACTTATAAGTTCTTATGTGATATGTCATTGCTATTTATTTTTGGAAATCGGAATTATGTGTTAATGAAAAGAATACTGGGATTTCAGAAAGATAGAATTTTGAGTTAAACTATATTTCATGTTGTCTTATTATTGAGATATTTTGATTTCACTTCATATCTTATGCTTTTTTATGTTTTATATTATTCACTCATTAGTATAAAACAAATTTATCATTTTATATTTACGCAATCTTTTGATTTTGAGGCTTATGCCTCTAAACGCCTTTAGGCTTACGCCTCGCCTCACGAATGAAAAACGCCTCAATACCCGAATACGCAATTTTAAACATTGGTTCCTTGTTTAAAAAGTCTAGGGGCTCAAATGAGATTTTTGAATAGTTGATGATCATTTTGGTCTTTCATAAAGAGTCAAGGGATCATTTTAATCCTTATCGTAATTGAAGATGAACATCCTAGTCCTAATAAATGCCTAATACCTGTTCCATTAGCATGTTCCAAGGATTTTGATTTGAGTGAGCCATAACAGATTGTTGGCAGAGATTTAAACGTACTTAAAGCTTTTGTGTTGTACTATAACAAGCCATCTAGCTTTGTTAGAAGTGCTTTCTTTATCAAATTATTTTTTTTATATAATACATCATGTGCAGGATAATAATGTTTCAAACATCCATGCATCTCTCTAATAAAACACCCAAACTGGTAATTGTTTGAAACAAACTTGGTTTTTAGTTGAATTGAATATGACTTAGAGGCTATTTGGTTGGCTAAAAAATGAATGCAGTGTAAAAGGAATACTTTGGAGTTGTTTGGATGAGTGTAAAGTAAATTCAGACGAATGATTTTTTTTTGTTTAGTTTGAAGTAAAATGAATGTAATTTAAAGTTTAAAGATGGTAGAAATTGGCTGATGGCGGTGGTGGGTGGTGGTGGCAGTGGCCAGCGGTGGCCGGCGGTGGCAGCGGTAGTGGATGGCGACCGGTGGTGGTGGCCGGCGGCAGTTGGAGGTGGCCGGCGGTGGAGGCAGATGCCGGTTGGTGGTGGTCAAGCGAGTTTACTTGTGGTGTAAATTGTTCTCTCTCAAAACTGGGCTAGTTTGGTTTACCTCAAAAAATGAACGAGAATGATTTACACTACATTTTTTTTCCTTTACTTTGCATTCCTTTTTCATCCAACCAAATAGCCCCTTCAACCTGTTTGGTTGTGTTTCATCTAGCATACCTAAATCAAAACCTATTTGAAGTTAGTTTTGAGTTTAAGGCAACTCACTTGCAATCTAATTCAAGCCAATGCAAATTTATTATATTTTTATCTAATACTGAGATGATATATAAGATAAAAATAAACTACTTGTCAGTGCATTGGTAAGTTTTTTGTAATGTTTACAAGAGCTCGTACCTTTCGACTTTTATGAGTTAATTTTGAGTCAACTTGTTGCCTATTTCTATCCATCTTAGAATCAATTGATTTGAGTCCAGTGAACTCAACTTGATATTAAACCAGTTTTCTAGTCAAAGTAAACTTGCAAGGATTCAACTCATTATGGATCTTAATTTCCTATTTGAATAAATAATCAGTTGCTGGGTCTATTATCAACAAGTGAATGCTGTGTTTTTTCTTCTCAACTTAATGCCTACTGCATGGTCTTTATTTTATTTAATTTTTTCTTTAAGAAAATTTATTCACATATTCTGAATTGTGAAGGACATCTACCTCACTGAACCCGCAACCTTTCTTAAAGATTCATACCATTGCTCAATTCATACTTTTGTATGTGCATTATAAACTGCAATAACTGTTGCTCTAATGCAGTTTATTATTTCTGTAAGTTGCTCAATTCTCTTTTTCACTCTTGTAATCAGTTTGAACTGAATCATCACTTTCTATATCTCCAGCATTTCTGGGTTGCAATATCGATGGTGTTTCTTATAGCAGCCACAACATTCACACTGCTTAAGCTTTGCGGTAATAATTTTTCATCTCCATTGAATTTTTTGGTATAATGTCTGCGTATCAAATTGTTAATACCTCCAATCTTTAATTATAGCTACCAACCTAATTTGTATATTTATTAATGCAATCTTTAAACTTTAGTTTTGCTTTATTTGAACCTGTGACAGCAAACCTGTTAAGGGGGATGTTGACTGATTTAAAATTAAAAAAAAAAAGAGAGAGAAGAACAAAGAGATTTATCCTCAAAGACATGTGCTTGACCCGCCTGCCAAAAATACCAAAGTTGTAAAACCAAAAACTCATGAACTGCTTCTTAACACAAATGAGTTGAAACAATCGGAGGTAGCTTACTTGGTGATAGGAAAAAAATTGATTCAACTTCTCAAATTGCTAAAGAAATTCAACATTTAATTGATGAGTTTTCTGGTATAACGCCTGAAGAGTTGCCAATAGGTTTGCCACTGATGAGAGATATTCAACATCACATTGATTTAATACCTGGAGCCACTTTGTCTAATCTTCCCCATTACAGAATGAGTCCAACTGAACATGAAGAACTTTTTAAGCAACTGACTGAATTGTTAGAGAAAGGTTTGATTAAGGAAAACTTAAGTCCCTGTGGTTTGCCAACTTTACTAACTCCTAAAAAAGATGGAACATGAAGGATATGTGTGGATAGTCAGGCTATAAATAAAATCACCATCAAATATAGATTTTCAATTCCTAGGCTGGATGACATGTTGGACATGTTAAGTGGTGCCAAAATCTTTTCCAAAATTGACTTGAGAAATGGATATCATCAGATTAGGATAAGACTAGAAGATGAATGGAAAACTGCTTTTAAAATCAAAGAAGGATTGTACGAATGACTTGTTATGCCTTTTGGGCTTTCTAATGCTCATAGCACATTTATGAGAACAATGAATCATGTTTTTAAGACATTTTATTGGAAAGTTTGTTATGGTGTATTTCGATGATATTCTGATTTATTGAATTCACCCTTATGAGCATATTAATCATGTGAAACAACTTATGCAAACACTAAGAGAGCAAAAGTTGCATATTAATTTTAAAAAATGTTCTTTCATGACTTCAAATTTAACTTTTTTGGGATACATTGTGTCTGCGAAGGGAATAAAGGTTGATCCTATGAAAATTGAGGCAATTCAAAACTGACCTACTCCTAAAAATATAAGCGAGGTGAGAGGGTTTCATGGCTTAGCTTTTTTTTTTTTTTATCAAATATTTATTAAAAACTTCAGTTCTCTGGTTGCCCATATCACTGATTGTTTGAAAAAGAGAATCTTTAGGTGGACACCTCAAGCTGAATAAACTTTTCAAATGATTAAAGCAAAATGAGTCAAGCTCCCATCTTTAGCTTGCCAAATTTTGAAAAAGTTTTTGAAGTTGATTGTGATGCTTCATATGTTGGTATTGGTGCTGTGCTTAGGGAGGAAGGAAAGCCTATTGCTTACTTAGTGAAAAGTTGAATGATGCTCGATGTAAATATTCTACTTATGACTTGAAATTTTATGCGATTGTTCAAGCTTTGAAATTCTGGAGATGTTATGATGCAATTTTTGGAGCAAAAAACCTGAGGATTTTTCTTCTTTCTTGGAAAAGCTTGAGAGCTTGTTCCACTTCTCTTCATTTTCCTCTAGGAAAGCTTGCGAGCTTCTCCTCTCCGTCGTCTCGGCTTCTTATCTCATTCTTCTCTCCGCAAGTTCGACTCTACCTATATCTTTCTTCTCATGCGATGTAAATGCAGTTTTAGGAGTTTATGTTTTAAAAGTTTGTAATTGTTATTTTATGTTATAAAATTATTGTTTTTTTTTTGTTATTTCAAGATTGTCTTAGTATCTTTTTTGTGACCTAGGAAGTGTGTTATTTTTGCTTGCAAAAATTAGGGGTTTTTCCTAATTTTTGTCTGCATCAACTTGGCTATAGATATTCTAATATTGCATATAGTTCCGCAGGTGGTCAGGGATATGAACCAAGGATTTTAGGTTTAGATGTGGTTTTAGATGGAGTGAAATAATAAAATGGGGCTTTAAGAATATGCTTTATTTATCAGATTTATTTTCAAAGTTTCCCTAAACCCTACTAGTTGAGGTTTACGGCTCTTTTTTGTTGTGTAGAGGCATGCCTCATTTATTTTAAGCGTACACCTTATGGAGAATTTTTGCAATAAGTGCTGAGGCATGCCTCTTTTTATGCAATTTTAAATATTGTTCACAATATTCAAAGAAAAGAACGAAATGAACTTGACAAGGAATGTTCTTATCAATGCTAGAGTCATCATTTAGTTTTGCTAGGTTACGAGATGAAATCTATTGAGTATTACGACATCATTTGTCAGGTGCTTCTGTGTATTACCTTGGAGTGATATGACCCTTAAATATAAGTTGGCATGGTTGAAAAAGTCATGCTTTTTATGCATTGCTTTCTTCATTGTTGCATGAAACTTTAGCTCCACATGGCAATATGGTTCCGTATGAATTACAGCCTATGTGATCTTTTACGTTGCAAAGGAACTATCTTAACTTGGGGTGTAAACTAGTCCATTGGAGCTCAAGCTATCCTCGGATTGGAGTTCTAGCTCAAGCTCAAAACCACGAGTTTGAGTTGGCTCACAATCTAACTCATTTATTAGAACAGAGAGAAAATGAAATTTGATTTAAGTAACTATTGTAATAAAATAATAAAATAAGAGAAATTAGAAGAGAAATAATTAGAAATTACTTGATATAAGTAAGCTATAATTTTAAATATTTTAAATAATTTTATACTTGAGTTCTTTAATTATAATATAATTTAAGTGTGTCTTATGTTAACAATTTTAAATGAGTCAAGTCGGGATTGGTTAAAACTTTGGCTCATTAGCTTATCATTAGCTTTTCGACCTTATTTCATGATTCATTTATTGAACTGAGCTCGAGCCGGAACTAGTCGGCTTGGCTTAGTTACACCTCACAAAGCTACTAGGTATTTATATTTTATTAGTTGCTACTTAGTTAGCTCTGGTTTTATAAATTGTGGGCGCAGGTGATGTTGGTGCTCTGGGCTGGTGGGACTTATTCATAAATTATGGGTAATTATGATATTTTCTCTTCATCATGCTGATTGACATCATATTGCTGGTGTGAATTTACTGAGTACAATTTTTGCTCTTCAGAATTGCCGAATGCTTTGCTTTCCTTGTTTGTACCAAATGGTCTAATCCATTGATACATGGACGGGGGTATTTTCCAGAAACTAGTTCATCTTCTTCAACAATTCGATATCGTGATTGGAACAGTGGTTTGATGTTTTCTTCAATGGAAGATCAAGAGCAGGATAGGTTATGTGGCCTGCAAGATATAGGAGGCCATATTATGAAAATTCCAATTGTAGCTTTTCAGATTTTGTTGTGCATGAAACTAGAGGTATGTATTTTTCTCCAGTTCAGTTATGCATTCTCTCAATTAATATAACTCTGGAATTCAAATTATACATTTCAAAGGGACGCCTGTAATATAGTAGGTTTCATTGCAGATATGGAACATGAAAATACTTGTTTTTTGTTAGTTTTTTTAAATAAAAAAATGTTTTCCATCTAATTTAATGTTAAAAGTACACGCAATTATGAGCCTTTTAAAAATAACCTCCCAAGTAGAATTTGGATGTTGGTTATGATTTGCTGTGTTACAAATAGCCTTGGCTGCAAAAATGTGCTATGACTGAATTATCTATATACATAATTGAAGAATGAAGCTGGTTTTAATTTAAGCGGCTGATGGGGGTGGGCATGTGGTTGAGGTGGGGCAAGGAAGGTAAAGTTGGTTCCTCCTGATTGCCTTACTTAAATGACGTGATTGAGTTATGTAGGAAGACTGATGTAGAACGGGTAGGAGGATTGAATCCTAAGGTTATTGAACTTAATGGAAGAGAAAGAAGTTTCTCTTACATTTGATGGCGACAAAGATCAAAGGAAAATCTGAAATCAAATTTCAGATTTGGTTTGGAAATTAGGGAGCTATCGAGAGAGGATGCAAGTTCCAAACCTCTTCTCTTAAAATCTGAAAACAGTTTCAGATTTCCAATAAAAATCTGAGAGGAATTTTCAGATTCTAGTGGCTAGGACGAAGAGAAATTGGAGGAGACGTCTTGGGAATAGAAAGCTGAGAGTAAACTTCCCTTCACAGGTTCTGGACTAGAGAGCTTTTCTTGTGTAATTAGGAGAGAGGAGGGGCGGCAGAGCATGAGAGGAATTAGGGATTTAATTCCAAAGGGGATAATATGAGTTGGGAAGGAATTAATGAGGTGGGGACATGGGGTTTTCAGCCAAATAAGAATTCTCAGATTTGGAAATAAATCAAAATAATCCCTTATAGGGGCCGGCAACATGAGGTAATAGAGGAGCATTTAATGAGAGTATTTAAGGCTTCTTAATTTGGTTTAATGAGTTAGGAAAGTAATGAAATAAATCCAATTTGAATTTAAAATTCAAATTGATTTAAATTAAGTACTTTCCTAAAATAGGCGAACTAAATTAGGAAATAAATTATGAATTTCAAATTTAGATAATTTGAATTTCAAATTAAGTCCAAATGTCATTCACCCCAAATTAGGAAACTCAAGAAGGAAGAGGGAAGGGTGAGGCCGGCGGCTAGGGAGCCATGGCCGGCAGTTTGGAGGATTTTCGGGTGAGGGACCGGTGGCAAGGTGGAGATGGAGACGATGTGAAGGTAAAAGTAGGGAGAGGATTAATATGACTACGAGGAGCAATAAGAAGGAACAAAAACAGAGAAACAAAATATCAAAGATACAACCGCGAGCTCGGCCACGTCCTGCGGCTGACAGGTACTACGTTGCCCTTCTCCAAGGGACTTCACGCCACGAGCCCGGACCCATCCTGCGGCTGGTGGAAACTCCGACTCCCTCCCATAGGGACTTCATTAACGTTCTTCCCAAAGAACCCAAGTGCAAAACACAATTTTTTTTTATTAATCATCCATCATCCTAATACAAGAGAAGGGCCTCTATATGTAGGCCTCAAAAGAAATTAAAAGACACATTTTCCCCTTGGGCTTACATAAGACAAGAGGGTGAAAAGGGAAATTGCAAAACTAAATTAAAATACACTTAATAAACGAAAATAAAACAAAGTGATCTCAGTCGTCGATCTTCAGCTCCTCCTCAGATTTGCATGGACGGTTGGATGTCCGCATCAAAGACCCAGCCAATAGCAATATCTCATCCACAAATGTATTTAATTATTTAAGATCTAACATATATTTTCTCTCTTCTCAGGGCCAGGGGAAGTAATATTTTTATAAATTATATAAGGTTTGTGACAAAGTGGGAAAAATTGGCGAATTTGATGGAGGAAAATCAGAGAGCTAGGGAGAAGCATGAGATTGAGGAGATAGACAAATGAATGCCTCAAAAGTGAGGGAAAAAAAAAAACTGGTAAAGAGGAAGAACATAATTCTCAAAGGGAGACAAGAAACTCTAATCGCTATCATCATATCAATCCATTGAATTGATGTATTACAAAGCAGCCTATCATATTTATAGAAATTGGGGATCATCTGATAAAATAAAATTCAAACATAAACTTTCGTAATAATTATTGCAAAGGATAGTTTAAAGATAAAATTAACCAAATAAATAAAAAATCCTGATAAATTAAAAATGAAATTACTGACACAAATACTAAAATTTAATTGAAAAGTGCTTTATTGAATTTTAATTGTTGGAAAAACTATAAGCCTTTAATTGTACTACAGAGCTTGTAAAATTCATCTAAAAGAAAATGAGGAATGAGAAATCTATTTTGAAGAAGAGATAGAGAATTGAAAATCCTTCTCAAAGAGTAAGAAATGATGGAGACAAATTATTCTTCTCCATAATATCGGCAAAAGACTGGTCATAGATCCTCAAAATAATTATTAAAATTATGGGTAAACATTTGGAAGCTTAGATGTCTTCATACATAGAATGAGGCTGACTTGAGGGAAATGTGAGTTGATTTAAACTGTCTTCTGTCTCTCTTTTTATTTATTTTGGATTTTTATATATTGTATTGGTTCTTCAATTCTTTTATTTAGTTATATTCATAAAAGCTAACTTTATTTTCTTAAGATTTGGCGGCTATTTATATAAAATTTCAGTTTAAATTAGGGGTACAACTGAGTCAAGCCGACTCGCGAGTCGCTTGGTCTCGACTTGGTAACAGGCTCGACGAGTCGAGCTTATCGAGCTCGCGAGTCGAGCTCGAACACAATTTCGAGCTCGACGACTTATCGAGCTTGAGCTCAAACAGGCCTTGGACTCGACTCGTTGGCTTGACGAGCAGCTCGCGGAGGTGACTGGGCGGGAAATCCAAAACGACGAATGAGCTTGGGATGATGGATCTCGACGGTGGACGTGATGACAAACTCAGGATAGTGGATCTTGATGGCGGAGCCTCTGGACGACGATGGACGAGCTTGGGACGGTGGACGTGATGACAAGCTTAGGACGGTGGATATCAACGGCGGAGCCTCGGGAGACGACGAACAAGCTCGAGACAATTGATCTCGACGGCATATGTGATGACAAGCTCGAGACTGAACTCTATAGAGGATCTCGACGATGACGGACCTCTGGACAACATTGGACGCGACGACTGAGCTCTATAGCGAAGCTCGGGACTGAGCTTGACGAGCTGCTCGACATGAGACTAGTCAAGCTCAAGCTCGAATTTTAAGCTCAGATTCTGAGCTCAACTCGAGTTCGAGCTCGAGCTAGAGTTCGGTGTTTGGCAGTTGAGCTTGACTCGAACATCCCCTGGCTCGAGCTCAACTTGTTTGCACCCCTAATCTCCATCGATATAAGTGTACATAATCATCTGCAGTAGTATTAGGAATATATTGTGTAGGAAGCATTTGGCAGAGAATTGTTTGTAGACTTACAAGGAAGAGGTGGAAAGAGTAGAATCCAAGGAATTGTCAATAGACCCATGAAATAAGATCAAATAAAAAACATTTATAATTGAATTATGTCAAATTTTGCTAGAATTTATAATTTATAGGCATTAATTCCAATGTGTTGCTCAATTTAAAATGGCTCTATTTTAGATTCATTTCCTTAAAAGGTTCTTGGTAAAATCTTTTTGAGTTTAGATGAACTATGATCTTATCATCTGGCCTAAATTTGGCACCTCTCATTCATGTTTGTAATTATATACCTGTTATGAAATATTTTATTTCTAAAATATGATCCACGGTAAAAGTAGCATCATGCTTTCTTAGTAATCTTTGATAAACCCAAGACAGTTCATACAGACATACTTCTTGTATCGATATGGATATGATAAAAGTTTATACAACCCGGTATTATGTTTCATATCTTTAGCAAATTAGCATATCCTATATTGTGAAAAAATTCATGCTACATCTCTTTTTAAAATTGTCCAAAATTATCAATCCTTAATCATTATAATGATATGGACATTTCCTAGGTCTATATGGATTAAAAGTGTATATAACCCTGTTATGTTTCATTCCTTTAGCAAATTAGGATATCCTATATTGTGAAAGACTTCATGCTACATCTCTTTTCTAAATTGTCCAAATTTATCTATCCTTAATCATTATAATGATCTTATCTTTATCAAAATGTCTGATGCAGCCTCCCACTTGTAATTTTAAAATAAATAAATTCTCAATGATGAATTAGGAATATAAAGATTATTGGTCTTAAATAAGTAGCAATCTTTAATTATATAGTATTTGTTAAGCAAATGAAATTCATTATCTATGTCTTGATAACTCTCATTGAAATCCTTAGAAGTGGCATACTCATCTCTTGTATGATCAAAACTAATAACCTTAATTTGCATTATGTAACGGACAAGAATTCAACTCTAAATGTTAGCAGGTTTGTAATTTAAAATTTGATCCAGTGCGGTGTTTTAGGACAATAGATAATTCTCATTTAGAATGTCAATGTCCTAATTTCTTTTGAGAAATTATGTAATTTAAAACTTTATTAGAACTCTTTGGGTAACATATAATACCTCCTTCAAGGGTAACATATAATACCTACAATAGTGAACAGCTTGTATTGCATTGTATAATTTCTTATCATAGTTTATTTCTGCATAACCTCTTTTAGCTTCTCAATAATAAATGCAATAGGATGCCCAGGTCTTCTTAATTAACGGAGATTATTAGCCTAACTTAATTGAAGGATCATTGTCGACTGTCATGGATTGTATTGCCCCCAAGGGTCGTAATAGATTTGGGATGGATGATTTCATTTGGAGATAATTTTAACTTAACCTTAGCTAACATAAGGCTTTGTGTTCTATCAAGTGCGGATTCAACACTCAAGGGATTGATCCATTGGGAAACTGTTAAGCTCTAGCCTTAACTGTAATTTAGTTATGCCATTTTGTGGTGAATACTTGATCGGAAAGCCTTGGTTATAATTGTACTTTTATAGTTTTAATTTATAGCAAAAACACCTGTTTAGTGGACTTGTTGCCACATTCTTACTAGTATGAAACTCCTGAGAATGATCAGAGAGGTATAATTAATATGACATTGGTGTTTTTGAGTTAATTTTATCTTAGAATTGTCACTATCGTCAAACTATTAGACAAAATGGATGGGTGGTTGCTTTAAACTTTAAGTGGTAGGTGTCGGTTGAAATTTTTTTATGTTTTGCAGTTTTTTTGTACTTCTATGGGAGTTTGGGCCCATAGTAAGTTTGTTTTTGAGTTTGGGGGCATTTTGATTATAATATCCCTTCTGATTAATATTTTCTGTCAAGACGCTTAACATTAGGGTATAATTATTTGCATCATTTGTATTTGAAAAACCAAAGCTTGTTTTTGAAAATGGACTTCTATTATGAGTTATGATGTGCAATTGCCACATCCTTCATATGAGTATTTGAATTAATTTTAACCTTGTTGACTCTGTTCTCTTTCTTGTAGAGAATTGAGTTTGAGAGTTAGAAATATAATTGTATTTTGTAAAGATGGTATTGAGAGATTTAATTTTGTTTGAAATAGGGAATTGAAAGCCTTACACAAATAAAAGACTTTCTTGTTTGTCTCACAGTTTACCTGATTGTAGACTGGTTCGATTGAGAGAAAATAAGGATTATAAAATCCACTTTTAATTGCTGTTGTAGTACTTTACCAATAGAAAGAAGACTAGTCAACTGCTTTCTTAGGGACACAGGATTAGAACTTGAAAGGTGGGACCTTCTACCTTGCCTTATAGGTAAGGTGACCCACTCAAGAGCATGTGTACATTTCATGTTTGAGTTTGAATTTTAAATTAATTATATGTTTTTCAAAATATTTATACGCTTCTTAGAACGAGGAAAATTGTGGTTCAACTCGCTTTTAGTCCACCGGATATATTGATCTTTAGATTAGACACTGACACACTTTATTGGAGCACACACAAACAATTTAAAATTGGCAATTTGATATCTTGTAGAGGATATGCACTGAATTTTTATGTGCTTGCATAACTTCCAAGGCAGTTTATTAGGTATAATATTGCATCATGATGCATGTAGAAAACTTGAAGTTACTCGAATTTGGTTGTTTGTGTGAATATTTTGTTAGCAAGATGTGGACAATATTTTATTTTAATCTTTAAAAATATTGCATCCTATCATTTTGCATGTCTATGTTGCGAATCTAATTGGGATTTTGATAAAATAGAATATATTATGTGTTTCAAGGCACAATAATTTTGTCAATATATAATTTGTATTGTTGTAGTGGGCCCATGGGAAATCATTTTTCCTCTAATAAATAAGAGGGATTGATTGGCTTATTTCGCAATTCAAGTTCTCGTTCAATTTATGGTTTTGAGAATTTAGTAGACTAGAGGTTCTATTTGCGTTCGTTGGTAACGTTTTGAGTCTGCTACAAGTCCCCTGTAAGTCCTAGTTTAGTCCAATTCCATGCTCAATCCTATTCTTAATTTCTTATATATGATTTTTTAATTTAATGTTTTACTCATTTTCAGGTATTTTTGTTTCATTTCATTTTGTTAGTCTTATCATGTAAATTTTGCTAGCCTCTCGACCCTTGCAAAGTGAGCATTTATGAGGGCTACGCCTGCCCACTATGTCAAGAAAACATGTATAATCAATATTCTAAGTTACTATTAGTGTGGTCTTCAAAACCCACCATGCTAAGAAAGATGTGCAAGGGGTACTTGTAGGAGAAATTTGCAACACACTATTTTTCATATCATGTCAAGAAAACGTGCATAGGGTTTATTCGCTATGTTTTGAATGTTATCTATACATTTCCTTCGCTATACTAAGAAAAAATGAGCATATGCTCCACTTGTCAGCCAAACATATCCCAGTTTGGATCATATGAGTTTTGATGGTTGCAGTTTTATACCTGGGCATAATGTTGATGACAACAATTGCCACTAGTCAACAAGGTTGATGCGATGATTGAATGCACACTTTTTTTCCTTTTTTTTGGGTATCTTCTCTCTTTATTTTTTTACTTTTTTTTTTCTTCCTTTTGTTTTCTCTCTTTTTAAAAGAGAAAGAGAGAGAGAATGAGAAATGGGTTGAGAAAGTGCATATAGAATGGATAGAGATAGGAAGAGAGATTATTTGCTTTGGTACTTCGACGATGTAAGAAGTAGGGAGCTTGGATCACTATTATTTAGTTGGCGTGTGTTGCAAGCTTTGTGATCAACAAGTGCACAAGGGATGGGGATTTGGTGGAGATGCTGAAGGTTGGGAAATTTAGCTATTTTAGCTATTTGTGAGTTCGATGGTGTGCGTCAGTGAAAGGAAAGATGAGGACTGAACATGTTTAACTTAAACTCGCAAGCCTCAAATACTCCTCTTCTCCTTCAGGCATCGTTGGTTCAATGACTTTATTGGTGAGTCCCTTTATCGTAATTTCCTTTGCTATTTTTGGCCATGGGTTTTAGGAATTTTGTAAAGTGGGGGTGGGAGAGGACGAGAGTGCGAGGGAGGTTGAGGATTGAAGTGAAGCTCACAGCGGTTGAGAGGTGAGTAGGATTTAGTGCTTAGGGGGTGGGGAAGGTGGGGACGGTGGTGCAAGGAGTGTGCAAACTTTGATGCTGGCTGGCTAAGGAACGATTGATAAGAGAGATACAAATGAGCATCTTCTTTGTTTTAATATTGCAATATTTTATTATTATTTTTTAAATGACTTGACATGATAATGGTGTTTGCATATATGGGCATGGGATTAACCCTAATAATTAATCCTACTTTCAAGTGACTTGTTGATGCACCTAAAGCTTTGATATCAACTTGATGCAAGAGGACTTTCGGTTAGGATTTCTTAATGCAACTAATATGAGGAGTTGTATGCTCTCATGCAAAGGCATTCGAGGATTCATAGATCACAAGTAATCAATTAATTCAATAATTTTCTTTTTTAATTGAAAAAAAAAAACTAGTATTCGATATCATTTGATAATGAATTGATTTAAAAAAAATTTGATAAAAAATTATCTATAAATTTCATCTATAAAATGGAAACAATTAAATTATGTGAGCAAATCTAATTATTTTCCATCATTCAGATTTCAATGTGCTACTTTTGTTCAAAATCAAGAATAATAAACATACCAATAATAAATTACGTAGAAATCTAGCATTCAACTTATATTGGCAATATTGAAAACTAGAAAAGAAAATTATATTTAAACCACAAGTTATAATTACATTCTCTGAACCACTATTGTCTTGAAAACCTGGGGCTAGTAGAACAGTATTAGTTTCACTTTAAGTTTTAATTTATTTCATTGAAAAAATATTCCTTATTTAGATTGAAATCTCCAAACTCAGTTGACATCAGCGCAAACCACCATTTAAATTTCCAAAATCCTATGAAAACATGGCAGCTGCGCGCAAGAATCACCGCCACTATAATTACTACAATAGCCATATATTGCTGTTACAGTAACACACTACAACTCTATGGCTACGTTATCAGTATATCTCATGTCACTGCTTGCAGAGTACCGTTTGTCAGCTTTTCATTTTGTTTTTTCTTCTTGATTAATTCCAAATTCCACATCAGGCTATTTTAGAGAATGCCAAAATCTACTGCCTCAGAAATTTCCGCATCAACAGCTTGTAGACCAAAATAGGCTAGATGTGGTATTTTTATAATTACTTGTTGGAATTTGCAATATATTTTCATATAGAAAGGAGTTATAATTTAATTGGAAACTGTTTTTTTTCCAGGTTATATGCTTGATTATAATGAATTGTGGAGGAATTCCTTACATATGCATGATATTTTTTATTTCACCCCACCTTCAATTCTGAATCTAGCATTTACATATCAACATAGAACGATTTTATAATACATGAATGGTTACACAACTCCTGAACGCAAATTATACCATTCAGGGAACACCACCATCAACTAAAGAGATGCCAATTTTAGCTCTCTTCTCTCCACTTTTTCTTCTGCAAGGGGCTGGTGTCTTGTTTGCCATATCAAAGTTGGTGGAGAAGCTTGTTCTTCTTTTTCGCAGTGGATCACTGAATGGGCGGTATGTCACAATCTCATCGAGAGCTCAAGACTGCTTTGCTTTCCTACATCATGGCTCAAGGTAGTGTTTCACGTTTTTTGTTAATGAATTGTTAGATTACTATATTTCCTATTGGTAACATACATACAAGTTTGCATTTATGTATTTAAAAAATTGATTACTTATAAAAGTATGATATCCTTGTTCCTCTGCTTGTATGTCATATTCTTGCAATTATAATCTAGATTGCTCGGATGGTGGTCCATTGATGAAGGAAGCAAAGAAGAACAAGCACGGCTTTATCATGCTGAAACAATTGGGTATGTATAATGAAATTGTACTCATGATTTTGTGATTTTTTATAGATGAGAACCCTTTTCATATTTTATTGTGATTGGGATTCCTTTTGAAAAAGAATTGGGCATATCCTGACCATAATGTTTAAGATACTTTTAAAATCTTTGAAGTTATTTAAGATGAGTGAAATATTAGAGTTGATTGATTATCTATTTCACTTATCTCAAAATAATTTAAGGGTTTTAAATTCTATCATGATCAAATTTTGAACGGTATATCTTCAACTAGATTTTTTTTTTCATTCCTTTTTATTGATAATTTAATTGCAGGAAACTGCTTTTTATCCATGTATTGTGACTTCTGTCATGCATTATGTATTACTTTATTTTTTTTTTCGATGAAAGTTACATTATGTATTACTTTGGTGCTTGATTTTACTGCGTGCGGCTGAGATTTTTTTTCTGCCAAATTATCTTTGTTGTTGCATGATTATCTGCAATTATGGATAGGAAACTAAGCACCTTGGCTATGAGTTTCATAAAGAATGATTTCATAGTGATAAAATTTAAATACCGTTTATCTTGGATGGATAGTACCATTAGTCAGTTTTATTGATATTGAAACTATCATGGCTTACAAGTTTTCGATTCTAATGGCGTCTAAACTATACTGAAACTGCTCATCTTTAGGAAGCTTTGAATGAAGCCATTTATCCGTAGTCATTGTCTACTGACTGATGATGACTCGTCTGAGTCGTCTCCCCTGATCAATGACGGGCTGAATTGAAGTGTGTGTTTGATCTGGAAGGGTATTTTGGATCTTTGGGGTTGTGTTTGATGTTATGGTGCACAGACACGGACACACGGCGACATGGATGCGATACAACACAGATACGGGACACATCAATTATTAAAAATATAGAACACGTCATTGTAATTTTTATTCCTTAAAAATAGTGTATAGAAATTGAGTTAGCAGAATATTAAAAATAATTGAAAAATAATAAATTATTAATTTATTTAACTAGGATTTGTGTTTAAAATTATTAATATTAGGATGTCAAGAGTTGGACATTGATGTCATGTTTCAAACATCAAGAGGGAAGACAACATTGCTAAAAAGAGTCGAGCATCAAGTGTCGTTGTCGAGATATTGTCGATCATCTATGTTCAGATATGTTGGTCAAAAATAAGATTTTGAGACAACACGGGTCAAGATTGTGAGGATAGAAATTGTTAGCATCAAATTTTGATTTTCAAATGGTTTTGAAACATTGATGTTGTGACGACGTTGGTCGTTGATGACATCGGTCGTTGCTGTGAAACCCTGGCTGTAATCTATAGATAGAAATTAAAATGATATGTTCAAGGAATGAGGTATGGAGCAAGGGAAATTGATTTGGGGCTATTGAGAGGAGACAAAAAAATTAAGTTTTTATTTTTTAATAAATGAAAATTTGAGGAAGCTAATATTATGTGGGAAAAAGTAGTTAGTAATATTAAGAATATTGCAAAAGATGTGCTTGAAGTAAAGGGAAATCAAAATGTGTAAGAAAAGATAAAAAATAAGAATATATAAAAATTGATTTAGATGTAAAATTTTTTATAATTAAAAAAGATGTAAAGTGGGCCCATACGGAGTCTAAGAAAATAATATGTGATGCAAAAATTTTAACTTTTAATGATTTATAAAATAGATTATATACTAAGGATGACGAAATATATATATATTAACAAAGATATAAAGTAGTAAGGATTTAATTCAAGTGATATTTATGAACGAAGATGTTGACCTCTACTAGGCAGCCAAAAAGGAAACAAACAAAATAAAATAAAAAAAGGGTTCAAAATCATTACCTGTGGAAAAATCTCACCCAAATCGCTGCTCTGGCCGCTACAGTCCCGTCACCCATTCCTCTGCTCTGCAAACGGCGTTGAACTGCGCTTCGTCACGATCTCCCGCTCATCTCAATCGCGTCTTTAAAACGAGACGGAATACCTCTCGTTTGGCCGCTCTTCACACACTAAAATCCCGCAGCTCTCCCGGCTCATTCTCCTCTCTCCGGAAGCCCCCGTCATTTCTCCTCTCTTCCCCGTCGCTGCCTCCTGTTTCTCGCCAAGCCAGACACAGAAAGAAAGAGAGAGAGAGAGAGATAGCCTCCTTACCTTGTCTTCTTCCTCAAGCACCAAACCCCAGCTCCCGCCGACTTTGCTCCTCCGGCGTCCCTTCCCTGTCAGATCGAAGGCTCCGACCTTTCGATCGGAACCAGCAACGGGAGTCGCTCGCTGTGACGCTAACTTTCTCCCTTTCATGCGGCTTCTCCGGCACCTTCATTGGCGTTCGACTCCGCTCCTTTGACGACCTTCTAGTTGGATCGAAAGTTACAGATTTTGATCGGAAGCAAAACAGGAACTCGCTTGCTGTGAAGGTGACTATCTCCCTTTCACGAGCTTCTCGGCCAAATCCCGTGAATCCGCCGAATAGAGAGAGAGGGGGGGGGGGGGAGGATATTTTGTATTTTATTGTTATTATTATTATTATTATTATTACTGTTAATTAAAATTAATTTCTGTTAATTATAACTAATTAACTTTAATAGTGATTAATTATAATTATTTAAAAAAGTAAATATGATTAAATAATTTAATTATATTTAATTATTTCTTAATGAAAATCATTTAAAATTAATTAAATCGATTTTGATTAATTATTTTAATAATGGTTAATTATTATGATCAATAATTAACTATAATTAAGTAAGATTAATTAAAATTTATTATTTTAATTTTAATTGATTGTTATTAATTAAAATTAAGTATAATTAGTTATTTTAAATGTAATTAATTATTATAATTATAAATAATTATTTTCAAAATTAATTAGTTATAATTAATTAAAATTGATTAAGAAAATGCTCCGTGCCTCCACCACCGTCGTCGACCCCGAAGGTATAATCTCTAAGACTCAGATTCTCGTTCTCGTCGTTTGCGGCGGATCGGTGAACCACCTATACGCGCTCTCGTTGCACGGTTGGAGGAAACCTGGTGCGACGCCTACAACGAGACAGGTAATCACCTAAAACTCATATTCCCATTTCGGTGTTTGCTGCTAAACGGCGAACCACCTATATGCTCTCTCGTAGCACGGTAGGAGGGAGCCCGATGCGACGCATACAACGAGGTGGGAATGCCTTATACACGCTCTTGTAGCGTGGTGGGGAGATCTACCTGTGCTCGCCTACGGATACTGTTGAAGACCTCATACACGCTCGAGTAGCATGGTGGGATGAAAAAAATGTACGGCCCGGTGTCCCCCGACTCCTACCATACATGCTCGAGTAGCGTGGTGGGATGGCCCAATCTCCCAGATTTTCCCCTAAACGGGGGAGACGCCAGGAGGTTGCCGAAATTTCGGGTGAATGTATGACCGAACTCGGACCTGTTTTAACTCGAAGAGAACAAATATTTGAACACATTTGAACAACCAAGGATTTGGAACTACGCTCAGAACTTAAATCAAATGAACTAAATGCACTCGAACTTAAATTTAAACTTGATTTATACATCAAGTAGTTTTTTGAACTTGACTGAACACGAGCAAGGGACCTAAACAAAAACTCAAAAAATTAATTAATAAATATCAAATTCAAGTAAAATAAACTCAAACTTGAACTCAAATAGAATTAAAGTTTGAGTATGCACTTGAACTTGAGCCAGAATTGGAGACTATTGAACAAAACTAAGTAAACCAAATTGAAATCATATGCAATTGAACTCAAAAGACTCCAGAAGACCCTGAATCAATACGAACATGCAATATGATGTGGACAACAAGAACTTGTGCACTTAAACTTGTAACCATTTGACTCAAATCCGAGTGAACTCAATGTAACTACAGGGAACTCAGACAGGTGGAAGAGGCTCATTTTAAGTCCAAACTATGCTTGGACTCAAAAGTTTGGACAAATGCAAGTAAAATACCTAATTTAAACTCTAACCCAAGTAACAAGACATTAGATTTTCAAGATTACTAGAGTTCGAAGCTCAATGAACCATGTCTTGAATGTGAAATCAACTCAAAACAAGCTTGAGCAAATGATGTTGAATCGGACCCGGATGCGAATGGTAAATGACTTGAACTAAGGTCAGACCACCAGAGGCTTGAACAATCAAAAGGAAGGATCCCTAGTTATTCAAGCATCACTTTTCTTCCTCTAATTGAGAAATTAAAAGATTTGTGACACTACGGCTCATCAACATGAAAGCAGTCATGAACATCTGACGAACATACAATCAAGATGCAGCTAAATCTACTGAATCCTACAAGCAATAAGGGTCGAAATGTATGAAGGAACCAATGACGAGTGGAGTTCATTCAACATTCGCCATACACAATGCAACGAACTCTTACGACAATCCTTACAAAATCAATGTACTACGCTTGCAAGCCAGACAATTGTAAAGTGTACGAGCGCTACCCATATGTAGCAATATCTATCCCTACAAGCTAGTGCAAATACATCAGAACGACCACCTGAGATTGGTGAAAGGTACAACGAACCACAGTGGACACAAGTACAGATATCACCGACGACAACAGTGACCAAGATCTTCAAGAACGTTGGGTACAAAGGCAACCCGATATACGAAAAAGGACACCCCCTAACAGAGTGGAGTAGATGCTTGAATAAATTAGAACTAAACTTCATGGTGCACCAAAGTCTCTTCTTAGCTCTATACTCAAGAAGAGAAACAGTTATGGTATCCACAAATATCAAAAACATCAAGTCCACTACACTAATGATCTCAAAAGAAGTTCTTTTCAAAAGCAACAGACTTCAAAGTCTGAAATAACTTCCTGGGTGATTGAGAAAGAGGAGTCAACATCAAAACGCCACGTCACCGGATCCGCAATACTCGTGCTAGCGGACAGAAGGCGTGTATAGGCTCTCAAATGACATGTTGAGCATTCAAATGACAATTATCTGCACAATCAAAATATGATAAAATACCCCTGCATGTGCACTATAAATTGTATACACATAGGTACACTAAAGGGGAAAATACAATCTCGACCCGCATGGGCCCCGGCGAGCGTGTTATTGGTACACACGTGATGTCTAGGGATGCTGCGCGGGGAAACAAGTGAATTCAAATTCGAACCCGATCCTTCTATACAGATCAATAAGAGTCGACAAGGTTCGAACCATTAAACAAATATGTGGCCATGGCGACCAGAATATTTGTTTTAATACATTCATATTAGGCCTTCAAAGCCTAAAATCAAAAGAATTCACTCTCAAAGGCACAAAGCCTACGAGGAATCCGATCATCGATCAACAGCCCGATCGAGTTGACATGGTTCAATCAACTAAAGTGGAAATGACCTCAAACACCCCGATGATGGCCGTATTGAATGCATATCGGAGGGGTTCCCAAATATTTTTAAATGTCTCCCAAATATCCAAAGTCCATAGCTTCACCTAAAATACCCATTCAAAATCCAAAATTTCAAAAAATCATCAAAGTTCCAGAAAAGTCCAAAAATATTTAAAATGAAATCAATCCATCAAGCACTTAAAGCAAAGCCCATCCACCCTCCGCAACAGTCTGCCGGGGTGGACAAATTCAAATAAACTTTAGCTCACAAAGAGCCAAATGTCTAGTCGAAAATATCTCTAGGATCCATTCTCAAACAATCTCTTGCCAGTAAGGACGTGGTACGTGTCCTCTAACCGGCAGTCTCGCTGCCAAATGGCACTGCAGGTAAACGGTTATGACTTGGGGCCCTCTGAACCGAGTGGTTTTGCCGCCAAATGGCACCACAGATAGCGGTTATGGCCAGAGCCAATACGCTCCTTAATGGCGTTAAATCCTTGAGATATGAATCAATAGGATATGATCGATAGGGTACAAAGTCCTTTGTTAGCTAAGGTGGATTCAAATTTATCCCCTTAGACAAACATTCACCCCCGGTCTACAAGGTCCCCTTGGACGAAGCAACCCATGGCTGCCGACAAGGATCCTTCTATCAGGTTGGGTCGACTACCTCCTCTGACTAAGTAGACCAGGGACCACGATGGCCCGGGACGACGGAACCATGGGATCTTGATCGGGTCCATCATCCATTCCCCCACCATCCGCTTTAAGTACATGATGGTGAAATTTTTATTTTAAATATGAAATCTCCAAATCTTCCAATATTCCAAATTCTCAAATTCTCCAAATTTCCTAAATCCATTGCTGCTACTATATGCCAGATAACACGTATTCTCTACGTATCTGATTGACGACTAGCCTTAATCGAAAGTTCTCTCTCGTTATCGGGAGGGGTAATTAACTATAGGGGCTTGCGCCTATAGGAAACCAGAACTCAGATCATAAAGTCCTTGTAAAATGAGGGCGAAATCTCTGGGTAGTGTCTTATCTACAAACCCATCTGCCTTCCAAAATTTACCCCGGAACTTATTCAGTTAAAACTCCCCCGCCGAATAAAAAGAACAGCGCGGAGGCCGGGGCCGAATTTTCGGAGCCCACAGAAGAAGATAAAAAATTGCTTTTATTAGAAGAGGATATTCAACAAAGATGGATGAGATATTTTTCTAAACTTTTTAATGAAGATTATGAGAATGAGATTAACTTTGGTGACCTTAGCAGCCTAAATGAAAATAAAGATTTTTATTTTTATCAGCATATTAGTAAAAATGAGGTTAGAGAGGTTTTAAAGAAAATGAAGTATGAAAAAGCTGTTGTACCTCAGGATATTCTAATAGATGTGTGGAAATGCTTAGGAGATGAAGGAATTTCTTGGCTTACTAAACTTTTAATATTATTTTGAAGACTAAAAAGATGCCAGATTTGTGGAGAATTAGTGTGTTGATTCCTATTTTTAAGAATAAAGGTGTGCATGTGCAAGTTATAGAGGAATTAATTTGTATCATACTTTAAAACTATGAGAGAGAGTTATGGAGCATAGGTTGCGGCGTAATACTAATGTTTCTTAAAATCATTTTGATTTCATGCTGGATAGGTCTACTATGGAAGCCATACATTTATTGAGAGGTTTGATGGAGAATTGTAGAGAATAAGGAGGATCTACATATGATATTTATTGATTTAGAAAAATTATATGATAAAGTTCCAAGAGAAGTGCTATGGAGAGTTTTAGAAAATAAAGGGGTTAATAATGCTTTTATTCAAGTCATTAAGGATATGTATGTAGGAGCTGTTACTTGTGTTTAAACACAAGATTTTTTGACCAAGTATTTACCAATTTCAGTTGGATTACATCAGGGATTGGCCTTAAGCCCATATCTTTTTGTTTTAGGTCTCGTTTGAGAGGGCGTTTTTTCACTTTTATGTCTAGAAATGACAAAATTATTTTTTGGTCGCTGTTTGGATGGGACGCTTCTATAGAAATGCTTTTTAAGGAACTTTATTTTTCTATTATTTTGAGAAGCTTTTTGATATTTGCTTCTCCGTTAGAAAACTCAATTCATTTAACCAATGTTTCTAAAATTACCTTTTTCAAAAGGTACCAAATAACTAAACGAAGCCATAGTCTTGGATGTTCTCACTAGACATTTGCAAGAGGTTGTACCCTGGTGTATGCTTTTTGCTGATGATATTCTTCTTGTTGATAAGACTAGAGAGGGAGTTGAATGTAAACTTGAATTATGGAGGTCAACCTTAGAGTCTAAAGGCTTTCGTTTGAGTATAGCTAAAATTGAATATATGGAGTATAATTTTAGTAATAATAGATCTAGTGGAGGGATTGTGACTTTGGGTGATCAAGTCATTAATAATAGTACACATTTTTGATATCTTGGATCTATTATTTAGAGTGATGGTGAAATAGATGGGGATATTATTAGTAGAATTCAAGTTCGATGGTTGAAGTGGAGGAATGCATCGAGCTTGTTGTGTGATAGACATAACCCTCTCAAACTTAAGGGAAAATTCTATAAGATGGTGGTTAGACTTGCAATCCTTTATGGTGCAGAATGTTGGCCATTAAAAGAGAGCATAATATTAAGTTAAGTGTTGCAGACATGGTTTAAAATTGCGCAATCAAAGTGATGTAGGACTACAATGCTTGCAATGAATTTATGAAGAGTTTGCACAACTTATTGATTAGAGAAATAACAAAATAGGCATATTAGCAGATAAAACGAAGAATCAAAACGTAAGAGCGGTCGCTGTCATTTAGGCTAAATTGCACATAAAGATATTTAAACCATCAAAATAATGTAGGAAAATAACATCATGCAAACGTTGTAGTTTTCAACGACAAAAATCCCTAGTCTAACCTCTGTTTAAAATTGCACAATTAGAGGCGCGCCTTTGCGCAATTCCTCCCAAAAACGTCTCAAAACCTACGCAATTCTGTGCCTTTGAGAGGCGTACGCCTCACTGGGGCTGAGGCGCGCCTCAGAGGCGCAATTGCGCAACTCCTGGTGAGGCATACACCTCTCTGGGATAGGGCCCACTCACTTAAAATGAGCACTTTTTCTCTCCTTTTACCCGTAGCCTTCAGCAAACCCGACATTTCTCCCTCCCGCACGCTCCAGGTCGCGACTCAGAGTTCCCGCACGCCGTCGGCCTTGCTTTCCGCCGCTTCTCCCGCCGGCGCCGCCGCTCTCCGGCGAAGTGGAAACTTCTAGCCTCCCTCTAGGAGTACTCCACATTGGATTTTAGGTATTTTTATTAAGTTTAGGGATATATTTTTCAAGTTTAAGAAAAACTAGGGTTTAGGTTTTTTTGATTTTTTTTTAGTGTATTTGGTTTTTTGTTTTAGGAGACATGGTTAGAGGTAAAGAAAAGACGAATACGTCATTGCGGAGGGACCCTTCTTGGAAGTATAGTGTACAAGTTGACATTGGCGACGGAGAGAAGAGCTATGTTTATTTGAAATGTAATTTTTGCGATAAAGTGGTGAAGGGAGGTGTTACCCGCATGAAGGAACATCTATCATGCTCGCACAAAAATGTAGCACCCTGTGCAAAAGTGCCGGACAATGTGAAGGAATAAATAATTGCTTACATGAAGAAAACTACCACTGCTAAACACTTACAACAGGAGCAATTTGATGAAAGGGTCGAGCATGGTGCTTATTTTGGGAGCGAGAGTGGAAAGGGCTCTTCCTCCATTATACATAGTAGAGGTGCTCGGGGTCCTATGGATCAGTATATGACTACTCCAGGAGTGGATAGAGGAGAAGCAGAGATGATGCCTGCAACTGGTACTAGAGAGGGTAGGCGACAGGTTTGCATGGACATTGGGAGATTTTTTTTTAGAATGCAATACCATTTAATGTTGCTACATCGCCTGCCTACTTCAGTATGTTGCGGTCTGTAGGATTGTATGGAAGAGGGTTGAAGGCACCTTCCATGTATGAGTTGCGAACATGGATTTTAAAAGAGGAGCTGCAGAACACAGAGCGGAGCATTCAAGAGATTAAAAGGACATGTATTGAGACTGGTGTGACTATTATGTCAGATAGATGGTCTGACATGAAGAGCAGGAGCTTGATAAACATCCTTGTCAACAATCCCTACGGCACGGTGTTCTTACGATCAGTTGATGCTTCAGAGGAGGTGAAAAATGTCACATTCATTTTCAATTTACTTGATGATGTTATTGAGGAGATTGGGGAGCAATTGGTTGTCCAGGTAGTGACTGATAATGCCAGTGCATACAAAGCAGCTGGTCAGATGCAAGGTTTAAAATTGCGTAACTGCGCCTCGAGGCGGTTTTCGTCCGTGAGGCGAGGCGTAAGCCTCGAGGCGGTCTGAGGCGTAAGCCTCACGAACACAGAATTACGTAAATGAAAAATTAAGGATTTTAGCAGGAAAATAATAGCAATATTGGAAAATAAGAAAGTAGATGCAATAAAATTATGTCCCAAAGTACAAAATCACAAAATATCAGTTTAACAAAACTCCCAAAATACAAAAAACATATAAAATGAAGTCATATCCCATCACAAAATATCAGTCTTCAAGTGAATCTTCTTCTCACAAAAGTTGCACTTTAAATATACATAGCTCTTCTCGCCGCCGCCAATGTCAACTTGTACACTATACTTCCAAGAAGGGTCCCTCCGCAATGACGTATTCGTCTTTTCTTTACCTCTAACCATGTCTCCTAAAGCAAAAAATCAAATACATTCCAAAAAAATAAAAAAAAACTAAACCCTAATTTCTCTTAAACTTGCAAAATAAATCCCTAAACTTAAAAAAAATACCTAAAATCGAATGTGGAGTACTCCTAGAGGGTGGCCGGAAGTTTTCACTTCGCCGGAGAGGGGCGTCGCCGGCGGGAGGAGCGGCGGGAAGCTTGGCCGACCGTGCGGGACGCGTGCGGTTTCGCGAACAGAGAGCTGGGAGGGGTTTTTTTCGGAGATGAGGGAAGCCGTGCGGGATTAAGGGGGAGAAAAGCCTTCATTTTAAGTGGGTGGGGCCGGTTCTATGAGGCGTACGCCTCACCCAGAATTGCGCAATTGCGCCTCTGAGGCGCGCCTCAGTCCAGGTGAGGCGTACGCCTCAGCCAGGTCCAGAATTGCGTAAGCCTCGAGGCGTTTTTTGGTGAAATTGCGCAAAGGCGCGCCTTGAGGCGCGCCTCTAATTGCTCAATTTTAAACCATGGTCAGATGTTGATGGAGAAGAGGACACACCTATATTGGATACCCTGCGCAGCACATTGTATCGATCTCATTTTGGAGGATCTTGGTGACTTACCTCAGCACAAGAGTGCTCTTTCTAGGGCGAAGAAGATTACAAAGTTCATCTACAATCACTCTTGGGTCTTAAGCTTGATGAGAAAGTTTTCAAAGAAAGAAATCATTCGCCCTGCAACCACTAGGTATGTTCTTAATTTTGTACATTGCAAATCATTCATACTTTATGTTCATAGTTCTTACATTTGTGCACTGTGAATCTATAGGTTTGCCACCTCTTATTTGACACTACAGAGCTTGATGGAGGTGAGACAACCTTTGGAAGCCATGTTTACATCAACTGAATGACTTAACTCTGCTTGGGGGAAGAAAAGTGAGGGGAAGGAAATAAGAAAGATAATTCTAAATGATAAATTTTGGGCTACTGTAACCTATGCCATTTTGAGCACGAGACCCTTAGTACAAGTTTTACGCTTAGTGGATGCAGAGAAGAAACCAGCTATGAGTTTTATTTATAATGCTATGGATGAGGCCAAGGAGATGATTGCACACAACTTGGGAGGAGAGGAGGCAAGTTATAGGGAGATTTGTGATATCGTTGATGCTCGGTGGGAGGTGCAGTTACACCGACATCTACATGCAGCGGCATATTATCTCAGTCAAGTGAGCAATAAACATGAATACATGCTAATGTTCTTTTCTCTTAATGAACAGGGAAGAGAAAAGTGAGTCATGTTGAAGATGATGATGATATGACATTCATAGATACAATTGGAGAAGAAGATTCACTTGAAGACCCATTTAGTGATGGGATATGATTTCATTTTAAATGTTTTTTGTATTATGGGAGTTTTATTAAACTAATATTTTGTGATTTTGTACTTTGGGACATGATTTTATTGCATCTACTTTCTTATTTTACACTATTTCTTATATCATTTAGATGTTTTTATTGTAAGGTACAATATTGTTATTATTTTCCTGCTAAAATCCTTGATTTTTCATTTACGCAATTCTGTGTCAGTGAGGCTTACGCCTCAGACCGCCTCGAGGCTTACGCCTTGCCTCACGGACGAAAACCGCCTCGAGGCGTAGTTACGCAATTTTAAACCTTGAGTCTAACAATTAGATTAGTAAGCAATTGAATGCGCTCAAATCCCTATGTTTACTAAGCTTGGTAGAAGTAGGTAGATGCGACCTTCGAGATTACAATCAATATCACAAAGAAAAGATCAGACTTAGAAAATACAAGAAAGGTAGTGATTAAGAAACCTTCGTCAAGGATTGGTTGCAATCCTCCACTCGACAGTCTCCAATTGGTTTTCGATTGCTTCCACCAAGGTATCCAAGATACGCTCTATGTAGCCTTCTACCGTTTGGTCGATCCTCGGGTTGACGTCGAAGAATGTTGAATGGAGAATGTGCACAAAGCCGTGCTCATCGTAAGCAAGTCCGTAATCAGTGTCGGGGTCAGCCATTCATGGATGCTAAATGATGATCTCCTCCAAGGGGTGCTAGTAATCTCGAACTTTGTTGAACAGAAATAAGTTTCTCTTCAACTTGAAGTGAGATGACAAGTTGTGGCCGGCCAAGGGAAGAGGGTTAGGGAGGAGTAGTAGGTTAAGTAGGGAAGAACAAGTGAAAAATATGAAATAAATTTCATATTTTCAATTGGAGGGATTAGGAATTAATTTGAACTCTAATTCCAATAGGGGAAGCTTTAATTTGAGAAAGAAATCAAGAGGTGGGGGCATGGGGGGGTTTCAGCCAAGCACGAGAATGGGGGCAAGTGTCTAGATGTAATGTATTTGGAATTATGAATTTAATTTAATCAATCCATCTGTTGACCCCAATACTAGTGTCGGGATCGAGTCGACCGCGTAAGGTGAATTTCGAAAGCAAAATAGCACGAAATCGCGTATAATTCACCCGACGTGTGTCGACCCAAAACCCAAAATCACCGAAACGACCTCCGTTCGCCAAATAGACAGCGCTAATGCGTCCGGAGCAACAAAAACAGCTTAGATTGACACCCATATTGGTGGGGGTCGACGGTCGGCGAAAATTTTAATTTTTGGGCGCGTGAATTAGGGCTGCAAACGAACCAAGCCGAGCCGAGTATGTGAGTGTTCATATTTGTGTTCATTTAATATCAGCTTGTTCAAGTTTGGTTCATGTTTGTTCGAGCTTTATTGTTTGTGTTCATTTAAATTAATGAGTGTTCATGTTCGGTTCATGTTCGGTTCATGTTCGTTTGTTTAGTGCTTATCGAGCTTGTTCGCGAACATATTTAATGAATTTTTTTTAACTATAAAAAAATAAGTTTATGAACATATTATATGAACAAACACATTTATAATAAAAACAATTGTCTATGTAACAAACGCAATGATTATTTATATTTATTAATTTTATAGTCAAATATTAATTATTTTTATCTAGCTTATTCACGATTTCAAAATCGAACACAAATCAAGCTTTTATCGAGCTTAATGTCGAGCTTGTTCACGAACTTCAAATGATGTTGTTCGCGAACATAAATGAGCCGAACGCATTAGTGTTCAAGTTTGTTTATTTAAGAATGGAGTATTTAAAATATTGTTCAAGTTTGTTTGTTTAGCTAATTAAACGATCACAAACGAGCTTTAATCGAACCGAACAACGAGTAGCTCGTCGAACGTTTGGTTCGCTTGCAGCCCTAGCGCGAATCGAGACGACGACGTGTGCGAGCGGCGACGCGACGACCAACTTGATGCAAGATTAAAAATTTATTTTTTATTTTTGTGCAATAAAATTAAAAAAATTTTGAAAAGAGGGAGAGAAATGGAGCTTTTTAAATAAGAAAATGAATTTTCTTTTAATAAAAAATCATGAAAATACCTAAACTACCCCCTACTTAACCTCATAACCCTCCTCACTCTCTAACCTGCCAAATCCACGATCCCCCCTCTCATCTCACGACATTTTCACGCCAAGGAGCCGTCGGCCTCCCTTGCTCCAAGCTCTCCAAGGTAATTTCTCCTCCTCTTCCTCTCTTCTTCTTCTTCCTCTTCCTCTTTTCTTCTTCCTCCTCCATTCTTCTTCTCCATCTTCTTCTTCTTCTTCCTTCTTCTTCTTCTCTACCATTTTTCTTTTTCTTTCTTCATCCCTCCAAGTTTCCCACTATTTTCTTCTATTTTCTTCCTCTACTCCCTTCTCCTTCCTCTCCTTCATCTTTTTCTTCCTCATCCAAATCTTTTTTTTTTCCTCATTTCCACTCACCAAACCACCTAAATCCCTTCACAAAAAACACTTCCCTACACCTCCTACACCATTTCAACAATTTTTTTTTTCATCCATCACTTTCTCTCTAACCTAGAGAGAGAAAATTCTCTCTAGAATGAGAGTGAAATCTCTTCATGAATGGCTCCATCTCCACCCCAAGCATCTTCCCTCTCCACCATACCTCCAAATTCCTTCCCTAGAGAGAGAAAAAAATTACACTCTCTCTTTCTCTCTCCAAAATTGAGAAGAGAGGGGTTTTCTCTCTCTAAATCTCTCCTCTCACTTCCTTGCACCTCCTAAATCCTATCTACGCAAATTCCCTTCAAATTTCATCTTTCCCCTCTCTTTCTCTCTCTAGAAAGAGAGTTTCCTTCTCTCTTTCTCTCTCAAAAAAATTAGAGAAAGAGAGATTTTCTCTCTCTAACCTCACTCCCCCAATTTCCTACACACCGTAAACCTCTTCCACCAAAAATCCTTTCTTTCCCTCTCTTTCCCTCTCTTTCTCTCTCTAGAAAGAGAGCACTCTTCCTTTTCTTTCTCTCTCTAGCTTCTTTTTCAAATAAAAATATGATTAATTAAATTGCACAAGTAATTTTTTTTTTTATATATGCATCGCAGGTTCCTACGTCGCCGTCACCCGCCGTCACCCGCCGTCGCCGCCTCGATTGCTGCATACCCAAGGTAAAAATTAGTATTTACATTTCTATGCGTGAAATAAGTACTCGTGACCGCTTTTCTTAGCGGGCGAGGAAAAACTTAAGTACCCGTGACGCACTGAGCGAGCGGGGAAATTCGTATGCATGAAAACATAAGTACCCGTGACTGCTTTTCTTAGCAGGCGGGGAAATTTGTTATTTGTAGCAAAATTATTTAATTAAGTACCCGTCATTGCTTTTAGGCGGGGAAAATGTCATATTTTAAACCTGTGCTCAAAGACCCCGTGACCGCTTTTTTTAGCGAGCGGGGATTAGAACTGCGGCCGCGGTGTCACCCGACACCTACCGTGACTGCCTTTCTTGGCAGGCGGGAAGGCCTTACACACTCCGAGGCAGCCCCCTACGCGGGGACGATGCCGGAGTGCTGCCAAAACTTTCAACAAAACCCGTGACTTAGAAAAATTCAAAGAAAATCATAATCCACCTAAAGGTTTTAAGTCAACAAAGAAAAATAAAACACACGACACCCTAGGCCTCCAATACTGGAAAATAAATACAAAAAAAAAGAAATATAAATCAATGTGAAATGCAACATACAGTGAGTCTTCAAGAGAATTAGTTGTTCGCCAATAGGTAGGAATCAAGCCTCTTCCTCCTAGCACCTGACTCGTACACCCCTAAGTCCCTCACCAAAATCTCCTTACAGAAATAGGATGGGAAGAAATGAGTTGAAATCCCCTCCTATTTATAACATTGATTTTGAATCATTCGCGGGCTCCACCAGC